>JAYKKT010000054.1:5265000-5707500 GCA_036023115.1 Brasenia schreberi | reverse complement strand
AATGTGACCCTTCGACCGTGAACTGAACCATGGTTGTGTAACCAGGGCCCCTACATGGAAACCACCCTGGCAACTCTAGCAATAAACTCCCATTTGGGGGAAGAGTCCCGCATCTGAGTTGTAAGCGTGTCGCGGGCCACGCACCGTCATTTGCTATCAATACAATCTGCTTTCTTATTTATTCTCACGTATCCTTGCTATCTCCAAACGACCCTCCCCAATCATCAGGCTTTAAGCTTTCGCTGAACCTCTGCAACCTTGGTGAAAGGCTTGCTAGGTTGTGCGTAGCCTAGCGCCGGTCACGCGTTCCGCGCCTTGGGTGATTCCAGCGCCGGGGCGTGACAACTTTGGTATCCGAGCGGTTCTTGTTTGGAGAATTGCGAGTGGGTGCGAGACACACCCCCTCCGTATTGATAGCAAATAGGTAACCCCTTCGTCAACGAAAGCCACACGTTGACTCATGGCCACTGACACTGAGATGGCCGTCGACCCAATTCGTAGAAAGGGGAAGGTAAAGGCTGTACCAGTGGCCGACCCTGCCGAGTCTATGTCAGGTATCTTGCCTGACGTGGATGCTAGATTTACCAAACTCGAAAAGTTGGTAGGTTGTTTGGATGCTGCAGTTGCGCGTGCTGCGGAAGGCTTCGACCGGTTGACGGGCGAGATGAGCACCGCAGTGAGAGACGTGGAACGGTGCACGGATGCTTGCGAGTATACCTGCGACGTGACAAGTGACCGCGTGGAGCAGCGCATCCAAGAGATGGAGGCAGATGTTAAGACCTGACTGTAGAGACTCGAGGAGAGTGCATCTGCACAACTTTCGGAGAGACAGGCTTCGGAACGATCTCAGTTGGAGATGTTGGCTCAATTAGATGGTGTCGAGCGCAGGTTAGCAAACGGGCATGGACATGGTGGTGGAGTAGACCGACCACGTCGCATCAAGGTTAGAGAACCGAAGGCCTTTGTTGGGGGCCGTGATGCACAGGTATTGGAGAACTTCCTTTACCAAATGGACCTATACCTCAAGGCTGGTCAGCTTGAGGACGAAGAAGAGAAACTAGCGCTAGTGGCTATGTTTCTAGAAGACGATGCCATGCTATGGTGGCGTCGCATGCAGGAGGATGCTGAGGTAGGACTCACTCACATCCACACTTGAGATCTGTTTAAGCAGGCTCTACGAGAACACTTTCTCTCACGCAATACTGAGGTAGCCGCGAAAAGGAAGCTTGATGGCTTAAGGCACAACGGATCGTTGCAAGATTATATCAAGGAATACCAAACCCTTATGTTGAGCATCCGGACGATGAGCTCGGAAGATCGTTTATTCAAGTTCCTCAATGGGTTACAGCCGTGGGCTGAGCAAGAGCTGAACAGGATCAACTCGCAGACCCTTTCTGAAGCTATAACGGTAGCGAAACGTCTACTTGACAATCGTCGGCCAACTAGTCCGAAGAAAGACAAGCATGACACTGAAAGACAGAATGGTTGGAAGAATGGGAATCGGCATGACACTTTAAAAGATACCCCAGCCGAGTCTTCTACACCAAGAGAACAAGGGAACAAAGACCATACGAAGAAGGGTAAGGCCAAAAGATCCTTTAAGAAAGAATGTTGGTATTGTGGTGGCCAACATTTCTCATATGAGTGCGAACACAAGAGGAATGACTTTGCGCGCGCCGCTAACGCCGTGCAAAGAACAGATGGTTCGGATGACGACCCAAGGGAAGACACAATGAGGGTTGATGCAATGAGACTGTTGAACGCCATAGATGGGAGATCAACGTCACACAAGTCCACGGACAAGGCTCTCATGTACATACTGATTACCGTCAATGGTAAAGATACAGTGGGAATGGTGGACACTAACACAACTCACAACTTTATGTGCCCGGAAGAAGCTAAACGTTTGGGCCTAAGGGTAGTGGGAAGCAGTAGCAACATGAAAGCTGTGAATTCACAGTCCAAACCCATTCTGGGGGAGGCAGTTGCTATTACGACTCGAGTAGGGAGTTGGCGCAGGGTAACCAACTTCACAATGGCACCGTTGGATGAGTATCGGGTGATACTTGGCATGGAGTTCTTTAGGGTTAGCCATGCAGAGATATGACCAGCCTCGAATGTAGTGGTCTTCATGGATTGCAATCAACCCTGTGTTGTTCATGCATCGGCTTCGGATGACGGTCAAGTTCGAAAAGTGTCAACACTTTGACTCGAAGAAGGTCAGAAGCAGGGGAATGCCACACGCGGAGTGGCGCTGTAGGGTGCTGAACAGAAGATGCCTGGAGGCAGGGTATCTTCGAAAACTGGTGCCACAAGACTGAAGGAGTGTGGAGACGTTCGGCTCACTACATGTCCAAGGAACCTACCTCACGGGAAAGGGGTAGGCCGTCAGCACTGGCAGACTAGCGGGCAAAGCAATAAGCAAGCAAGTGCAAGTTCCGGTCCCAAGAGACGACGACGCAAGTCTATTGCTGGCAAGACAAGACGGGGGATGTAAGGTAAGTTGCATAGGAGCGAAGGACCCAGAGGGCAGTTGGAGGCACGACAGAGGATGGCTGTACAAGACTCCAAGACACTGCCAAACATACACAACTTCTACGCTGATCAACAGGAGCGGCGTGATTTTGCCCAACCGCTCCATGAGAAGGCAGCGATGCGCATGAAGAAGTGGACGAATTCGAAGTGGTGCGATGGTCTCGCCACGAGGCAACGCGCTGCGACGGTCCAGAAGGATGATGGTCCTCAACCAGTCATCTTGAGGGTAGGGGATCGGGCGTTCCGACTGGAGCCCGTCCATGATAGATTGCTAACTGCCTTCCATGCGAGCAAACCTAAGGCTTATCATGCGGACATGAAACGTGCAGGCCGTAGCTACTACGGGCACCTGCGCCTTGGAGGACAACAGGAGCAGCAGAAGATGAATGTACAATGGGTCGAGAGGCGGACAAGCGTGCCAAGAGCTTCAAAGTTGCAAACGCATCACCATGAAACTTGCCGAGGTCGTCAAGAGCTTAGGTGGGGGAGAATGTGACCCTTCGACCGTGAACTGAACCATGGTTGTGTAACCAGGGCCCCTACGTGGGAACCATCCTAGCAACTCTAGCAATAAACTCCCATTTGGGGGAAGAATATATATATATATATATGTATATATATATATATATGTATATATATATGTATATATGTATATATATATGTATATATGTATATATATATGTATATATGTATATATATATGTATATATATATGTATGTATATATATATGTATATATGTATGTATATATGTATGTATATATGTATATATATATGTATGTATATATGTATATATATATGTATGTATATATGTATGTATATATGTATATATATATGTATGTATATATATGTATATATTAAAGGTTTTCAAAAAATAATGAAGGACAATGTTATTATACTAATGTATATATATATATATATATATATATATATATATATATATATATTTTCAAAAAATAATGAAGGACAATGTTATTATACTAATGTATATATATATATATATGTATATATATATATATGTATATATTAAAGGTTTTCAAAAAATAATGAAGGACAATGTTATTATACTAATGTCCAACAATCTTATTATACTCATGTCATTAAAAAACAATGATCGAATATGAGTATGTAACATCAGTGGTGAGTATGATTCAATCTCTCTCTATGTATGTACATAGGTATAAGAAACTGGATCATGCTCTTTTGACATACTCAATGTTTTTTGTGGCATGAGTGTAATTTTTAAAAAGATGGGATTTTCGAAAAAGAGTATTGAGGAAAATTCGTGAGTTTTATATGTAATTTTCACATAAAAATTTGAAATTTTTGGGATCTTAATTAGGAATGTGGCCAAATTGTGGCTTGGTATAAATTCTCATAAACTGAATTCATCTCTAAATATCAGTCCGATGGTCCTGTCCTAAATAGCTAACAATCCTCTATATTTGTTGCCAAGCATCGTCCCCAATCAACTGGTTCAGTATGTCCATCTCACATACTAGTGGCAACACACACTCATGCATGTGTTGCAGTACGTCCAAATGCAAGGAGCTGTATGGATCTCAGTCTGCCCACACACAGACACACACTCACACACATAAACACACATACTTTCCCACACGCACACACATAGCTTGGTGTGATTGGTCCAAATCTTGTTTCTTGGAAAGTGAAGAGCGGTTGTTACTAATAAGACTCTAGTCTCCCTTGTTTCACTTTGATGTATATATTATATATATATATATATATATATATATATATATATATATATATATATATATATATATATATATATATAGGATGTTTCACTTTAATGTATCCATATATATATATATACCATATCTTGTTCATTTTTGACGTGCTCACTTATGTTGATCATTGTCTTTTTGGTGACATAAGTATAATTTAAAAAATTTAAAAGTCTTCGTAAAAGAATGAAAGAACGTGTTATTACATTCAATCTCAGAAAATAATGATTAGATACGAGTAGACATCATTAGTGGTGAGCAAGATGTAATCAAAATATATATATATATATATATATATTGTGTGGATGCATATGTGCCAAGAGACTGGACGTACAAATGGTGCGAGGTCATGACAGCACAATGCCAAATAGGAAAATGCAGATAAACGGTTTGGATAAGTCTAACCAACATTACATGCAGATCCATCAGATGTGCAAACGATCTGAGCTAGCTCCCAAAGGTGCACGATGCATTGCTTTAGGGGCTCGGCTTTTCGGTCGGTGACAAGTTCAAAAGCGTGGTGAGGATTCAACAGGAGGTCCGCCTCCAAGCGGGTCAGCAGTGGCGGATCCAGAAACTTGTTTCAGGTGGGGCGGCTTCAAAGAATTTTATTTTTTTTATGAAAATTCCAATACACATAAAACTTTTCAGAATTTCAGGTAGGGTGGTCGCCCCACCCCATCACAATGTGGATCCACCACTGCCGGTCAGCGTGCCAGCATGCCTATCTTTGGATCTGAGGTGGATCCAGAAAATGTTTTGGGGATGAACTATGTATTACAGCTATGGGTTCAATGGTGGCCTTTTTTCCTTTTTCGGTAGGGTGCACGCCCGACCTATGCTAAATATTCTATACCTGCTACTGGATCAGATCACATTCTTAAATGTACCAGACCCGCGAAAGAATAATGACTTTACTGTAATTAAATGGGGTGCAGTATACTTCAATCTAAGAAATGACTAAATTAATGTTCTTAAGGTAAATGAATCCGATTATTGATTTAATATTAGATATCAAACCCATTTGCGTACAATCGAAATACCTATAAACCCAAATAGGTTGAAGTTCGAACTGGGTATGCTGTAGCAACACAAAAACAGTTGACGGGGGTAACTTACCAATCAAGAAGAGAAAAAACGATAAAAATATTCATTTTCAGGTATATATCATCCCAAAATTCTCACTCAGTGAGTGAAGTTTCAAAAAAATATGTATTTTCATGTCCTTAAAAAAGATTGAGTTTACATGTTATTGAGTTAAAATGTAATGTGAATTCTGTGTACTGGTTCGGGATTACCAAGTTAAGTATGGTGACATCCAGCCATTATTTGGGGATCCAAGATGGAACTCGCATCACATCATAATTAACAAACCCAAGGTCCAAACCAACCCATTCAATGAGAGAATAGCTTCTTTTCTTCTTTTTTGTTCCAGTGGTGAGGCCTAAGTCTTATGCACGCCTCAAGTACAAAACTCGCGACCTTTTAGCTCGTGAGCTGACACCCTAGCCAGGTGAGCTCACTACAACAAAATGGAACAACTGTGGCAGCTATGAATGGGGAAGAGACTCCGTCGTGGCAATCAACATGACCTGCATATGATTAAAATAAAAATTACAACAAAAAAAATGTTAATATTATTTAAAATTTCTTAGCACATTATTGTTTTCCGAAAGGTCATCTTGTTGTGGTGATGGATCTGGTTTGGGCTGAATCGAACAAGCACCAAACCCATTTATTCTCGATCCACATTCGATAGGCAAAGGCCTTCCAGATGCATCAAACTTGCAAAACAACAAATATGAAAAGACATATATATGGATGTAAGAGGCCATGGCCTCTTAGACACGGACACAAAAGTGAAGGAAGTAGCTAGGACACAAGTGACACGACGTGACATTTGAACAAAGGAGACCCACTTAGACATGTAAAGTCCATATAGCCACTTCAAATCAACAGGATAGTTGGTATCGTAGATGTGTACATTGATGCGCAACACGTATTGTAAAAGCTCGATGAATATATATATATATATATATATATATATATATATATATATATATATATATATATATATATATGAAAATTGGATCATGCTCACATTGACACATACACACCCATTATTTTTTTTAGTGCCAGTCTAATTTCAAAAATTTTAAGGGACTTGGAAAGAGTGAAAGGTATTTTTATTACACTCATGTTCACCAATTGCTTTTGAGTTACATAAATACAATTTTAAAATTTTTAAGTGTTTTTGAAAAAGTACAAAGAGTATTTTTATTACATTTATGCAACCCAAAAGCTCCTTAAAAATTTTGCTCAGGCTACCCAAAAACAGTTGATGGATATGACTGGACAAGTGTCAATGTGGGCAAAATGGTAGACCACTATAATAAGGTGTCAATGTGGGCTGGATTCAATCACTCTCTCTCTATATATATATATAGAGAGAGTGATTAAAACCTATACTTACTCACTCATGCTCACCCATTGAGAGTGATTAGATTGTGCTTATATTAATACATGTTTACTTATTTTTTGAGTAACATGAGTATAATTTCAAAATTTTTAAGAGTTTTGAAAAAGTACTAAGAGTATTTTCGTTACACTTATGCCACCCAAAAGCAATGGTATTGTAATAAAAATAACCTTTACATATATATATATATATATATATATATATAGAGAGAGAGAGAGAGAGGGAGGGACTAATTTGATCCTCCTTACGTGGATACATGTCCACTCACTCGTTACTTTTGGTTTTGGGTGATATGAGTATAATTCAAAATTTTGAAGAGGTTTTGGAAAAATACAAAAGATTGATATACTCAAAAGCAAGGGTATTGTAATAAAAATATCCTTTATACTTTTCCAAAGTATCTTAAAACTTTGAAATTTCACATAAGTGTGGACATAATCTAATTTTCATATATATATATATATATATATATATATATATATATATATATATATATATATATATATATAGGTATTGATATCCAAACATTTTCCCTCAACTTTTTTTAATTAGAAAAGATATATGCCCCAAATCTCACGGTACCTTCTTGCATCTTACAATACGATACAATTTGCTCCTATATGGTACGAAGACAGACCTCGCTGTTCCACCAAAACTTGCAAGGTGTCCGGTTTGAGGTCATATTTGGGCCATGCTCAAAATACAGATTAAATATTGAATCTCTCACTCACTCACATTCATATATATATATATATATATATATATATATATATATATATATATATATATATATGTATATATATATATATATATATATATATATATATATGTATGTATATATATATATGTATGTATATATATATATATATATATGTATGTATGTATATATATATATATGTATGTATATATATATATAGTGATTGGATCGTGTTCACTATCGATGTAGTCTACTTATACTCGATTATTCATTTTTAGTAGTATAAATATAAATTTATTGTTTTTCTATTGTTTTTTATTTTTAAAATTATACTAATGCCACCAAAAAATAATGAATGAATATGTTAAATTAAACAATGCACACACTGGATCAGGTTAAAATCTTCTTAAAAATTTGAACTGTTTGATTTTTAAGATAAACTAATAAGATCTTTAAAGCGAAAATAGAATAGTACCTAATGCATTTAATACATCTACCAAAAATACCATAATACCTTTTAACTTTATAAATTTAAGTTTTAAGAACGATTAAGATATGTAAGAATCTGTTTAGCATAAATAAGATGAATACATTTATCTAGTTATATATATATATATATATATATATATATATATATATATATATATATATATATATATATATATATATATATATATATATATATATATATATATCACCGTAAATATGAAAGATGTTACACGATGTTACATTTGTGGAGAATTGTAGCAGATAACGAAAGGAGAAGGACGAAGGACGAAGAACTCCAAATATATAGGTCGTTGGGCTGGTTGTCCTGACAGCGCCAGCAGGGTGCTTTTTTGGTATAAAAGAAACTAAAATACAGATTGCCACGTATTACCTGTCGGACTACTAAGATTTTATCCCAACTCAATGCAACGATTAGTTATGGCGGACTCGCTATCGCCATTATTACCACCACCATCATCATCATTTACCTGTCACGGCCATCGCTATCATCATCTTCATCGTTTACCATCGATAGTGCAACACTCTTTTTTTTCCTTTCTTGTTTTTCTTTTTTCTTTCTGGGTCACACCAGAGAGAGGCCGAAGCCCAGGTCTGCACGCCACGGATTCGAACTCAACCTTCGTCTGGTGGAGTTGAGAGCCCTGCCACTTCGGCTGACGCCCTGATTGCACTTTTCTTTCCTGTCATCATCTATCTATGATCATCATCGTGACCAAGATGTGCCATCAAGGCTAATCCGACTACATAGGTGATGGGTAGCGTATAAAGGCTCCTCTGTGAGATCCTTCATAGTAGAGAGAAAAAAAAAGAGAGAGCCAGAGAGCCAGGAGGGGCTTGGATGACTCTGCAATTTTAACAGCTTGTTGGGAGGAATCCAGAAACCGGAGGTTTTGTAATTGGGCATGGAAGGTCTGCTGTGTATGTGACTACCCATCGACCAGATGAGAAAGAGAAATAGAAAGACACAAAGGGTTGATGTTAATTCATGAGTTGCTAGTGCCCAGATGGTGGACGAATCAATGGAAGTGTGTTGACAGAAGATAGAGAGCACAAACTGATCATTCGTGCCTGTTCGCACGGTTGACCAGCGTGTGCTCTCCTTTCTTCCGTCATCACATTCCGAGTTTGCTCGCCACTACTCTCTTTCTTTCTCTCTCATCTCTCTTCAACATCAATCTTCTTCGATTTTGGAAGACAAGGTACTCTCTCTCTCTCTCTCTCTCGTGTAAAACTGTCTATTGGTACGAAATCTTCAACGATTCAGTTGAACTTTCATGCCTGCTTTTGTGTCTGTGTTTGAATAACGAGCATCGGCTAGGTATATTGAGGGAGAGAGAAGTACCTTGGCTTCCAAAAGCAGGCATGAAACCTGTGCATCAGATGAACGCACAGGTTTGAGATTCTGACCTAGGAACAGAGAGCCCACCCCCTTGTCAGTCTGCTGTAACCCTCGACATGAACTCTTAAGGATTTGATGAATTTTATGCACATTTCGAGACAGTGAATGACTTGGGGGCATGAATTCCCAGATAGAGTTTTATGAGCAAGAATGTGAGAGGGCATTTAGTGGAGACAATTCTTTGAATTTGATGATTTCATTAACATCTGAGTGAAAAAGAGAGCGTAATCGACATACCTATGAAGGATGTGTGTGAGAGAGAGAGAGGAGAGAGAGAACTATTAGCATGAGTTTCTTATACATTAGATCAAATTTTCATGTATCTGTATGAAAAGAGATATGTGTGTGTGTGAAAGTGAGAGAGAGAGAGAAGAGGGAGTTATCTGTTTGAGTTTCTTACAGATTATAATTAAATTAATTTCATGTATACATCTGAAAAGAGATGATTGTTTGATGGTATCAACTTGGAAGAACAGTAGATCTTCATTATCAATTTGGAAACAGTGGTGTCACATCCAGTTTTCATGGGATCCTTTCGTCTCTTGATGAGATTTTCCAGTACAGGGATGAAAATCAAGGACACCCAGTTCAAGATTCCTTGTCTCAAACTCAACCGATCATAATTACGATGAGGTCTCTCTAGAACGAAGATGAAATACAAGGACACTCAATTTAGGACACTTTATCGCATACTTATACATCTCAAAAGGACGTTTGAATAGTTCCCGCTGTAAGAACAGTCCCTTTCTATGCCTTCAAAACTGACAGCAATGTCCTCTCTGTTAACAATGCCCAAAAGTCAAGGTCTATAGGTTTCCTTCTTCATTCTTCATCTGTAACTATCAACTTGAAAACAACCTGATGGAAAAAATCTGTACAAATTGGTTCCCTTTCTGGAGGTGGATCTGACTATTCCGGGAATCTTTGAATAAAAAAGACAAATTGGAAAGGGTTATTTTGTTGAATTAGAGAAAATTTTCTACTTATTAACCTCTCTCTCTCTCTCTCTCCAATGAATACCATCATTGCCAAATTGTTGGTTACGCAGCACAAATACAACTGTGTAATAGGCATTGAAGATTCACTCATGGGAAGTTCTTCTCGATTAGGGACGATACTATGATACATAGTTGCTACCTTTTCCCTGTGAAGGAAACTTGAATTACATCAATTTGGATGTATTTCTTTGCAAAAAAAGGTTTTGCTTCGACGTTATTGAGGTGAAGAAATCTATTCATATTATTGTCATTTATCGTGTGCACAAGTTGGAGTTCATGTTCTTTTTATGATATATTGGTATATGTTTATCACAGTAACCACATGCCTTTACTCGCCTTCATGGATGTCAGTTTTTTTTTGGTACATCGGATGTCAATTTAACATTCAAAAAGATCGTTACTTGAAATGTGAGTGGTACTTCTAGAATTTATAGAAGCTTATAGACAGTGCCCTTATTATGCTGATTATACCATGCCTATATATATATATATATATACTCAATATTCAATGACTAGTTTTGTATGATTCGATGGTTTCAATTGCCAGTCGTCACCTTCTATCGCCTTCCTTCCGCTATTTATACATGGCTCGAAACAGCTTTTTAAGGGTCAAATCATACATCGTATAAGAACAAATCATACTGATTTTAAGAATGTAGTAAAACCCCTGATAACTTACTGCATTGAGCTATTTATACAGAGCAAATCATACATTGTACAAGAACAAATCTTACTGAAATATATATTGAATCTCCACCCAGTGACCCACATCACCATTGGGACCTCTGTTGTTCCCACTCTTGCAGGTCCCCAAGTTACATGCATGGTTTTCTAAGCCAAGTACAGATAATCAATCAACCCACTCACTTTTCTCTCTCCCTCTCTCTGTCACACACACACACACACGCACAGACATTGGAAAAGAAATTGCTAACATGAGGAAAGTAAAAGCAGGGTTCTTTCTCATTCTACAGTGGGTTTTGATTTTTTTTTCTTGCATTTATAACTCTGAGTCCTCAACAAATTAGGCCAGGATCCTCGCTCCATGGGTCTGTACTGGGTGTAATCGGCTTAAATAGTTGCCTCATAAGCAAAAGCAGGTTGCTACGACAGAAGAAACTGGCGGCCGGTGTGTTTTCAGGAGTTCTGGGTACTTGAAAGGCGAGACTTTACAATTTGGGCCACGGTTGAACCCATGGGCTATAGTTCACTGCACGGTAGAACCGTTAGATTATTCACTACACCTACAATATTTTCTCGTCACCATTCGATTGTACTTCCTGATCTGTAGGAGTCGTAGCTTTCTTGAAAACTCTTGGGAGAGGATTTTTTATAAATGAGGGACATTAATCAGTCGTTAGCATGCACCGCAGTATCATATATAAGCTCACTAAAGAGAGAGAGAGAGACTCGATGATAATCATGGTGCTTCGCAAATGATTGTAAAGGTGTTCGATGGTGATGATTATGAATTTATGATGCATGTGCAGATAACAAATTAATACTCTTCAAAGAGTTAAATATATTGACGCAAAGAAAGTTTTTTTTATTTCCCTTACTTTTATTCTTTAATTACTTCCCATTAATTGAAATCAAACGCCGTCTTGTTAAGGGTGTCGATTCGCTGGAGACATGCCTCGATCTTTTGTCAGGCATTTAAATGTGATAATCTAGTGGAAGGTGCACGTACACATTCCATATATTAAGCATTTAAATGTGGTCACTGGTCATCCAGTGAAGGGAGTGCGGGCAGGGTGACTCATGCTAAGGCCACCAAGGCAACTGCCTGCTTAGGCTCCTAAATTTTAAGTCAGTTATATTGAGTGATTGTATTTTGGCAATTAAAAAATGAGTGCACATGTTAAAGGTGGTAGAATCCGGAGAAACGGAGAGTGGGAAAATTCTGATAGGAATTGAGGTGGGGACAGGTCCCTACCCCGCGAACTTGGTCCCAGATCCTCTCCCATTAGTTCTGGAAAGTTTAGTTCCTTCCGAGTCATAGTTTGCTTCGATTCGGGTTATTTAGGCCAGGGTACCATTGAGTTTTGGTTCTTGATGGAATTTTTTTTTATGTTGATATAGGAAAATTAGTTTACAATGGATAGGATGTGGGTGTTCCCTCTCAATATGTTTCCGTAGGGGACAATATGTCAAAAGTGAGCAGGATCCGGTCTTCCTCTGAGGGCCTTCTTAGTCCCATCGCGGGGATGGGAACGGAGATGGGGATGGAGTTCTGAAATGCGAACAGTGGTGAAGACTTTGATCCCTGACCCGCCCCATAAACATCCCTATATTCAATTGGTAGTTCCCAATATATTAAAACTTACAATTTTCATTTCCCAAACTTTTAAGTCACATATAGTAACGCCATTCATAGCTAAGTGAGCATAGATACTAGACAACTGAATCAAATTACCATATATCATTCATTGCTGAACACTAGATCTATGTGAAACAAATGCCGAATGTAGGCATTCGGTACGTTGAACCAAGGAAAGAACGCCGATATTCAACATCCGGGAACTAGTTGGGCAAGTCCCAAACATGGCTGACTTGGTGCATAAATATGGGTTATTAGTTGGAGGTACCTTCGAGAATAAAATAATGATCGAAGAATGGGAAGTGTAGAAGAATTACACAAAGCTTTTTGGATTTCTAACTATATCATTACTTAAGTTAGTGATTAAGGAGTTCATGGATATGCAACAAAGTCACTTAAGTATATGCATATTTCGAACTTGGAAGAAAGAAAGAAACAGAGAGCCGACCACATCGAAATCCAAATGTCGCGATAATGATGGGCAGACTGCTGGGTTCAATTCTCATCGATATTACCACCTTTGCCTAAATCAGCATCTAGGCCGATTTGATCAAGGGTCTTAGACTCGGAGTTTTATGTTAGATTATTCAATTGTTTCTTCAGTATCATGGCCGAAACTAAAAGTATACACATGTGTACATGTATATATATATATATATATATATATGAAAACTCTGACATGTCGTGTCTATCCATTGGTTTTATAAGGCATGAATATAATTTAAATTTTTTTAAGAAGCTATAAAAAAATAGTGTTATTATATTTATATCGTCCAAAAATATTGAGTGAACATGAATGAGTAGGTGTTAGTGATAGGAAGAATTTAATCTCTCTCTCTCTCTCTATATATATATATAATATATATTGGATCTACCGATCTCTTAGACACTTGTCCACTCATTGCATAATTTTAAAATTTATTAAGAATTTTGAAAAAAAGTGAAGAATACTTTTATTATATTCATGTCACTCAAAGCAATCTTTAAACAGGTATCTCTGATATATATGAACCCACTAAACTTTATGAAATAGACAACTTATGACACTCTCAATTATCATATCATAATGTGGATCTGCAGTGGATCAATCACAATCCACGTTTTATTGTCCTTTACTATTAACTCAGTTTTCGAGATGCATGAATGTAAAGGATGAGATTTAAATGCTAACTCAGGCAGATACGGAATTCCTGAAGTCACTAGACAAGATGAGGGCCTACCAAAATCCACAACCATGCCAAAATGCACTGAACAAGCTTGGTAACATGTTCTGAGTTAAAACTTTGAGGAAGCCCAAAAAGCAACTGGACTAAGCTGTTTTAGAAACTTGTTGCCCTTTGAGAGCCAAAGCATTTTCTTGTGTATTAAGCAAAGTTGGGCCTTTTGAGGGATAGACAGGTTTGCCTGGAACCTGAAACCAGAACCGAACCATCCTGGGGTCAGTTTCAGTTTCGAAACCGCCTGTTTTGGCACAGTTCTGGTTTCGGTTTTAGAACCGCTCCGGAACCACTGCCAATTTCAATTTTTTTTCCTCACTAGAGGGCTATACCGTTGAACTAACAATATGTTTGTAATAAGGGGTTTTGTTAAAAAAATTATTTAAAACATAGCGGCAGTTTGGAACCGCCAGTTCTAGTTTGGCGGTTTTCGAAGACCGTAAACTGTAGCCAAACCGAGGAGTCCCCAGTTTCAGGGTAAGAGCGATCTAGGTTGAGCCTTTTCCTTAATAATGATGGTAGTTCAATGCCAAGTTCTTGATTTTTCAATCATAGAGAATGATTCAAACTGTAGGCTACAATGTAAAGCCCCACAACATTAACTGCAGAATATTAGTACCCATGCACCCTAAAAAGGTTCCATTGAAAATTTGGAAATTAAAAAGGACTTTGAATCCATGGGCTACATTATAGAGACTATGGTATAACTGCGAGATATTTGTCACCCTAAATTTTTTTCTAGATCTTTCACTGAGTATGAAAGATAGCTGAGTACTTACTAGTTTATTGCTCTACCAAAAAGGATATCAATTCACAAGTCCCCATGAAGTTGGCCCTGCGTTTCATGCTAAGTTGATCTGTGTGTGTGAGAGAGAGAGAAAGAGAGAGAGAAGAAGAAGAAGAGTTGCATGCATCAAGCCTTTCCAATTGAAACCCAAAGCCGTCTTCTTCTTCTACACTAAGTTGGCTCAGCTATATGGATCTCAAGTCGAAGCATTTGAACAAATGGTGGTTTTCTTCAAACCATTTTTGAGGTCTTTAGGTCCCTCACATATCTGTATTGTATCTGCTTCTACTCATCTCTTTAAACCACGTTAAATATACTTTTCTCTTTTATATTGCGTATTGGATTTACACCTAGCCTTTTCTGTGATAGTTTCGTCGTGTGGCTATCAATCCACCTTTAAGTCATCATTTTGTTGCTGGCTGTCTTTTGTACATGCCGACAGTTAATTGCCCACACAATATACTTTATTAATCTTACTATTGCTCTATGATATTTATATGTGAATTAATATAAATACTACATTGAATTAATATACTTTATTAATGAAGTATATTAATATAAATATCACATTGATTAGTATACTTTATTAATCTTACTATTGCTCTATTGCTTCCATCCATTGAATCTTCATACTTGCTGGTCACAAACTTTGGACTCATTAATATATCATTCAAAATTAAGTTATTGGGTGCTGGTAAAGCCATCTATTGAAGGTGGGTTGATCCGTATCTGTACCTCGGTGACATTTAAATTTGCTTTGAATAGTATTGAATTGGGCAGATGGATTAATTTGTAAATGAATTTATAGAAGAAAAAGAAAGAACCTGCAAGTTCATGGTTTGCTTAGAGGCGATTATTACTAAATCCATGACTTTATATAACTCGTATCCCTGTGTATGCAAATTTTTAGTTCTACCGAATCACAGTTCACTTAAAATTTTGGGTGTTTACATATCCTAGTTTACATTTGGTTCCATATCTTATTCAACCCGATGTTTCACCTCAAGTGTGTTTTTCGATGACATCCTTATAAATCTGGTTATCTAAGTTGAATCTATTCGTCAAACCAATATTATGGATTGTAACTTTATGTGATTATTTATGATATCCTTATGAAGTTGCAACAAAATGATAAGCAATAAAGGAGCGATGGCTCATCTGGCTAGGGGGTTCAACTCACAGGTTGAAGGTCACGAGTACGATACCAATTGTGTGCATCTGACTTTGGGCCTACCGCCTCCTCATTGTACCTTAAAAAGAATATAAGCAATAGAAATAGTAAACTCTCATTTGCTATAGATTTAGCTAATTTGAGTCAAATATGACAGAAATCATCAGCGCCCTGGGTGTAAAGGTCCTAACATGAAAGTTCTTGGCAGATTTGTTATAACCCTCCCAATGGCAGTCTTTTAAGAGTTGTTATTCATAAAGGCTTTAGTAGAAGATTATGTTTTGCAAAATTGTTTACTCTATTTTCTTTTATACTTTAGTGATTTGTAGTTTGTGACACTATATTTTTAGAGGCCAACAGATAATGTCATTTGATTTACCAATGTAGAACACATATATGACATTAACGTTGATGTACATGTCCATGTTATGGTTGATGTGAGCATGTCGGATAAATCAAATGGTGTTACTTGTTGGCCTACAAGTAACATAAAGGCACAAACTTCATCTCCATAAGTGTCAAAAGAAGAATCATAAGATACTAAAGTGACAATTAATATTAAAGTGAAGGTTCAAGGTAAAAGATGTGAACAAATGATCGGGAACTGTGGCTCCTCATCCAAATCTGTTTTCATCATAGTAAATGCTTTGTTCCTTGAAAGTCAAGCGGGGTTAGTCATACCCCTACCAAATGCACACTCGGGTTTTGAGCTCTTGACAGTTTGTTGGAGAGATGATCCCCCAGCCAGCAACCTATGCCTCTTTAGTGTTAGTTACCACATGAAACACTTCCTGTAGGCTCGCGCCAAAACCAAGACTATTCTCACAATAAGCATTCTCTCTCTCTCTCTCTCTCTCTCTCTCTCTCTCTCTCTATATATATATATATATATATATATATATATATATATATATATATATATATATATATATATATATTTGTATTTTCTACACCAAACCACAGTCATTAAAAGACATACAGTCATAAGGATGTTAAACTTTATTGATCCAGTGATTTACAAATCATACATATGTTTGGTTGGAGGAGATCTCTCTACCACAGACATAGGCTTCCATGCACCCCTTTGGTTGTTGGTGATTACATCTATTAAACCTAACTAATACTACTACTTATACTCTCTTATTACTTAAATAGCTAATCTACTCTTAATTAGTCATACTAACAATTAGATATCCAGGAACAGGGATCCAAATTGGACTCGATAGCCTTTCTTAACACTCCTCAAGTTGAGTGGAAGATGTTCATTATACTCAACTGCTTTAGTAAGAAAATATGTTTTTGATCTTTTGATCTTATATAGACCAACTTGAATTCTTGATTTGTTATTTTTTCTCTTATGAAATGACAGTTAATCTCGATATGTTTAGTCTTCTCATGGTACGAAGGATTTTATGTTATTTGTATAGCAGTACAACTATCACAATATAAAGAGATAGGACATGATCTACTGCTCTATACTCAGCTTCAGCACTGGATCTAGCAACAATCGATTGTTTTTTACTTTTCCACAAAACAAGATTACCTTCAAGTAATGTAATGTATTCAATAATAGACCTTCTATCATCTAGAGATCTTGCCCAGTCTATGCCTGAATATACTTCAATATTAAGATTTCCAAAATTAGAATACAAAAGACCTGACCTAGGAGTAGACTTCAAGTACCTTAGAATTCAATAAATTGCATCCATATGTGATTTTGTTGGTGTGTGTATGAATTTACTAATCATACCAACTGCATACGTAATATTTGAACGGGTAATAATTAGGTAAATGAGTTTTCAAACAAATTTTGATACTTTTCAACATTTATATACCTTGTGCCATTATCAAGGTGTAGTTTATGATTTACTTCCATGGTAGTGTCACACTTCTTGCAATTGATCATATTAGTGTCCTTAAGTCCATAGTATACTTTCTTTAGGTTTAAAATATTCCTCTATTAGAGTATTACACTTCAATTTTCAAGAAATAATGTAGTTTGTTTAAGTCTTTTAAGTTAAATAACTAATGTAGTTGACTCTTGAGACTTGTGATTTCTTCAATATCATCCCCTGTGATTATAATACCATCTATATAAATAATGAGAATAGCCAATTTATTCTCCTTTTAATAAACAAGGTATGATCATTTATACTTCTATGATATCGCAAACTGCTCATGCCTTCATTGAACTTTTCAAACGAAACTCTAGAAGATTGTTTAAGACCATAGATGATCTTGTTTAATTTACTTACATTTCCTTTATGTTCTTTAGTGTCAAATCTTGAGGGTAATTTCGTATAAACTTCCTCATTAAGGGTGTCCTGTAGAAACACATTTTTGACATCCAACTGTTAGAGTATCCAACCCTTGTGAGCTACAAGACTCAAAATAACCCTAATAAAAGTCAGTTTGGTCATTGAAGCAAATGTTTTGTTATAATCTATTCCATAGGATTTATTGCAGCCCTTAGCAACAAATCATGCTTTATATCTCTCAAGATTCCCATCTGGCTTGTACTTAACTGTATATACTCATTTGTATCCCATTGCTTTCCTACTTGGAGGAATATCCACAATAGTTCATGTATTGTTCTTAATTAGAGCATCGAGTTCAATCTGCATGACCTCTTTTCATTGGGAACTTTTAATAGCTTCCTCAATACTTGTAGATATTAGATGAGTCTCAGTATTCATAACAAAGTTTTGATAATTTTCAAAAGTGACTATAAGAGATATATTGAGAAATAGGATAAATTGTGTAAAACTTTTTTGGAGAGCAATGGGCAGCTTTGAATCTGGTTCTACAGGAGGCTGAGGATCTGAATTCAAAGATAGATCTTTGGTCTTGGTTTCTTCAGCTTTGTCTTGACTTATTGTCACATTCCTTGGTCTCCATTTGTACACCAAGATTTCTTTTAGAGCAGCTTTCATCTCATTTTTTCCGTTGGGTTTTGATTTTAGCTATTCAGGGCTTATTGAAAGGACACTCATAGGTTTACTCACAAGATTCATAGGCTTTCCCTTAGAAGTATAATAGAGAGTAAACTGAAAGAAGGTTACATCTAGGGAAAAATATGTTTTTCTATGGATTAAATCATAACATTTGTATCTTTTTTTGTGTTAAAATATGCCAGGAATATACACTTGATGGCTCTCGAGTCGAGTTTATCCCTGCCTAGTTAGTGGTTATGGATATAACAAGTACAATCAAAGATACTAGAAGTAACATGAAAAGGTTTTGTTTATAAAGTAAGGATTTTCCAAGGACTCTCGCTACTGAGTATTGAACTTGGCATTCTATTGATCAAGTAGACTGAAGTTCTGCCTTACCCCAATAAAACTTAGGTGCATTGTATCTATTTAGAAGAGTGTAAGCAACTTCCATAATGTGTTTGTTTTTTTGTTGAACAACTTTATTTTACTGAGGAGTGTTTGGACAAGTAGTTTGACAAGAATTTCATGTAAATATATATAATCCTATAATGGTCTATTAAGGTACTCCCAACATTGTCTCAACAAAGAATTTTGATAGAAGAATTAAATTGCGTTAGGATAAACTTGTGGACAATTGAAAAAATATTTGAAACTTCATATTTAGATTTTACTAAGTATACTATTGAAAGTCTGGTACAATCATCAATGAAGGACACGATACGTTTGACCACCGAGAGAGTGAATTGGATTGAGACTCCAAACATCTGAATGAATCAATTCAAAAGGTCTTGACTTAATAAACTCATTAATGGGATATGAAACCCTTTGATTTTTTGCCTTTTGACATACATCACATTTTATAGGTACATTATTTGACTCAAGAAGAAAACTATGAATTACATGGATGATTTTAAACACAAGAAGATGTCCCAAACACTCATGCCAAAGTCTTATTTCTACTCCACTAGTTGTCATAGCAAAAGTAGTACTCAAAGAACCTCTGGTTGTATAGTCATCCAATATATATAGTCATCTTCGCAAGTTATCATGATTGGAAACCTTTCCCGTCTTTAGATCCTTAAAAACACAACCATAGGAAGAGAATGTGACTGAGCAATTTAGAGATTTGGTTAATGAACTAAAAGATAATAGATTTATGAGAAAGTTTAGAACATGAAATACAAAAGACAAGTTTGTCAATTGAGTTTGCACACTTTCCTTTCCTATCATATACATTTGAGATCCATTTGTGCTCCTTGTGCTGGAGAAGTCGGTACTCTGAAAATATATTCTATCTCTTATCATATGATTTGCCCATGAGTCTATTACCCATACATAGGATTAAAAAGAGAAATAAGATTTACCCTTTGTCATGTAAGAAGTTCGAACCATCGTAGCTTGAGATGTTGAGGCTTGATCACTAATTCTTGATTCTAGGCCTTCTATATGTCTCATCAACTCATGGATGATATCTGTAGTACTGGAGGGATCTTTTGCTATATGGGCATAATTCCCTTTATTTTCATATAATCAGGTTTACTTATTATATCCTACCATTGATCTTTAGTATGCCAAAACTAACTACAATTGATACATTTAAGCTTATCTTTTTCTTCATAAGAGGATCTTCAATGGCCTCTGCCTCTAGAGTGATGTCCCCATCTCCCGCATGAATGTTGAAATTCAATTTTTCCTAAAAATGCATTTTGGTCAACAGTTAGACTGTTCTCCTTTTTTAGTCGCCTTCTGTCTTCTTCTCTAAGAAGTAGAGAATACATTGTGCCGAGAGATGGTAGTTCTTCTCACCCAAGAATGTTGATTTTCAATTCTTCGTACTCATAATTAACACCTTACACTAAATCAAATACTTTTCTTTTTTCAGGTTCTATATTCCTTTATTTGAAGAAAGCGAAACATTTGATATTTCTTACCATATTTTTTATTTTCTAATTGTTCTAGTACCTTGTCTACATCTTCTGATTTTCTCTAAGATTTCATACTCCTTAGCTACATTTTTTTGTCTACAATATGCATCAGATATTACTCACCATATTTCACAAGCAAATTCAAGGTACGTGAAAGTTCTTACGATTAAGGGCACCATAAATTGTAATAGCCATGAGGAAACCAAGGCATTTTCCTTCCTCCATTTGGAATAATTTGGGTCAACTTTTGTTGGAAAAGTAAGTTGTTTAGTTAGATAAGGCCATCTCCCCCTAGAAAGAATGGCTAGTTTAACTGATCTAGACCATTCCAAATAATTCCTGCCATCTAACTTGACATTTGTTATTTGAAATGAATCTATTTTCTCTGTTGAATGAATATCAGAAAATACAAATGAGAATTAAACAATTTACCTTTATATGTCATTATGATCCCTTAGTACATCCACTGATCTACACACATGAACATGCAAAAAATAGTGTCAAGATATGTTGTGAGATTAACCTTGGCAGATTGATGAGACAGATGAAGGCTTGAGGCAATGCAGCAATTAGTTGCAGATTTGCAAGATAAATCACATATGCTAGAGGATAATGAGGTTGCAGATTCCCTCAAAACATCGACCAACCCTTACCTTCAATTTTTGTCAAATCTCCTTACTGCCACTCTAAAAAAAGTTGATTATGTTACGAGTAGGCTTTGATACCATGTTAAACTTTATTGATCCACTGATTTACAAATCATACATATGTTTGGTTATAGGACATCTCTCCATCACAGACGTCGGCTTTTGTGCACCCCTTTGGTTGTTATCGATTACAACATTTATTAAACCCTAACTAATATGACTACTTATACTCTCTTATAACTTGAATAACTAATCTACCCTTAATTAGTCATATTAACAGTTAGACACCCAGGGCGAGAGATCCAATACTGGACCGATAGCCTTTCTTAACAAAGGATTCATATCATTAAAGTGGACATATTCATGTGGTTCATCATCTCTTGATTTATCTTGAAGTCCATAAATGTGAATAGATCATGTGAGAGATAGACAACAACCTTTAATTGCAACTATGTACGATCAATGTAACATGCTATGAAGAGAGCCTCCTATGTAACCACAACCCTATTCATTATATGAATCCGGTTATTCGCTTTATATGGTTTGGGCCCTCCGAAACCGAACCCAACCAATAAGCTGAAAAAGCAAAACCAAACAGTTTTTCAATAGAACTAAACCGAGTCAGGAATCAGGAATTGCGGTGGAAAGACCTTACATGGTCAGGGCTTACCCCCCATGGGTTCACAACGCCATTCAAGCCTAGACTTGGCCCAGAAGCCGATTCGAAGTTAAGGTCTAAAACCTGCAAAGATATCAAATTGGAACAAAAATTAATCATGATTGGTAAATCTACATGTGAGATTGATTAATCAATATTAAGGTGGCAATTTTGTTTTCTAATGGTGTTTGTCTCATGTCATTTCAAGTTCATCTCAAATGCAGGTCAGCCTGAACGTGACCCAACTTTTTTCATGTCAGTTCGGGTGCATATGCATACAGAACTTTTAGCTTGTGTTTATATTGGGTTGACATTGTACCTCAAATTTTTACAACTCATGCTTTGTGTTATGTCATTTCGTGTTAGTGTTAAGACAGGTCAACACAAAATCGACACAATTTCTTCATCGTTTTTGGATGGATAAAACATAACTTTTGGGGTTATGCTGGTTATCAGGTTTCCTCTCCAAAATTCTCACCCGTAAATGATGGACCTGACCGCACAATGTGTATGCTATTCACAAGTATTTGCTGATCATAGTCGACACTTTTAAACTATTATTATAATATTTTTCAGTTCTGGGAAATGCTCCCTCTCTAATATATATATATATATATATATATATATATATATAAAGAGGCTTCCATCTTGTAATTTGTAATTGATCATATGAATTCTCCAAGCCATGTAAAAAAACTTGCCTCTTGTAGTTTGTGCTATTGTTTCTACTCTTAATCTTCCTGTTTTCGCTCTTTGATTTCTAAGGTGATAAAATAATAATTCTAAAATTCAGAAATCTAGATGTACCCAAAAATCAGTGTGACAGACTAAGTGGCCTAGCCGAAACTATACTCAAGAAAGCAAAATAGTTTTACTTTTTCGGTTGCCCTCTGAGAATCGAACTCCCCATCAGGAGCCAGAGCCAAATAGCCTTGTCAGTTGAGGTAATGCTCTGGGCCTCAAGTTATCTGATAAAATTGGAACTATATAAAGAAAGAAAAACCCAAAGCGTTATTGATGTCCTCATCAAGTTATACGATAAAATTGGGACGATACCGAGAGGAGAGAAAAGATTAGCATGGCCCCTTTGCAAAGAAAGCAAAATAGTTTAAAACCAAAATGAACACTGCCTTGCACCCAAAACCTTAGGTTGCCAGTAGGGCTCTCTGACAGCTTTTTGCAGGAAGCGAGTTTGATTTCAAGAGAGGTGCTTGCATATGTGTTTTCCTGTGTGTGTTGGGCAGGGGCTGAGGAAAGGGAGAGCCTCTAGGGTGTGTTTGATACAAGGTTCCAAAGGAACTAGAGCTTGGTTTTTAGTGCTTGCAGTTCTAAGTTCCATTGTCATCAAATATGGAACCCTTTGTAGTGTGTAATTGTAGTTTCAGGGCATAATTTGAGTCAAAAGAGTCAACATCAGGAAGCTAGGCCAGGACCCAAGAGCTTCGAATGAAAACCCAAGTGCCTCTTTTTCTCTCGTGTTGTAACCTCGTTTAGCACAAAAAACCAAACATTAGTATCACTCGTGAATCATACATTAAAATCATAGTTCTTTGAAACTATGGTTACATGCCCATGTGGAGCCTAGCACTATGAGTCAAACACACCCCTAGGGCCCATGGTCCCCCATAAATGTGGGATGTAATAAATGCTCCATACAATTTTTGGGAATGAGAGGGTACTTAATTTGAACAAGTAACGGCCCCCTAAAAATACTGTATCTCGAAGATTAAAAAGATCATTTGAACTAGTTAGTAAGATAAAATCGAATAATACAGCACAAGAAAGGTTGCTTTGGCCAAATTCCCATGATACGGATGTATTTAGCAAGATAGATACAATAAAAGGATCAGTGTATGCATAGTCTTTTTTTAGAGATAAATGAATTTAAATTTTAGATTATTAGATCAATTTGTCAAGAATACACAAACACCAAAAACATTATAGACCCTTATTTTTATTAAATATAAGATGGCATAAAAAGATCAATGGAAAAATCTCTTATCTCTCCAGAGTTTTACAACTCACAAAACGTGATTATGGCCAAATTGATTAAACATATACAAAAGCTATGCCAAACATATTTGGGAAACTAAATATCCCCAAAATGGTAGGCTTTAGAGCCCTAGGATACATGGGGTCAAGGCAGATTCTAAAACCTTTTCTATTTATAGGCTTGGTTTGAAGTGGAGTAAGCCCGCCCTATTAAGCTACAGCGAGGATTCATCGTTGCACATACAGTTCTGAGCTTCGATAAAGGAGGGATATACAATTCGAAGCCAGCTATAAAACTTTATTAGATCTTATACTAAGGATATAATTTTTCCATCAGTATATATATCACATCCTACCAAAACTCCAAAGAGAAGTATGACGAGCTATTGAAATTTCTAGTGTTGCAACTTCTAGCTAATCTTGGTATGGGAATTAAATTTGCTAACAAATCCACAAAGTTTTGAGGTTCAAAATAATACATATAAAAAAGAAGGCTGATGATGATATTTGGTTTGCTTCTCCCTCCAAGGTAAATTTCCTGCCGCCGCCCCTTGTGTTGGGCTTCGGCCTCCTATCGTAGCAAGAAGAAAACAATTTGAATGCTATCATCGATGTCCTCTATCAAGTAGTCACTACAAGAATAAGATGATGTTAATCTCCATGGTAGGGATTCCTCGAGCGACGGTGCCGTAAACGATCTTTTCTGTGGTTCCTTTATCTCACACCGTGCACCAGAGATCTTCCCATTGATAGAAAATTTGGTTTGCTTCTCCCTCAACCCAAAAGCAGATTCATTAAGGTTAGGTTAACACACAAGTACTTACCGGAAGTCATACTGGAAGCAAGATGCTTCCTCCAGCGATGTCTTCTAAGTAATGCGTTTGCCTGTGTACACCATGTCAAACCGTATTTGCGATGGCTTGGTAATGAATCTTTCAGACACTGAACTTTGGATCATAACTATGTTAAGCAAGATTCTGCTGAAATATAATTAATATAGGTAAAAGCCAACCTAAGAAAGAAATACAAGGCATTACAAACTCAGAAATCAGAGAATGTTGTCGAGATCAAGACACAACACAAAGGCCTTGGTTTACATAGGGCATTTAAGCAAGCAATAAACTCCAGGACTGCAATTTAACATGCATCAACTTTACTTGGTTTCATTCAGATGACAAATTCATATTTACAACTAAAGAACATAGATGAGTTAGGATATCAAACAGCAGAATTTTTGGGAGTGAATAAACAAGGCTAGATTGAATAAACAGGACTATGAATCTGGTATGATCTAAGCAAGGTCTATATCGACTCGTTCAGGACTCCCCCTCTCCGTCTGATGAGCCATTAGTGTAGTGCCTAGCTGTCCCTTATCACCAGCACCAAATGCATAAAGCTTTCCAGAATCTGTGAGAGCGAATGTATGTGCATTCCAGTAAATTGAATTAGTAAGGCTAACTTGCACAACCCTTTCGTTTGCCTGCCTGAGTGATGTCACCAATTCAGGAGTCAGTACATTCACATGTATGTTGTCCTGCAAAAAGAATAAGACCTCATGAGTCAGAAGAAATCATAAGCATGAAACAGAATATCATTACAAAGCATGGTTGTGGATTTCGAGTTGGATCCTATCGTTCTACTATCTCGCAATCCTCTGAAAGCTGAAATTCCCAAATCTCTATGAAGAGTCCCATTGTGCATGAATGCGTGCAGTGAGATCGTGATCTTGACGGGACAATCATTGGGATAGTGCGATCAAAGACAATCCCACCTTACAACTTACGAATTATTTTCTTAGATATGAATTTCACGAGATCATTAATTAATCATATTAGGCAGCATAGTCATTTGCTGAAGATATAAATCATATTATGAATTATATATGTAATTAAAAAATAATAGAGTGAAGGTGGAATCTTTAACATTCCAACTTGATCCCATGAACTTCAATCCTTGGAACCTCATCCGATCTTATGCCAAGGATATTGATCTGCTTAAAGAGATGTCAATGTTCTCTAATATGTGGAACCTGGTTGTACAAAAGTAATCCTCAAAACCATGACACCTTCTACACAATCAATTTCAGAACAAATTAAACAAGAGAAATACCTGCCCATCAGCACCAGCAGAGTGCCCTAGGCTAGAAGATTCGCAGCAACCAAAAGAGTAAACATGCCCACTTTCTGTGACCACAAAAGTTGTATAGTCACCAGTTGCAACATGAACAGCTTTGATCCCCTGCAAGGACTCAACAACCTTTGGGAGAGTCTCACATTCCTCATTGCCATGTCCAAGGCATCCATAACGGCCCCAACCCCAAGTGCAGACACGCCCGTCTTTTCCTACCACGGCAGCATGCCAGGCACCAGCAGCCACTACAATAGGCTGAAGATTCAAAGTTTGAAGATGTTCTATCAGACGTGGTTGCTTTTCATCATTTCTACATCCATGCCCAAGCTTCCCTCCTAATCCACAGCCAACAGAATACACAGACCTGCACCAGAATAAGCATTTGATGTAATATACTTGCATTTAAAAGTTGTGTTGCGTGTATGGGTCCATATCGTATAATGTGTACCAATATATATTGGCATGTATGATATCGATATGAAGTATCGTATAGGTAGGAATATCGCTACAATATAACTATGTGGCTTTGTGTTGGCCTGTATCAGATATGGTACGATACAGGGGTATTGCTTGCTAAAGTATACATGATACACCCCAAAGCCATTGCCAATATATTCTTGTTATGTATATTTATTAACATATTATGCATTATATTATTATGATTGTTCTCTAGGATCCTGGTATATGAGATTTTTTTTCGTATTTCTTGGACTTGATTCTTCTAATTGATAAGGGGCCTATATGTACTATTGAGCGAAAGATATGGCCTCCAGATCAATAGGGCTAACACTCTTATAATGACATAAATACAGTTCGATTCTGAAATGCAGCTTCATAAACACAACAAAAAAATCAGATGCTAACAAATATGGAACTTACATTCCATTATATTGACAAGCTAGTGCAAGAAGGTAACAGTATCCAGCTGCAATCTGTACTATAGGGATATTCTCAAGAGCACCTCCTAGAAGATGAGGCACCAAATCATTTGGCTCAGTCTGGTGACCAAGCCTTGTGTCGGAACCCCATGAGACTGTATAAACACTGCCCTCTCTGGAGAGTACTGCAGTAAAAAAATTGCCTATGGCCGCTTGAACCACGAATATGTCCTTGAAGGATTCGACTAATTGTGGAGTGGTAACATACTTCGCCCCTTGGGTACTGTATTCAGCGTCACCAAAGGAATCCTTTCCAAAGGCATACACTTTGCCACTATCACTGATCAGCATTGTCCTACCAGCACCCGCTGCTGCTTGAATAATCCGAATGCCAGCCAATGACCTGAAGATTGAAAAAACAGCAATTCCCAAAACTAAGCCAAGGTGACCGAATTTATGCTTTCATGAAACGGAGACAATCAGAATAGATGAAGCTCGAAAATGGTGCTTCTACGCATACATTGTTGTGTTGATGAAAATTAACCCAGTAACAGGGCACTGATGATGGTTTTGGCAATGTGAAACAATTCACAATCAAGATTTCAAATCGCTCGTATAAAGAAGTAATCAAAACCAGGAGTTGGGAGCATCACCAAGAGCTGGGGAAAACTGATATGGGAGAGGTGTTTGCTAACCACCAAAGCAGCTCCTCATTTTGGTAGCCATGCTTGTTTACCAAAAGAATGATCCCCATAATGGCCATCAAAAGGTTGCAACTCTACCTGATCAGGCGTGGACGGAATTCATCTTCAGTGTTGCCATGGCCAAGCTGCCCGGAATTATTAGATCCAAAGGAATAGACATCTCCTTTTGATGTTACAGCGATGCTATGTCCAGGACCAGCTATTGCTTGAGATTTTTCTCGCCTGCAGCATTTTTCTCCCGCAAGCAAGAACCTGAGAACCAATTTCCATGATCCCCCGCACCGTTCCTTCAGGAATTCTCTTTCTTGTTTTCTCATATGTTTAAAAATGGCTCTCTTCTGGCACATGTCCAGAGCTGCAAGCTCCGATATTGAGAGGTCGGTGTCGGGGGTGAAATGAGCAGGCTGTCTAAAGAAGGAGCACGTTTCCTGCAAAAAACTCAGTCATGGAAAGAGAAGCATTATCAATTCTAAAACACAAAACAGTTCTGTATGGTTTAGAATTGATAAACTGGAAACTTGCCTCTAGCTTTGCGAGGTCATGTGGATCCAGATTGCAGCCTGTGAGTACATGAAGAACAATGGAAGGATTGGCAGCCAAAGGGAACTCCCCAGGAGTAGATTCTCCATAACAATGACGTTGTTGACGATGGTATGTTTGTACTTGAGGAACAAGAGTAAGTGACTGATCGGCAATTCCATGATACTGAATGGCAGCAGACTGCGACAAAGGCCCACCAGCATTGGTGTCCATGGGCACTGCTGAGTGCAGTGCCCTCAGTCAAGTATAGAAGCACGGTAGGCACAGGCTGCATTCAGAAAAACACCAACTTATTCATCTTTCACGAGGCTAAAGATTAGAAACGGACAAGTGCAATAAAAAGACAAACATCTAGTGCTCACATTCAAGATCCTTCCGTTCATTACAAGTTAAAAATTCAATAGTTAGACCATTTCAAGTGTTCCCAATCACAAATTTAGGTCCTCTGCTATAGAACTAAAGATAAATTTCACAACTCATAAGCACCACTATTATCTTTCACAATAGACCCAAACACATTTGATCAAGCAACGAAAAGTATCCAGTTGTAGCATCCAAAATCATCAAAAAGACGAGTTTGCTGAGGCATATTTTATAAATAAGTAGATCCAATGCAGACAACTCAGCAATTTTGCAAAAAATTACATTCTGATACAATCCATTGTTTTGTAGGTGCCCTTCTCTGCTTTATGATGTTGTTTAACATGTCGGATCTTCATTACTCCTAATTGCTAAATTTAATCGCCATGAAGAACGCAGATTTCCTTTCTTGTCTCTTGCTATTTCTACTGTTAAAATACAGATGAAACCAAGGTCACTCGATTCAGATGCACAATTCAAATCTTTTAATAGAACCGAATCAAATTCCAGGATTGATACGAAGATTAGTTTTTAGATGTAAAACAAAACTTCCAAATCTCTTAGGGCCACAGAAACCGATACCAACACAAGGACAGATTGGACGAACTATAGATGGAATGATCTTTTGTTTTGAATAATGTAGATGGGGAGGGCGATTTTATTTGGGAAGAGGTCAAACTCAAGAGAAAGGAAACAATGAGAGTAAGAAAGTCGACCTCTTCATCATTCTTATCATTCAAGCGCATCATCATTGAGGTCAAGGAGTGAATTCAACTACACAAACAGACAGAACAAGGAGAACTTCAAACATTTCACTGTATAGCCTTCCCAAGCAAAATCCAGATTTAAAACATCAAATCAAAACTAAGCTTTCTACGATACAACCCAAAAAAGAAATACTAAATCTCTGTCAACGCAATCCTTTCTCCTGGCAGAGGAAAACAGAAAGAAAGAGTGTCTTGACCAAAATATAATTTTGATCCGATCACAATAACGAAAGACAACCATCATGATCACAAGCATCAAGAAAAGGAAACAAAGCATCAATAGAACATCTAACAGGAGTTCAATTCTCAATCGCGATATCGAATCAGAACCGAGCGATCAAATCACAGACCACAAAATAAGAAATTAAAGGAAATCAACGGAGCCATCAATTCCAATGACCAAAAAGCCGCAAATCCCGAAAGCGGAAAACGAGAAAAAAGTTTTTGTGACGAGGATTACAGACAGCTTTACGCAGTCGCTCTAAAAGGCATCCGATTGGGAGAAAAACAGAGCGAAGGAATAACTTGGTGCCGGAAATCCACCAATAACCACCTTCCCGATTGCAAATTCCGTCAATACACGAAACAAATTCCAAACCCAATTAAATTCTAGACTTAAACCAATCAGAACTGGGAGCCTAAAGAGACTATCAAGTGGATGAGTTCAATACTATTGGCAAAAGGAATCAAGGAACCAATATAAATCTCTCTCTCCTTTTCGTCTACCCTTTTACGATGGAATATGACAAGGAAATGGGTGAAGGGAGAAGATGGCTGCGGTAGAGCAAATGCTGACACCTCATCACACGCTTTCCTCTCTCTATCATTTTCCTTTTTACTTGTTTCGTGGACATCGGTTGGTCACATGAGCTAATGTGTGGGCTCTCATGTGCGGTTTCTTGATCGTCCGATCAGGAGATGGACGACAAGAGAAGATTCGTGCATTGAGACGGTGAAAGGACTAAGCTATGGTGTTAAAATTTGCCCGGCCCACGGCATCTGACAATAACGGCCCGCCACGACTCAAATATATTTCAACATCGACAAGCATCGATAACAATTCCACAGCTCTTAAATTTGACGATGAATGATTAAAATTTGGATTTAAAAAGTTCATATGTATGTTTTATTCATATTCTACTAAATTCAAATTTCAACCATTTATTTGTCATCATCAAAGACAGATTTATTTGAATTCACCAACACCTAAGTGTACTAGCAAATCGATAAAAACCACTTAATTGAAAGAGAAAAATGGATTTCATATTCAAAATAGCTTTTGAGTGGGTGTACTCAAAAAAATAACTTTTATTTTTAAATGTAATTCATTCATCTCTTCTAATCAAATGGTCAACAAAGCTTTCTCAGTTTGTGTGCATACTGGTTTGAATCTCTCTCTCTCTCTCTCTCTCTCTCTCTCTCTCTCTCTCTCTCTCTCTCTCTCTCTCTATATATATATATATATATATATATATATATATATATATATATATCAGGGTAACTTGAAGTTGTCATGCATCTTTACGCTCTTCCATGTCTTTTCCTGTAACGCATATTAAGAATTTTGGATAGTCATGAAGGGTTGAAACATGTTTGCAATTGTGACTCTGTAAAACCCAGGCTCTGCATTTAAATACCATTCATAGTTCACTCCACAAGGCAATGCGAGCCAAGGGATACGAGCTCTTTCCTTTTGCAGCTCATCTTATTCATCTCCACAAACTGAACCTCGCTCGCTCATTCTATGAGTTTAGACTGCCTTTGTTGTATTCGTCCGGGTTATTTAGAAGCCAGATTTTCTCTTTTTTATTTACAGTACCTCTGTGAATTTATTACTACAATATATTTTCTTCACACATTTTTGCATGACCTAGCTCATACATGTAGCCGCACAAGCACACATAGATACACATATATGTATACATACACACACACACACACTATATATATATATATATATATCTGTGTGTGTGTGCGTGTATATCCTTTTGCAACAAAAGAATTTCTCTAAGAAATACTGCCCATGGAAGCGAAGGTCCATCCACTCGCCGCCAACAACAACAACTAAGCCTTTTCCCATACTAGACAGGGTCGGCTACATGGATTCTTTGTTTCCACATAGCTCTATCATGTGCCATGTTAGCAGTTAACTCACAATAAGCTAGATCATTCTTTATTGTTTCTTTCCAACACTTTTGTGGCCATCTTCTACCTCTTTTAATGCTTTCCAAATTTAGTTTTTCATACCTTCTTAGAGGTTCTTATGATCTTCTTTCTATATGTCCAAACCATCTTAAACGATGTTCTCTCATTTCATCCTCTATTGGTGTCACTCCTAATTTGTTTCTAATAACCTCATTATGTATACCGTCTTCTTTTGTACGACCACGCATCCATCTCAACATCTTTATTTCTGTCATAGACATTTTTTGTACATGTTGATGGTTAACTGCCCAACACTCAAAACCATAGAACATGGCAGGTCTAATTGTTGCTCTATAATATTTACCTTTTAACTTTAAAGTTATTTTCTTATCACAAAGAATACGTTATGCTCCTCTCCATTTTAACCAACCAGTATTAATAATATACGTAACAACTCCATCAATTCTTCCATCACTCTGAAAAATTGACCCTAGATATTTAAAACTTTTCTTTTGGGAGATGCAATATGTGTCAATTTTAATTTCTACATCTTCTAAAGTAACCAAATGATCAAACTTACATTCTATATATTCTTTCTTTGTTCTACTAAGTCAGAGGCCTTTTCTTTCTAATGCTTCTCTCCATAGTTTCAATTTTCTATTAACTTTTTCCTTAGACTCTTCCACTAACACAATGTCATATGCAAATAACATATACCAAGGTACTTCATCTTGAATATGTTTTGTTAACTCATCAATCACTATTATAAATAAGTATGAACTTAAAGTTGATCCTTGATGTAATCAAATGTTAACTCATTAACACATGTTTTTGCACTATCGTACATGTCTCTTATAAGGTTAACGTATGTCAATGGGATACTTCTTTTTTCCAAGGTTCTCCAAAGAACCTCCCTCTATACTTTATCGTACGTTTTTTCTATATCAATAAATATCATGGAAAGATCTTTCTTTTTTGCTCTAAAATGTTTCATAAGACGTCTTAAAAGGTGAATCGCTTTAACAGTAGATATGCATGGCATGAATCCAAATTGGTTCTCTATTTTACTTGATATTTGTCTTAACCTACATTAGATAATTCTTTCCCACAATTTCATAGTATGAATCATTACTTGATACCTCGATAATTTGCACAATTCTGAATATCTTCCTTGTTTTTATATACAGGTATAAGTGTACTCGCTTTCCATTCCTCGAGCATCTTTTAGTTTCTCTATATTTCATTAAATAATCTTGTGAGTCAAGTGATTCCTATTTCTCCTAGTATTTTCCAAACTTCTATAGGAATATTATCTGGTCCTACCGATTTACCACCCTTCATATGTTTAAGAGCCTCTTTGACTTCATTCTTTTGAATATATCGGTAGAAATTGTGGTTTATATACTTTTCTGACTTGGTTAAATCTCCTAAACTAATACTAACATCTTTATTTTTATTAAAAAGATTATAAAAATAGTTTTTTCATCTATTTCTTATATCATCATTTGCCACTAGAATTTTTTCATCCTCGTCTTTTATGCATCTAACATAATTAAGATCTTTAGTTTTCTTATCTCTAGCCCTAGCTATCCTAAAAATATCTCTTTCACCCTCTTTTGAGTTGAGTTTTTTATATAAGTCCTCCCAAATCTTAGCTTTTGCTTCACTAACGGCCTTTTTTGCTTCCTTCTTTACTTTCTTATAAGCTTCTAAAGTTTCACTAGTTTTCATAGCATAATGTAATTTGTAACATTCTCTCTTTGCCTTGATTTTATTTTGTACTACTTCACTCCACCACCAAGCTTCTTTTTGTGCCGGTACACCTCCCTTAGATACCCCTAACATATCTTTCGCCACTTTCCTAATATGTATAGCCATATTGTTTCACATATCACAAGGTGTACCAACATAATTCCAAGCATATCCATGAAGGACTTTCTATTTAAATATATATTCTTTCTCGCTTTTGAGGTTCCACCATTTAGCCCGAATAGCTCAATGCACTCTTTTCTTCTTTGTCTATTTTTTTATTTGTAAATCCATAACTAAAAGTTTATGTTGGGTGGTTAAACTTTATAAAGGAATTACCTTGCAATCTTTACAACACGCTCTATCTTTTTTTCTACAAATAAAGTAATCAAGTTATATTTTTGATAAGCAATTCTTATAAGTAATTAAATGTTCATCTCATTTTTGAAGATTGTATTGACTATAAATAAATCAAATGCCATAGCAAAAATTAAAATCTCTCAACCTTCCTCATTTATATCCCTAAAACCAAAGTTTTTATGAATACCTTGATATCCTAATGCCTCTTTACCCACATGTTCATTTAAGTCTCCTCCTAAACAAATCATCTTCTTTTGTGGAATCCTTTGAATCACCTTATCTAACTCTTCCCAAAAAGTTATCTTTATACTATCTTCTAAGCCTACTTAGAGTGCATAAGCACAAACTATAGTCAAAATCTCTGCTCCTAACACTAATTTCAATGTCATGATTCGGTCACCATATCATTGTATGTCTACTACACTATCCTTTAAATATTTATTTATGATAATACCAACTCTGTTTATAGTCATTTCCTTATCTGAGTACCATAATTTAAAACCTTTATCCTCTATTTCCTTTGCTTTTTCTCCAACCCATTTTGTCTCTTGTAAACATAGAATATGAATCTTTCTCCGAATCATAGTATCTACCACCTCTATTAGCTTACCGGATAATGTTCCAATATTCCAAAAACCAATACAAATCTTATTATCTAGGACTATCTTTTTTACCCCCACATCCATCTACATTGAAAATGCGGAGACTCTCTTTGTAAATTATTTACTACATTCGAGCGACAATGTAGCAAGACTAACTTCTTTACCCACACTCGTCTATGATGTGGGAACCCTATTTACAATTGATTCACTACATCCAGGTGAAAATGTAGTGGCCCTTGCTTACTTATCACTGCATTCGGGTTTTACAGCGCATCGCTAGGTGGGAACGCCCCAAAGTAATGATCATACTTTGTGTAATCCATGGTATAAAAATCCAACAAAGTTTTACATTGGTTGTCGGAAATCTAACACAACCCTCTTCCTTTATCCGGGCTTGGGACCGGCAATAAAAGGGTGATCCCTTACATGGGCGGAGTTATTCACTCGCCGCCATCTTTCCAAAATTAAACGTATTATCGTATTGGTATTTCATCAACTAGTTGTCAAGTATACCCTTATACGTACTTACCTACACGTTGAAGCTTGGGAATTTACTAATTAAATGCTTAGGTTACAGTAAATTCATGTGTAATAGCTTGAAATGGTAAACTTACACAACTAAGTGATGACTATGGATTGCTCTCCATCTCTAAAAATAACATGTTGAGTTTACTCTACTTGAACTGAAAAAACTGGATTGAGTGATTTGAATAAACCAGAAGGTTAATTAACTCATTTATTGTGGTTGGTAGCTGCCTCTCCAATATCTTGAAAGGTCTGTGTCTCCTCAAAATGCTAAACAATTCAGGCAGTCATTTTCAATTTTCCATAAGTTAGGCAGACATGCACTTCCTTCTTAAACCATTTGGTTGGTTTGCAAATGCCATAGCATGCGATCAGAGTAGGTGGAGGGTTCGATTTAGACATGACTCATTTGAAACTGGACAGGTGGTTTCAGCAAGAACTGGACAGGCCTAGGAACTGGCTGAAATCAGAACCAGCTAAATTGGACCTGGGATGGAGACCGGTTTCAAACCAAAACTGAAACCAGTCAGTCCCAATTAGGCTCTGGTTCCTAATTTTGAGCTAACCGGAATTAAAGCAAAACTGAAAACAGCTAGTCCCAATCAGGCTCTCGTTCCTAATTTTGAGCTAACCGGAACCGACAATTTGGAAATATCATTCAAACTGGCCACATCTATCTCAAAAATTACTACAACATTTACAGCTAACATTAAATACTTATCAAAACATACTAATTGTCATTAAAAGTGGTGATATATTTGAAAGTTCAATACTATGTTTTTCTTGTATATTCAAGCTTATATAAAGTATTTTCCTTTCATTCCAAAATGTAGACTCCTTTAGCACAATAAACCTGTCTTCTTCTTTTTTACAATGGGAGGCCAAGCCAGATATGCACACCCAGGAGTAGGACTCATCGTCAGCCTTCACACGAGTCGTGAGCCGTGCCAGATGCGCAATCGCCTTGAGTGCAGATATCTTGTATACCAAGAATGACTAATCTATTGCCAATCTCGGTATGTGATATATATATATATATATATATATATATATATATATATATATATATATATATATATATATATATATATATATATATATATATAGAGAGAGAGAGAGAGAGAGAGAGAGAGAGAGATTGTCTTACACCATTAAATGTCTGTGTTGATTGTCACTACAAAACAAGTTTGGCATGCATCCGTGCCTGATCTTTATCCATTAAACAGATAATAAACTCATTTTATGTTGGATTGGTTGATCGGATTCATGTTCGGTACTGCCGATTTTACACATAATTATAAGAGGTATTACATTACATTCAACAATGCCTTCCCGCATTGCCTAACTAAGGTGTGTTTAATTAGAATCGACCTTGAGCCTCAAGCTGGGTATGGGTGAGGTCAGGGCCTTAGCCACAAATTTTACATATAGAGAAGGGGGGTGACTTGAGAGATTGGATCATGTTCACCACTGATGTTATTGTTCACCCTTACTCAATCGTTGTTTTCTGGGAGCATGAGTATAATAATATTATCCTTCGTCTTTTTCTAGAGAATCTTTAAATTTTTTAAATTACATCAGTCACTGAAATCAACGGGTAAGCTTGTGTTAAGTAGACAGGATTTTATTTTCATATATATATATATATAGAGAGAGAGAGAGAGAAAGAGAGAGAGTAATGAAGTATTATGGTTTTAATAAAATAAACTATTACAAAAAAAAAAGAAAAAGTATAAAACCTCCTATGCACAACTTTTCTTACAAAGAAAAAAAGATATTAAAATATAAAATATTCTTCTTTAGCATACTTTTGTTCTATTTCCTAGTTATTTGCATTTGGATACGAAATGATTCAAGCTTTGCACTAAGGCAGATTTTTTAAAGATTGTTCTAAAATATACAAATTTTAAGGATGGGCTTTGCCGTTAAAGATATCATTTTCAGAAAAATTGGAACTCTTTTATTATTTTTTTGTTACAATGGATCGGCGGAAGCTCAATGCATGCCCCAGGTATCAAACTCATGGCTTTCAACTTGGGAGTCTAACCCTTAGCCAGGTGAGCTATTGCTCTTAATGTTATTTCTTTGTTTTTCCTCTGCAATATTTTGCTCCATTTGGTCCTCTCAGTGTATAATTACATATAAATTTATGATGTGATCCTTGTCTAAATATAAGCAGAGGCTATCAAAGAAAAAAAAATAAATAGAGGACCTTAACATCTCACATATGATGGTTGGCATCCTACATGAAATCATAGCCATACATATGCTTTTATTTGGATGGTCAGGATCAGTAGTAGATGCATTCAGTTGTACGTCTAAGATCTTAATATAGGATATTATTATTGTTGTTGGTCTAAACCACCCCGTGTATAACCGAAGGGGTAAAGCACTCCCAATACTCATTTTGGGCCTTGCAAACAAAGAATCACTTTTACAAGAAGGGATTGACGTTGGTTAGTTGCGTATGAAGAAGGTCATTTACTGTCGTGAGGCAAATTCATGCATTTCGTTGCCTTACAAGCAACGGATATCGTTGATTCAATGTTAGACTAACAAGCGTCATTATCAATTTGAGGGGCTACAAACAGATCAGGTTCAACCCACATACCCGATCCAAATCCAACATGTTCGAGTTTACATCATCAAGATCCAAACACAGATTTGGATTGTATTCAAGTGTACTGAATTGTATTGCTTCACCATTGAATATCATCGTCAAGGTCCACAGTAATATTTCAAGTGATGACAGGCAGCTTGAAGGTAAGGAGGCCATTGGTGACCCTCCAATTCTCGAAAAGTAATTCGTTCGGTGAAGCAAAGTGATATGAATAAAGATCATGTAAAGTTCAGGTTTGACTGTTTTGACACAAACAGAATGGCACGATGTGAAACACGAAATCGTTCACAATTTCAGACACGACAGTAACACTTCATATGAACACGCGACTCAGAAAGTAACCTGAACATTAATTGTGAACCTAGCCATTATCATGGCTTAGTTGGGTGGATGCAGACTTGCATTCAGATCTACCAAGATCAATCCCCATATCTTATAGGTTGGTTAAAAATGGTGTCACTGTTGTTTATAGAGAGAGAGTCTTGGTTGAATAATGGTGTTTGGTTCATAATCTTTGATAAACATCTGCATTGTCCGATCTTTGAGATCGATGGTAGATATTTAACTTAAATGTATTGTTTTACCTTTGTAGCTGTATTTAATATACCTAATACGAAGTGATTAGAATCTTCACTGTCAATCTCAAAGATTAAACGATAGAGATGTTTATGCAAGATGTTATACCAAACACAATTATGCAGCTAAGACGCACACACTCTCTATATATATAATTTGCACGATCTTGTTCCAAGTCCTTGCACCATAGACCTCGGAGCAACCATCTGAATAATGGCATACGACCCTCTACAATGTAAACATCAAACTTTACCTTTCAACACTTCAAGTGAAAAGACAGTTCCACACGTATAAACTGAAATAGGAAGCCACATACATCATAACATCCAAATGCCAGATAAAAAGTTCTCCGGCACACAATATAAGCCCACATGTTGGAACCATGTCACAAACTAAATGACCTTTAGAAGGAGAGAGCCCCAAGGAGCTTGCATAGTGGCGAAGGGATAGGGCTGCTAGACTGGTAGCCATGTGTTCTACTTCCACAGCCACCAACTCCTTGGGAAGGCAATAGCAGCACAGGCCCTACGCAGCGTTCTAGCCTACGGTTTGGTTTACACCATGGGGTTATTACCAAGTCTCACCTCGTCAGTGTGGTTTCCCAAAGTAACAACTTGAAAAGAAAAAAGCACCATGAAACTCACCCAACAAAGGCAGTTAAAATGGTAGCACCTCAATAAGTTTTGCTCTTTCTCGAATGTAACGACCATATTTAAGGGGTAATCCAACAACCCTATTGTGAGATCAGTCATTTAACTACTGTCTGTTTTGGTTTTCTGAGCAAATCCCAATGTATAAATGCATTCAGCACGTTTGACTTGATAAAAATAATCCTATCATGTGTTTCCTTAGCAAGGAAATAAGTTTGAAAGACAGGTACTTTTGACTGATGTTCTTTTTCTTTGTATTGTTCTAAGAACAACCAAACAGCTGAACTTTAATGCGTTAAAGCTGGATCTTCACTTCTTTTCGGTTACAACGGGTGGCTGAAGTCTTAACACAGGCACACGCCTGGGGTATCGAACACCACTGACGTGCGAGACAGAAAGCCCCCTACCAGACGAGCTAGCACTCTGCATGCGATATTCACTTTCTTAATTATGCTGATCAGATAGTATGGGCAGATTGAACTACAAGTACTACGCACTGCAGAGTGAAATAAGGGGTATCGCAATAGATCTCACCAGATTTCCGCCACCAAATCATAGCAAGGTTGCATACTCACAGAGGAAGTATGTTATGAAGAAATTTACCTAGTTAAAGACACGTCTACATGGAATATGGTAGACAAAACGGTTCATCCAGTAAAGGTAGTTGATTCCGTCGGGCTTGATTCCACAGTACAAAAATTTTAACTGGAAGAATGTTCAGAGTAGAGATAAATCGTGCACAGGAAAGATAAAGCAATAATATTTTCAGGAAAGGATTGCTATAACTATTTCTTAAAAATAACTGTTCAATTATTTTCATTGATCCCCTTGTTTAATATAAAATCAACTCTGGCCATCAATAGATGAAGCCACATTCTGGACAACAAAATCTTAAAAGAATGCCTAATACAAATGACACTGACACTATGCTATTGCACACTCTGCTATAGAACAGGATTCTCACACCATATTAGGCCTCTGCGGAAGTAAAAGATTATAAAATTTATCATGCAAAAAGAAGTGCTTACCTTTGGTATCAACAGCTTTCTTCCAGCCACACCATCTATCATTTAAGATGCTTTTGAGCTCATCTTTACCCGTATAATGGGGATGTAGGATAAGGAAAGCACAGTCTCCTGTTTGATCATTGTAGTCAACTCCTAAAAGCGAATAAGCAAGAACTCCACCTCCTAGAATTTGCAGTTAAAGATTTACCATTTAGAAAATGCAGAAAACCACGCTTCAACAGTAATTATGTTTCGCAAACAGAAACTAGTCCAATTGGCTACATAGTGCAACAAAAAATGTGGAAGCCTCATGGTCACGCGCACACAAGCAGAGGCTGTTCCGCTCCACACGCATGCACACACAAGGTGCAAAAGCAAGTAGTGAAGGTTCGTAAAAGTTTTAATTTTCCCTACCCAGTGCAAAATCCCGTTAGAAGTACCACAAATGTTAATAGAGTTGCAAGTTTTTACAATAAATGGAAGTTTCAAGTCTCTTAGATGCAGAATTAAAGAACTTAAAAAGATCTGACGATAGCTCCAGTTGGATGAAGAAATTGATGGAATAGATAGGAAACTTTACAACATGTTCTGTTTATTAGTAAAAATTGCAGTGATTCATTTTGAGAGCATATACAGATATTGCACACTTTCTGTTGCAACACAAAACAAGAACGACAACTAACATATCTTCGTAGTTAACAAAATTGGACAAAATAATTACTTCAAAGGGATTGAAGAAGAAACGTTTGGAAAACAAACTTCATCAATTTCATTTGAGAAACATCAAAACAAAGAAAAGTATATCAGCAATACAAACCAATCATAATAGAAGTTCCCTGAGTCTCAAAATGCAAAGCAAGCTTTCTGCATTTCTCCGGAAGTTCTGCACCAGATCTCACATTTATGATCTTGCAACTTACCCGTTGAATTGGACAAATAACTTCTAAAATTCTACTGCAACAAGTCCAAGGTTTATGGTTTATACACAGTTCTTTAAGAGATCGACTCCAAGCACACAAACAAATAATGACGTAGAATCACCACAGAAGCTGATGTTCTAACATTGTTTCAGACATGTGGAGACACAGATTTGCATGAGTTAACCAAATACAAAGAGATGGAAAAAATTTAAAAGCACATTATTCTTTCTGACAAAAAAATATGTAAGATGTGCCTAACAGACTAGACAGGACAATACCCAACCCCATGCCCTTGGGCTCTACAGAGAAGCAGGATGAAGCAGGTTCAAGCCTCGTAGTTACAAGTAAGCTTGTGAGATAATTTATACGGACAATGGCTGCGCTCATAATTTCAACCCGTGAATAGCTACAAAAGCTTTCAGGTTGACGTAGATTAAGTTGCTTAATAGGCTGAATCTCTGGTCTATCTTCAAAAGGAGTACACTTCAGGCTAGGGGTGCAATCAAGCCAAGCCTGAGTATGACCAAGCTCGGTCTCAGCTTGAGCTTGGGTGCGAGCTCTGTCAAGTTTCTGCTTCCAAGTTCAAGCAGCTTGAGCTACAACAGAGCAACTTGAGCTAGACTCGTTTAAGCTTGCAACCTTTTGAGTTTGATATTGATAGGCTCAAACAATTGCGCTCAGCTTGTAGAGCTAGTGATGTTTTCGAGCTTATAGGCTGCATTTGCTTCTTGCTATTTATAACTTCTATCCTATGTCACAGCGACACTTCATTTGGGTGAGGTGTCGTCACCATCACGGTGTCGGTCACCTTCGATAAGGTCATCTTTGGGTGTGTTGACCACACCCAAAAACGGGTTTTATGGCATCTACGCCTCTTTCGTCTCTCACCTCTCGCCTCTGTCCCTCTTGCCTTTGTGTCTCTCGCCTCTGTCCCTCTTGCCTTTGTGTCTCTCGCCTCTGTCCCTCTTGCCTTTGTGTCTCTCGCCTCTCTCACTTATATGCCTGTCACCTCTCTCACTTTTGTGCCTGTCGCCTCTTCTCTCGCCTCCCTGTGCCTCTCACCTCTATAACTGTCGCCTCTCGCCTCTGCGCCTTTTCTCTCCGCCAACCTCCCAATTTTGATCGCTGATGTAAATAGCACCAATAACGCTGAAGGCTCTTGGCAATAGTAACATCAGATCATCTGTTATACAAGCAGAAAAAGCAATCACTCAAAATATTTATTATACAGAAATACAAGCTCGTTGTAGATAAGTTCAATGATTTCCCATGATATAAAGGTTCAATCCACAAGCACAAAAAGAAAACCATGATAAACCAAAAAAATGTACCAAAAGCAAAGAATTTAACAGGGAAAAAAAAGAAAGAAAAAGAAAGAGAGATCATGTCACATTGTGAAGCGTATGGTAGGTTGACTCCACAATTTGTTCTGTAATGCCGACAGATAGGAAAAGGGTGATATTTCCTCTATGAGTGCCCTAGTCTTCTCCAATTTTTAAACAATTTACTTTGTTAGGGTACTTCATAAGAATCATAACAACCGTTCTTTAAGGGTCTTTGCCAATATATGGCACCTTCTGATGAGATTTTCCATTATCGGAAGTTCTTTTTCCAACTCTCGGATTTGGGTTTCTATTCACCAGTGTAACGCTTAATCACTTCTTTCAGAATTTTTTGCCTCTTGTATGAATTTAACCAACGTTTAGCAAAATCTTCAAAAAAAGATGAATAAAGAAGGAACTCTTTGTAAAATTGCAATGATACGAGTATGAACATCTTTCACCACATGATGTAGATTATAGATTACCATCTTGATGAGACAGTGTCCAGCTGTAGTTATTTTTTCATTCTGGTGATCAACAATGTTCTAAGCACGTTTCCAATGGTGCCCTTCCCATGCAAGTCGAGCACAACAATGAAAGCATGTTGATTTTCTGATTCTGGTACTCTAAAATATTTGACATAGATATCAAGATATAATATTTTGTAAGTTTGTTAGACTGCTCTTGCTGACTCTAACTCGACCCAACAAGAGTTAATATGAATAAGCAGATTAATTGCTGTAAGGTAGATATTCTCAGACATGAGGAAAATATCGATTTCGGTTTTCAGTCAATATAATTGTGTCCTATCAAGTTCTCTTCTTTCAAAAACTCGCCAATCATGACCAATGTATGGGTCATAGTTCACAAACTGCTAAATGAGCATATTAAAATCAATGAGCCTTTTAAGAATGCCTTAACCACCAACAAATGAGGAGATTAATTACCTGCTGCAGATCCAGTAATTGTCTCCATATCACATACTTTCTGAAACACAATGCAAATAAAAAACTCACCATCATCTTCACATCAAGCAATTGAAATCTGCCTTACAATGCCTAAGTTAGTTCTTCCTAGAAAACTAGTTGATGCTTAAAGGAATGGGTTACAAAATGCTATGTATAACATGTATACCAAATATTTTTTGCAATATTAATGGGAGAAAACAGATAATAGTCCCAACACAATGCGCAACTGGTATTAGATGTTTGCTGAGCAACACAGGACTAACACACAAAATGTCCTCAAAGGCTCAAAGCAACACTAAAATGAAATGAGGAACAAAACAAAAAATCATGCCATTCAGTAGACACTCAAACCAAGGGAAAAACCTAAGCATAAAGAGCCAAACGTTGAGACAGATGCTAAAAGAAGTTGACTATGAGAACCCATATGAGGAAGATTTATCCTGGAGAAAAAAGGCATTTGAAGAGGAACTTCTGCTTATATTTGGCAAACATAAAGAAAAACAAAATTTCTGATGAAGGAACACATGGATCTTTTGTTAATCCAAATCAACTATATTATCTAGCCCAACAAGTTCATGGTGCAGTTACTTGGTCAGACAAGAAATTTATATGAGATGAATGAAGACTACATACTGGTACTTTATAAGTTCCGCAATGAAGCTACTGGGCCTTATATTTTTTAACTAACAAAGTATTATTTCGAATAATATATTTGAACTGAGAAACTTTGACTTAATTGATTTATGTTTTAGACATTTACAGAAACTTACTTTTTGTATTTTGAACTTCTCACACCCATATCTTTTTTCCCTTTCATAGCTATTTTGAAGTATTTCATGGCCGGTCCCAAGCCCGGAAAAAGGAGGAGGGTTGTGTTAGGCTTCCGACAGCCAGCGTAAAACTTTGTCGGACTTAACATGGATTCTACAAAAAAAAAAAACAAAGAATCCATGTAGCTGACCCCATCTAGTATGGGAAAAGGCTTAGTTGTAGTTGTAGTAGATAGCTATTTTGAAGTATTGAGGAACAGGCGCTTTTGGCATGCTTGAGAAATGTTTCCATACTGCCTCTACATAGCCTTTATGGTAGTGATATGTAAGTAGTGGGTTGAGATAAGTCAGTTGTATAAGTGTAGAAAATATATATTATTGTGAATTATGCAGGAAAAACACATTGTTTGTGAAAAAAACGCATAAGAGATAAAAGTTGCAACTTACTTACAAAAAGAAAAAATGATACAACTTGGTAAACCTAAAGTAGTGGGAGGGAAAACCGGTGTATCAAAGGTTTGCTCTAGTGGCTAAGTGGGAGATGTAAGTAGTAGGTAGCCATTATCGGTCTATTATTAACGACAACCATGAAATGCTGAAGAAGGACCCTTTTCCCGGATTTAATGAATTGCATTTCGAAAATGTAAACGTTATTCAAACTTTTTTCTTTTACTTTTTGAAAAGGTCTTAAGCAATGAAAGAAAATGACTGTTAAAAAGGAAAACACAGAGAAAAAAACTTGGAAGATGGAAAAAGTCATGCATATATAAAAAAGAAATATACAAAAAAGTATACACGATACACAATCTTCCTAGAAAACCCTCTGTGGGTAACCTCATCCCTATCTCTCTCCTCTTCTCTCTTATCTCATTTTACTGGCTCATTGTTGCTGTTGTGATACAAGACTCAAAACTACAACACATTATACAGAATAGAGGAAAATAGAGAACATTTAAAAAGCACATAACCGATACCAATACTATGACAGTCGGCTCAATCAAAGTATTGTCAATCCCAACATCTATGAGAGCCTTGTTGAAGCTTCTCGGTGACTCCATAACTGGTATGGTGATTCTGTAAAAAAAACTTTAAGAGAGTAGTCTAACAATGCTAGAAAAATTTATGATGTAAGTTTTTACAAATAAAATCAATATTATAAAAATTATATTATAATGTATGAAGATACGATATAGTTAGATTACTCTCTTATCGCTTATCACAATTTATCGTGCCGTATTGTATGATACATACCGTATAATACAAGTCGATGCTGATTTTCTTGTTATAAAATCCGAAAATCTAAAACTTGCGGATTTTATTTTTGCTTCTTCTTCCCAAACCCTTTTTCACGTCATTCTCTTGCTTCTAGATCATCTTTTTACCTTGTTCTTATTGATTTTGTGGTTTATTTACAAGATTCTCAAGTGTTTTACCTAATCCAACTCTCTATTTCTAGAATTTTTGTCAAATCCGTGTCATATCTCTTTTCTTTGGAATTCTACTCGATTTTTTAATTGAAAATTTTGAGAGTTTTACATATTCCATGATTCTTAACCTCTAAAAAGTCTTTTTCTTTTTATTGATTATCTACTCTTACTTAATGGCTTCCCATTGAGTCGATCCGGCATGGAAACATTACACTATGGTGTATAAAAGGAATAGGCTTTTGAACAAGTCCATGTTTTGTAATGCAGTAAAACATGGTGGTATTTCTTGAATGAAACACCACCTTACGAGAACCAAGAAGGATGTTAGTGCATGTTCTCGGGTTCTCAAAATAGTTAAGTAAAAGATTAAACAAGTATTGGAGGCTTCGAAGGAGAACAATAAATTAAGAGTGAGAGATGGCAGAAATAGGTGGTTGGGATATGTAGGGATGTATGGTGGTAATGAATTCTATGGTACAATTGAGATGAAAAAAGAGATGAATAAAAAGAGAGGAAAACGCGAGAAAAGGAAAAAAGTGTAGGTTATCATGGTAGTAGCAATGGAGTTTGTTCTTATTTCATTGCAAGTGTTAGAGATTGTTTGTCATTGTTTGTTATGAGTCAATTAGATATAATGGGTCAACTAGATGTTGTTATGCATCTTATTGTAAGTTATGTCCATTTAATAGTAATTAAGAATGATTAGGGGCAATTTAAGAATTTAAGTTAGAAGGATTATAAATAGGTAGGTTAGGGTTAATTCAAAAAGATAAGAGAGAGAGGCTAGACGACAACAAGTAGGGTGCGTCTTTTGTACTTTGGGGTAGATTGGAAGAATGTCTCCTTTTTTTCTTTGAAAGAAGAAGTATTGTCATGAAGCAATGATTAAAAGTTTTTGGGAAGAAGTCATCCTGAAATTTTCTATTGAAAGGGCAGGTAACAACCATAGTACGTTGTAATTTTTGGGCAGCTATTAGTTGTCATCTTAGACAACTGCTTATCATCATCATGGACAGCCATTAGTCATCATTTTGGGCAGTCGTTTGTAGTTATCTTGGACAGATATTAGTTGTCAAATTCAAGCAACAGCCGCAATCATCATTTTTCAAGGAGTGGCAACACATTGTTTTCTTGGAATCGTTTTTGGAAGTCTCATTTTTTTTGGAATTTGTTTTCTTGAACAGTCTCAAAGTGATCACAGAAGAGAATCTATTCATTATTTATTCATAGGCATTCTTCATTGTGTCGTGAAAATCAATTTTTTTATAGATTCCTTTATTTGAACTTGCATATATGGCAAGTAAAGGAAAAGGGGTTGAAAACCCTCACGATGTCTGAGTAATTACCAATGAAAAATGAGAGAACTTTCAGATTACAACAACTAAGTTAGATGATAGAAACTTCTTAAAATGGTCCAGGTCAGTGACATTGGCTATTATACCTAGGGGGAGATGGGCTCACCTAATGGGTCAAACACCAAGTCCATATACAAATGATGCACAATATCCTATTTGGAGAAGAGAAGATGCATTAATTTCATCTTGGCTACTTCAGTCTATGATTCCATCAAGAGCAAAAATCTTTATGTTTCTTGAATCTGCTCGTGAAATTTGGTTTGCAGTCTCTAAAGCTTCTACTACTACTATAACTACAACTAAGCCTTTTCCCATACTAGATGGGGTCAGCTACATGGATTCTTTGTTTTTTTTTTTTGTAGAATTCATATTAAATCCGACAAAGTTTTACGCTGGTTGTCGGAAGCCTAATACAACCCTCCTCCTTTTTCTGGGCTTGAGACCGGCCATGAAAGGGTGATTCCTTCCAGAAAAAAGAATGTGACAAAAGAGTACGAGATTTTGGAAAGGATCAGAAACTGTAAACAAGGAACTCGTTCTATCAGTGAATACTATGCAGATCTTAGAAGACTTTGGGATGAACTTCTTTATTATACTAATATCAAGTGTTCTTCGTGTTACACTAAAAGAAATGCAGAGATTGAAAAGAAATAGGTATTTGACTTATTATAGGGTGTAAATTTAGAATTTGAGTCAATAAAACTCAATATTTTGGGAAGAGATGAACTTCCTTCACTGGGGACAGTGTATTCATTATTAATTAGAGAAGAAGATCGCAGAAACCTTGAGAAGAACAACATTCCTGTTGCAGACCAATATGCATTCCAAACAAGAGAAAATTCACACTATCGTGAAAGAGGAGGACAACAAGGTCGTGGACATGGACATGGCAGATTTCATTCTGATGAGAAGGAAAAACTTATATGTTCTTATTGTGGAAAATCAAGGCATTCCAAAGAATACTGTTGGGAATTATATGGCAAACCTGATTATTATAGAAATAGAAACTACTTTGCTCATACTGCTGAGAATATAACTCCCAATACAAATAGAATCCAAGAGATTATTAAGAAGATAGAAGGCCTAGAAACAAGACCATCTGAACAATCTCAACCATATTCCTCTTAGGCTACAGTAGCACAAGCGACTCATACTATGAAGGGTAACAACTTCTCTTATTCTAATTCAAAGACTTGGATTATTGATTCAGGTACTACAAATCACGATCACATGGTAGAAGAATCATCATATTTTTTAGAATATAAACTTCTTCAAAAACAGGAAACTATTAAGTTAGTAGATGGTTCTTATTCTTATATAGTTGGACAGGGAAGTGTACCCATATGTTTTTCAGACTTAAAATCAGTCTATCATGTTCCTAGTTTTCCAATAAATCTACTTTCAGTCAGTTCATTTACTTGTACTATAAATTGTAGTATAACCTTTACTCCTACTGGTTGTGTATTTTAGGATTTGAAGACGAGAAAATCTTTAGTCATGATAGACTACAGATGGGCTTATACATTTTGAAAGACCATTTTCAGCATGTAACTTGGGAAACACCAAAGAGCCACTTATCCTTTAAGTGACTCTAGGCGATCTGAACCTTTTGAGCTCCTTAATTCTCATATATAGGGTCCCAGTCCAATTACTTCATTGTTTGGTCAGAGATATTTTGTCTCCTTTATTAATAATTGTACGCATCTTACAATTATTTATTTTATAAAATCAAAATCTGAAGTTTCTTCTATCTTTCTAATTGTGCATAAATCCATTCTTACCCAATTCAATACTTTAGTGAAAATTATTCGTTCAGATAATGGGAGAAAGTACATTAGCAAGCAGTTAAAAGAATATCTACGCACACATGGTATTGTTCATCAGACCTCTTGCTCTTATACTCCTCAACAAAATGGTATTACTGAAAGGAAAAATCGTCATATTTTAGAGGTAGCTAGAACTCTATTACTCCAAAATAATATTCCTAAATTCTATTAGGGCGAAGTTCTTCTTACTGTTGTTCACCTAATTAATAGAATGCCTAGTATTGTTCTCAAGGGTAAAAGTCCAATGAAGTGTCTCGATAAGGAATCAAAACCTTTTCATATAGTTTTCCGTATTTTTGGTTGTACCTGTTTTGTGTATGTTCATCTACCTAATCGTGATAAACTTGATCATAGGTCCGTAAAGTATACTTTTCTTAGCTATTCAAACCAATGTTATCTGACGCATATCGTATCATGTATCGCTGGGCTCCATGATATGGGCATATCATATCGTATCGTATCATACTTTAATATTAAAATAATGCAAAATTTAATTAAAAATAAATAAAAAATAGTAAAAATATGAAAAAAAATAAAAAAATCAAGAAAAATCTGGTAATTGTTTTAAATTCATATATTGTAAGTTTAGTACATATTGAGCATTCAACATTAAACAATTGCATCCAAATTTACATATTTTAAATCCAAAAAATTAAATACAGATTACAAACACAGTTACATTTTACAAATTATAATCAGGATCATCAACTAAATAATCTTCATCTTCTCCTTGTTGCAGATCCTCCTCATCATCATCAGCAACACCTTCTTCTTGAAAATCAAATTCTTCATTTCCTTGATGGTGTTGTTGCGCTCCTTCCAAATTAATCCAAGCAACGTCTTCTTCAGTTAGGAGGGCATTTTCTTCAGTATCTTCCATAACCCAATCTTCTAATATATCAAAATTATCCAAACTTATTAGATTGAACTGACTTTCTTCTCTATTTAACTTTTTTAATTTCCTACGACAAACAAAGATAAACAATTAGTAAATAATATTAACAATTGAAGACTGAAGTTAAACAATATTGAATTGAAAATTTGAAAGTAATACAACATTACCTTTTACGAAGGCGCATGTTACAATAAATATAAACTAAATCATTTAATCTTTTGTGTTCCAACCTATTGCACTTCTTTGTATGGATGTGTTAAAAAACACTCCAATTTCTTTCACAACCTGTTGCACTATAGGTTTGGCTTAAGACTCTTACTGCAAAATCTGTAAGGTTTGGACAATGAGTTCCAAACCTGTTCCACCAAATATCTGTAGAAAAAGACAAACATTAGAGACATAATCCATAGTAATATAAGATAAACTTAAATATCAAAATAAACAAGTTACCTGGACGCATCGTAGTGCGATTGTGAATTGCAACAAACAAACCCATCAAGTGAAGAGCATTATCATATATCTCCATCTCTCGATGTATCGCATCTGCTATGCTCTCATCAAGGACTAATCTGTCGATACAATCAATGATTCCTCGATTAACCTCACCGTTCCTTTTGAAGGTTGCTAAGTACCTGAATGATAGGTTTAGATAGTAGATTGTTGCATGAATAGGCTGATGCAATTGTTTATTCCATTTACTAACAATTATTTTCCACACGGGCACGTAATCTCTCTTTTTTTCATTAAAGTTATTTTTGATGGCTTTTTTTGCCCTATCCATGGCTTAATAAAGGTAGCCCATAGATGGTTTCTCCTCGCTATCAGCCAATCTCAAAACTTTCACTAAAGGACAAGTAATTTTCAATAATCTGACACATGCATTCCAAAATAAATTTCTAAACACTGTTTCTGCAATCTCATTCAACTTTCTATTTCTTCTATTTTGAGGCAACTCTGCAAATTGTTGCCACTCATATAAGGAGAACATTATCTTCAAAGGTTGCTTCTGTCTCACAATACTTTGTACAAATAAGAAGTTTGTTGCGAACCGAGTTGCAGTGTGCGAAGAAGCTCTGTACCTTCTGTATATCTCCTCATCATACACAAAACAAATGCATGATTGTAAATGAATTTTATAATATCTTGGCAACACTCAGTTGCTGCCTTTATTTCATCTATCTCACCAATGTTCTCGAGGATGAGATCTAAACAATGGGTTACACATGGTGTCCAGTAGAAAGTCCCATAAATATCATCTAACTCCTTCTCAGCTGCTTTGTAGTTAGTTGCATTATCTGTAATCAATTGAACTACATTCTCCACCCTAACCTCTTGTATAACCTTATCAAATTCCTATCGTAGGATCTCTGCAGTGTGCCTCTCCTTTGATATATCTAGAGATCTAAAAAATATGATCCCTTTAAGACAATATATAAGAAAGTTTAACAATGTCCTTCCTCGCCTATTGGTCCATCCATCTGCCATGATAGTGCATCCCGTTTCCTTTCACGACTGTCTCAAAGTCGAACAATATTGTTGTACTTCAATTATGGTCTGATCTAATATCTTCCCTCTCAACTTCTGATAAGAGGGCATCCTTTATCCTGAACTAATGTTAGCAATTGCATCTGCCATTGCTTGAAAATGAATACTGTTTGCTGCATTAAATGGAATGCATGCATCATAAAATCATCTTCCCACTGTAAGGTCTGCCTGATCATGCAATTGTTCTGAAACTATAGCAACACGAATTCTAAGTTGATCATCGGGTGTAGTGAAAGGAGGAAAGAACGAATGTATGGTAGAAGAAGCTCTTCCTCTACTCCTTCCTCAACTTCCTCTTCTGCCACCTCCAAAGTCTTCAAATGCAACCCTCTTTCCCTTACTAGGTGCTCGTGAACTGCTACTACCAATATCTGTTCTAACATCTGAAGGCAAACTATCAGTGAATCAAACTCCAGTAGCAGTAGCATCATCATCTTCTTCACACATCTGAAAATCATCCTTTTGTTATTTATTTTTCTGTATACTCACAATCATCTGCAAGCATTATCATTTAATACCTTCTGACACACTTCTAACTCTGCTTGTGGATCAAGCAACTTCTTTCCTGGTTCCTGCTAGGTGGTGTTTCAATCTTGAAATTCCACCACTAATCACCTTTTCACAAAATAAGCATCTAATCTTTAACTTGGAACCCTCAATTGGTATACTCCACTGCCATGCCAGATCATCAAATAGATAATGGGAGTCTCTACCACCCCTTCCTGTCATCTCAATGGAGTACTTTAATTCAAACAAAAACCTGAAAATAAAAGCACTTTGTAAATCCCCCAATCTTCAAATAACACTCAAATGGAGTGTCTCCCACTTCATGAATGCAATAAAAATCGTACACACACACTTAATAACTTCATATTTTATCATTAAAAAAAAAATAAACAAAATAACATAAAAAACAACAAATATAAAAAAAATGAAAAAAACATTAAAAATATACCTAAATCCAAGTTTGGAGACTTGCACGGACACCGTAGGGCACGATTTTAGAGCTTTGAACACCAAGGAGGCAAAAATTGGCTCTTAGGGAGCTTGAGGAACCCAAAAGGAGAGAGGAAACCCATAAAAACTCACGAGTTTCGGTCAATCGGGGACCCTTTATAAGGGTCTCAGGGCGTATCCATACCGTATCATGTGATACGGCCCGTATCGCATGATACGATGCGATAAGCTTTTAATATCGATACACCTAGGTGTATCGTATCATGGTGGCCCACGATACGATACACATCGCATCGTATCATACGATACGGTGCGATACAGATAACACTGATTCAAACTCTCAAAAGGGCTATAAATGCTACGATCCCCTTGCTAAGAAACTATATGTATCCATGGATATCACCTTTACATAATCTACTCCTTATTATACTTCTCAGGGAGAGTCAACTACATCTTAACAGATTTTTCCTTATGTCCTACCACTAGTTCCTAGTGATACAGAGGATCTTCCAGATGATCATAGAGAAAAGGCCAATGAATAAGAGGACATCTTAATGTACAAGAGAGGTCAAGGAATATCATTTACTCTCAAGAAAAACCAGTTTCATATCCAACTACCAAAGATATTTCCCCTGACTCAGAATCTCAATTGCAAGTGGAAGAAGACCTAGAGATTCTTATTGTCATTCGTAAAGGTAAACGTATTTGTGCACGGTATCCTATTTCTGATTGTACATTATATGATAATACTTCTAAGGAGTATCAATATTTTGTTATGAATGCTGAGAAACACCAGATTCCTACGAATTTTGAAGAAGTAAACAAGTGTTCCTTATGTAAAGCTGTCATAGAGGAGGAACTGAATGCTCTTGTGAAAAACAATACTTGGACCATCACAAAATTACCTCCTAACAATAACGTTGTAGGATGCAAGTGGGTATTCACTATCAAATACAAGACAGATAGAAATATTGAAAGATATAAAGCCAAATTAGTTGCTAAAGGGTATAATCAGTCGTATAGTATTGACTACACTGAAACATTTGTACCTGTGGCTAAACTTACTTTCATACGAATACTACTTAGTATCGCAGCTAACTTTAGATGGGATCTAAGACAATTAGATGTAAAAAATGCTTTCTTACAAGGAGACTTGCATGAAGAAATATACATAGAACTATCTCCAGGAATGAGTATCGAAACATCTGATAATAAAGTGTGCAAGCTAAATAAAGTTATTTATGAGCTGAAACAGTCACCAAGAGCTTGGTTTGAGAAATTTAGTAAAGCAGTATGCAATCTGAGATACCAAAAAAGTCTCAATGATAATACAATATTCTTCAAGAAAGGTACAAAATTATCTATTCTTGTTGTCTATATTGATAATATCATTATTACAGGAGATGACCTTCAAGAAATATCTAGGTTAAAAAGGGAATCTTCATAGACTGTTTGACCTCAAAGATTTGGGCCGATTTCATTACTTCTTGGGCATAGAGATGTTGTATTCTACTCATGGTATACTCCTAACTCAGAGAAAATATATCATTGATCTCCTCCAAGAAACAAACATGCTTGATTGTAAACCAAGTGATATTCCTATGAAAGTAATAAACAACAACTAAGCCTTTTCTCATACTAGACGGGGTCGCATACATGGATTCTTTGTTTCCACATATCCCTATTGTGTGCCATGTTAGCAGTTAACTCACAATAAGCTAGATCATTCTTTATTGTTTCTTTCTAACACTTTTGTGGTCGTCCTCTACCTCTTTTAATACTTTCCAAATTTAGTTTTTCTAACCTTCTTACACGTTCTTCTTTTGATCTTCTTTCTATATGTCCAAACCATCTTAAACGATGTTCTCTTATTTTATCCTCTATTGGTGTGACTCCTAATTTGTTTTTAATAACCTCATTATGTATATAGTCTTTTCTTGTATGACCACTTATCCATCTCAACGTCTTCATTTCTGTCACATGCATCTTTTGTACATGTTGATGATTAACTGTCCAACACTGAGAACCATAAAACATGGCAGGCCTAATTGTTGCTCTATAATATTTACCTTTTAACTTTAATGGTATCTTCTTATCATAAAGAATACCTGATGCTCCTCTCCATTTTAACCAACCAGCATTAATTCTATGCGTAACATCTCCATCAATTCTTCCATTACTTTGAAAAATTGACCCTAGGTATTTAAAACTTTCCTTTTGGGAGATGCAATGTGTGCCAATTTTAATTTCTATATCCTCTGAGGTAACCAAATGATCAAACTTACATTTCATATATTTTGTCTTTGTTCTACTAAGTCGGAGGCCTTTGCTTTCTAATGTTTCTCTCCATAGTTCCAATTTTTTATTAACTTTTTCCTTAGACTCCTCCACTAATACAATGTCATCTGCAAATAACATACACCAAGGTACTTCATCTTCAATATGTTTTGTTAACTCATCCATCACCATTATAAATAAGTATGGAATTAAAGTTGATCCTTGATGTAACCCAATATTAACTTCAAAGAAGTCTGTCATTCTTTAATGAGTCCTCACACATATTTTTGCACCATCATACATGTCTCTTATAAGGTTAATATATGTCAATGGGATACCTCTTTTTTCTAAAGTTCTCCAAATAACCTCCCTCAGTACCCTATCATAAGCTTTTTCTAGATCAATAAATATCATATGAAGGTCTTTCTTTTTTGCTCTAAAATATTCTATAAGACGTCTCAAAAGGTGAATCACTTCAATAGTAGATCTGCTTAGCATGAATTCAAATTAGTTCTCTGTTGTACATGATACTTGTCTTAACCTACGTTTGATAATTCTTTCCCATAATTTCATAGCATGGCTCATTAACTTGATACTTGTTCTTATATATGGGTATAAGTGTACTTCCTTCCCATTCCTTGGACATCTTTTGGTTTTTCCATATTTCATTAAATAGTCTTGTGAGCCAAGTGATTCCTATTTTTCTTAGTATTTTCCAAACTTTTATAGGAATATTATCTGGTCCTACCGATTTATCACCCTTCATATGTTTAAGAGCCTCTTTGACTTCATTCTTTTGAATACGTCAGTAGAAATTGCGGTTTGTATACTTTTCTGATTTGGCTAACTCTCCTAAGCTAATACTAATATCTTTATTTTCATTAAAAAGATTATAAAAATAGTTTTCCATTTATTTCTTATATCATCATTTGCCACTAGAATTTTTTTATCCTCGTCTTTTATGCATCTAACATAATTAAGATCTTTAGTTTTCTTATCTCTAACCCTAGTTATCCTAAAATATCTCTTTCACCCTCTTTTGAGTTGAGTTTCTTATCTCTAACCCTTTTTTGCTTCCTTCTTTGCTTTCTTATAAGGGTCTAAAGTTTTACTAGTTTTCTTCGTATAATGTAATTTGTAACATGCCCTCTTTACCTTGATTTTATTTTATACTTCACTCCACCACCAAGCTTCTTTTTGTGCCGGTATGCCTTCCTTAGATACCCCTAACACATCTTATGCCACTTTCCTAATATGTATAGCCATCTTGTTCTACATATCACAGGGTGTACCAACATAATTTCAAACATCTCCTTGAAGGACTTTCTGTTTAAATATATCTTCTTTCTCGCTTTTCAAGTTCCACCATTTAGTCTGAATAGCTCGATGCACTCTTTTCTTCTTTGTCTATTTTTTTATTTGTAAATCCATAACTAGAAGTCGATGTTGGGTGGTTAAGCTTTCTCTTGGAATTACCATGCAATCTTTACAACACGCTCTATCTTTTTTTCTATAAATAAAGTAATCAATTTGTGTTTGTGATAAGCTACTCTTATAAGTAATTAAATGTTCATCTCATTTTTTGAAGATTGTATTGACTATAAAGAGATCAAATGCCACAGCAAAATTTAAAATCTCCCTACCTTCCTCATTTATATCCCCAAAACCAAAGTTTCCATGAATCCCTTGATATCCTAATGCCTCTTTACCGACATGTCCATTTAAGTCTCCTCCTAAACAAATCATCTCCCTTCGAGGAATCTTTTGAATCACCTTATCTAACTCTTCTCAAAAAAATTGTCTTTATACTATCTTCTAGACCTACTTGGGTTGCGTAAGCACAAACTATATTCAAAACCTTTGCTCCTAACACTAATTTCAACGTCATGATTCAGTCGTCATATCGTTGTATGTCTACTACACTATCCTTTAAATCTTTATTTATGATAATACCAACTCCGTTTCGAGTCTTTTCTTTACCTGAGTACCATAATTTAAAACCTATATCCTCTATCTCTTTTGCTTTTTCTCCAACCCATTTTGTCTCTTGTAAACATAGAATATGAATCTTTCTCCGAATCATAGTATCTACCACCTCTATTAGCTTACCGGATAATGTTCCGATATTCCAAGAACCAATACGAATCTTATTATCTAGAATTAGCTTCCTTACACTTGCATCCATCCATAATCAAAATACAGAGACTCTCTTTGAAAAATTTTCACTACATTCGGGCGACAATATAGCGGGACTAACTTCTTTACCCACACCCATCCATGATGTGGGAACCCTCTATGCAATTGATTTACTACATTTGGGCGAAAATGTAGTGGCCTTTGCTTACTTATTACTGCATTCGAGCTTTGTAGCACGTCGTTAGGCGGGGACGCCCCAAAGCAATGCTCATAATTTTTGTAATTCATGTTATAAAAATCCGACAAAGTTTTATGCTAGCTGTTGGAAGCTTAACACAACCCTCTTCCTTTATCCGGGCTTGAGACCGGCAATGTAAGGGTGATCCCTTACATGGGCAGAGTTGATATTCCTATGGAAGTAAATCAGAAATTACTCATTGGTGATAGTGAAGAGTTTAGAGACATTCACAAATATCAGACTTTGGTTGGCACGCTTATATACTTGACAATTACTCGTCTAGATATTACTTATGCAGTTAGTATTGTGAGCATATATATGCATTCTCCTACCAAGAATCATATGGATGCAGTGTATAGAATTCTTCGATATCTCAAATCAACATCTGGCATGGGTCTACTTTATTCAAAATCATCTAGTTTATACATTGAACTTTATTCTAATGCAGACTCGACTGGATCTCATGATGACCGCAAATCAACTAAAGGTTATGTTACATTACTTGGTGGGAACATTATATCTTGGAAAAGTAAAAAATAGACAATTGTTGTCAGATCTACAGTAGAAGCAGAATACAAAGTGATAGCTTAAGCCATGTGTGAAGGAAAATGGGTATCTTCATTAATCAGTGAACTTGGATTTACTTCTATTCATTCTATACCACTATATTGTGACAGTAGTTCAACAACTTTCAATCCTATGTATCATGAAACAACCACGCATATAGAAATTAACTGTCATTTCATCAAAGAGAAGATATCTAATTAAGAATTCAAGTTGAAGTATGTCCAATCAGCAAAATAGAGAGCTAATTTTTTTATTAAAGTTACTACCAGCACACAACTCAATGACACTTTTCTTAAAGAATTTTGCAAAACAGAAGATATATCAGCAGCCAATACAGTCATTCTTATCATTGTTAATTATATGTCTTTCTTTCTTTGTTTTTAAAGTTAGCTTTAAATAAGCCTCATTAATGGCATTCTTGTAATTTAGAGAATCCTTATATAGCTGATATTTAAGGGTTCAAACCCTACCAGCTAATTGTACTTTTGTAGAGAAAAGAAAGTGATTAGAGGGCGGTGACTGCACAGACTGCACCTCCTCCATCTTCTCAGCTAAGTCACCATTATCATTTATTTATTTGATTTGATATTGTTTGCACATGGTATCAGAGTGTGCATACACATTACAAGTAAGGAAAAACGTTGATGGGAGCCTCTGCTAGAAGGCAACAGTCTGTCGTTAGATGGAGAGAACATAATCGATATAAAATCATCATCATATTGTATTCGCCTGTCATTAACTAGACAGGGAATTTGATATCATTTGCATGTCGTTGACTGGACATGAAATATATTGCGATTGGCCTATAGTTGACTGGACAAGAAAGCTCTTCGACCAATATTGTCTAGCAAGACAAAACCTAGCACATAATAGGCCAAGTCTTATTGCATCAAGAAGCAAACATGCAGAATTTACTGCGACCATTAAAGATCAGTTTCATTAGGTAACTTTGGTCTTATTACATCAAGAAGCAAACACACAGGATTTACTGCAATTATTGAAGGATCAAAATCATCAGGTATGCAATTTTGATATTGATTTATAATAAAGTTGTGCATCACATCATGGGACTTCAACTTCAGACTGCACTCCATCTATATTGAATTGAAATAACAAATCAGTTTACATACACAAGCATATATACAATGGAGAAAAGAATAAAAGAAGAACAATAATTAGTTATTGGTGGCAACGAACAGAAACAAGAGCCTTTTCAAATTATAAATATCTGTTTAGAAGGCAGAAATTACAGAGAATCGACAAGATCAATTAAATTAGTTCTTTGTGCTCGTGAAAAATTATCAATGATTAAACCAAGCCAGCCACTACCCGATGCAGAGAATGCATATTTTGACAGATGGTCCAAAGATGATACATTAATAAGCTTATGGCTTCTTAAATTAATGAATCAGTCTATCAGTAAAACATTCATGTATTTAGAATCAACTGCAAAGATTTGGAGAGCAGTTGAAGAAGAATTTTCAAGACAAAGTAATATAGAAAAAGAATATGAGATTATTGAGAAAATAAGGAGGTGTCAACAAGGTACTAGATCAGTCAGTGAGTATTATGGAGAATTAAGAGAATTATGAAATGAACAGAGATATTTTGTGGAAAATAAATGCAGCCATTGTGTGAAAGAAAGAACAACCGAAAGTGAAATTCGGAAAGTGTTTGATTTGCTTTGAAGAGTTTTACCAAAATATGACTCAATCAAGCTGAATATTCTTAATAAAGAAGACCTGCTATCACTGGGAACGGTATACTCACTCTTACTAAGAGAAGAAGACAAAAAAAATCTTGAAAAGGGAGAACATACCCAAACTGAAAAATATGCTTTTGTTGGTAGAGGCAATATAAGCCATCAAAGAGGTAGAGATTTAGGAAGATGCCGTAGAAGAGGAAGATCACAAAATTACGAAGATAGGAATAAGCTTCAATGTACGCATTGTGGGAAACGAAGACATACTAAAGAACATTGTTGGGAAGTTATCGGAAAACTTGAAGAGTACAAAAATTATGGTAGTCATGTGGCTGCTACATCTGAAAAGGAAAAAAATGAACCAAATTCTATTGATGAAATGGCTGAACTGAAAAAACAACTTGTAGATATAGAAAGTCGTCTTCGTGATCATCCTTCAACATCATCTTCAAAGTCTGAGACGAACCAACCCACTTCCTATAGTATGAGTGATAATTTTTCTGAGAAAAATTATGTATATTCAAATTATTGGATGATTGACTCAGGAGCTACAGATCATAAGGTAGGAGATAAATATGGTTTTAAAGAATATAAAGTTGCTTCTACACCTTAATATGTAAAGATGGTTAATGGCTCCTTAATTCTAATGGAAGAAATAGGAGAAATTGAAGGGAAGAATTTTAAACTTAATTCAGTGATATACATTCCCAAATTTCCAGTAAATTTACTTTCTTTAAGCTATTTGGTTAAAGACATGAATTGTTCAATCACATTTTCTTCATCTAGTTGTGTGTTTCAAGAACTGAGGACGGGAAGAACCTTTGGACATGGTAAATTGAAAATTGGGCTATACTTGCTTCCTGGTCCACATCCTACGATACAAAAAAGAGCATTGACAGTTACTCCAATAGAAGAATAAATAAGACTTTGGCATAGTAGATTAGGACAACTACCTGTTTCTAAGATTCATGAGTTTGTTCCTTTTGTAATTCCAAAAGACATGGTTATTCAATGTGATGTATGTCAGAGAGCTAAACACCATAGAGCATCATTTCCTAATAGTAACTCTAAGTCATCAGTTACATTTGAGTTAATACATTCTGATGTATGGGGTCCATGGTTGACATCTTCTTTGGGCAATTTTAAGTACTTTGTTACTTTCATTGATGACTATTCCAGACTCACGTTTGTTTACCTTATGAAATCAAAGGCCAAAATACCATCTATTTTCTCTATGGTTCACAATCTAATTAAGACTCAGTTTGGATATGCAGTTAAGATTCTTCGATCTGATAATGGTGGTGAATTTTATAATTCTGTTTTGGAATCATATCTTCAAAGCCATGGGATTCTTCATCAAACTTCTTGTGTGTACACCCCTCAACAAAATGGAGTTGCTGAAAGAAAAAATAGACATATTTTGGAAATTGCTTGAACTCTCTTCCTTGAACACAAAGTTCCAAAGTATTTTTGGCCAAATGCAATTCTTACAACTGTGTATCTCATGAACAGACTTCCCTCTATTGTTCTTGGTGGAAAATCTCCATTTTACATGATTAAACCTGATACTAATCCATTTCATCTTATTCCTAGAGTGTTTGGATGTGTATGCTATATTCATATTCTCAATCAGGTTAGGGACAAACTTGATCCAAGAGCTGTCAAATGTGTCTTTATTGCATATTTTGGTAAAAAAAGGGATATGTTTGTTATGATCCAAATTCACATAGGAAATACATTTCCATGGATGTAACATTCTTTGAAAATACTCCCTTCTGTGATGAGTCAGACTCTATTAGATGTAATGAGTCAACTAGATGTCATTATGCATCTTATTGTAAGTTATGTCCATTTAGTAGTAATTAAGAATGATTAGGGATAGTTTAGAAATTCAAGTTAGAAGGATTATAAATAGGCAGATTAGGGTTAACTCAAAAAAATAAGAGAGACAGGCTGGACGACAGCAAGTAGGGTGCGTCTTCTGTATTTGTAAGTCTTCTACTCTCAATGAATGATATTATTTGCAATAACAAGAGCTCTTACTCACCCAATGCTTACGAGGGGTATTAGAGGAGGTAGTGGGATACCTTCATTTTTCTCCCCACGTACGACTCTTGGAGCTTAGCCAGGCATTAGATCCGTTATAGCTTCAAAGGAGGTAATTGAGAAAGTAGATTTTAAGTATGCCAAATTTTTTTATGAAAATCGCCTCCCTTTTAATATTGAAAACTCATTTTCTTTTCAAAGTATAGCGGATGATATTGCTACTGTGGGATTGGAATATAGAGTCCCTACTTATCATGCTTTGAAGGGCACATTATTATAAAATAGGTTGATATTATTAATGCATAGAGTTCTGAATTTAGGGAGTCGTGGAAGGATAGAGGATGTTCTATTATGGCTGGTGGTTGGACAGATGGACAGTGTAGGGCTTTGGTAAACTTTCTAGTCTATTGTCCTAAAAGCACACTATTTTTTAAATCATATGACTGTTAGAAAATGGGCTCAAGGGGCCCGACCTGGCAGGCCCTAGCCAATAAGGCCTGCAGGGCCATAGCCGTTGGGGCTAGCTACCAGTCAGCCCCCTTTCCCCTCTTTTCTCTTCTCTTCCCCCTTCTTTTTTCTCTTCTTCTCCTCTCCTATGCCTCATTTACTCTATAAATATGGCTTTCATGTAATGGATTTTCTCAAACCTTTTATATCTAAATAAATTTTTTTTAATAGTGTGTCTATGTTACACATGCTTTATTATAGCCTTCTATTCTAAGGCTTTTGTGAGTGATACTTTGAAGTGATATTCATCAACCTTCTATTCTTACATTAAATAATCATCTTTATTATATGGTATAAGAGTCATTTTCATTCATGAAAATGCCGATTGTTGTCTCGATAATTGAGTGCTCTCGATTTTGTTATAAGTTTACCTCTTTATAATTATTTTTTTTCTTGAAATATAAATGAAAAGAAATGATTTAATTTCTATTTAACACCTTTAAACTATAAAACATGAGCCCAAACTATGGAAAATTATCTATATTTGAAAATATTATGGGCCTATATAAGTGGTTTGAAGGTACAACCCTCTATTAATGTTACGCTTGAGCAAAGGGAAGAATATGAATGAGGTCATCACACTAAGGACACTTTGGCTGACTTCACTAATGCAAGAGAACAACAACAACTAAGCCTTTTCCCATACTAGACAGGGTCGGCTACATGGATTCTTTGTTTCCACAAATCCCTATCGTGTGCCATGTTAGCAGTTAACTCACAATAAGCTAGATCATTCTTTATTGTTTCTTTCCAATACTTTTGTGGTCGTCCTCTACCTCTTTTACTACTTTCCAAATTTAGTTTTTCTAACATTCTTGCAGGTTCTTCTTTTGATCTTCTTTCTATATGTCCAAACCATCTTAAACGATGTCCTCTCATTTTATCCTCTATTGGTGCCACTCCTAATTTGTTTCTAATAACCTCATTATGTATATGATCACTCATCCATCTCAACATCTTCATTTCTGTCACCGACATCTTTTGTACATGTTGATGATTAACTGCCCAATACTCAGAACCATAAAATATGGCAGGCCTAATTGCTGCTCTATAATATTTACCTTTTAATTTTAATGATATCTTCTTATCACAAAGAATACCTGCTGCTCGTCTCCATTTTAACCAACCAGCATTAATTCTATGTGTAACATCTCCATCAATTCTTCCATCACTCTGAAAAATTAACCCTAGGTATTTAAAAGTTTCCTTTTGGGGAATGCAATGTGTGCCAATTTTAATTTCTATATCCTCTGAAGTAACCAAATGATCAAACTTACATTCCATATATTCTGACTTTATTCTACTAAGTCGGAGGCCTTTGCTTTCTAATGTTTCTCTCCATAGTTCCAATTTTTTATTAACTTTTTCCTTTGACTCCTCCACTAATACAATGTCATCTGCAAATAACATACACCAAGGTACTTCATCTTCAATGTTTTGTTAACTCATCCATCACCATTATAAATAAGTATGGACTTAAAGTTGATCCTTGATGTAACCCAATATTAACTTCAAAGAAGTTTGTCGTTCCTTTATGGGTCCTCACACATGTTTTTGCACCATCATACATGTCTCTTATAAGGTTAATATATGTCAATGGGATACCTCTTTTTTCCAAAGTTCTCCAAAGAACCTCTCTCGGTACCCTATCATAAGCTTTTTCTAGATCAATAAATATCATGTGAAGGTCTTTCTTTTTTGCTCTAAAATGTTCTATAAGACGTCTCAAAAGGTGAGTCGCTTCAATAGTAGACCTGTCTGGCATGAATCCAAATTGGTTCTCTGTTGTACTTGATACTTGTCTTAACCTACGTTCGATAATTCTTTCCCATACTTTCATAGTATGACTCATTAACTTGATACCTCAATAATTCGCACAATTTTGAATGTCTTCCTTGTTCTTATATATGGGTATAAGTGTACTTTCTCTCCATTCCTCGGGCATCTTTTGGTTTTTCCATATTTCATTAAATAGTCTTGTGAGCCAAGTGTTTCCAAACTTCCAAACAAAGAATTTTTTTTGTTCTTCTATAGACAAAGGGGTGTTAGGATGATTAGTAAGGTTAGACAATTTGATCTTAACATTTGCTTCATCTACGGGCCTCATATCCTTCATCAGATTTTGGCCTCGGTTTAGTTTTCCAGGTACGACTCTTCTCCCTATATACCCCAGATGACTTTTCATGGGAACGATGTATCTTAGCCTCTAGGGCCTCAATTTCCCTTTCAAGGTATATTGCTCTCCTACTTAAAAAGGTAATTTCTTCTTCTCGGGCTTTATAAGATTTCTTTGTGGTTTTGAAAAACCGATTTTGAAAGCATGATGAGTCCTTCCTTAATATATTTGCAAAGAAATCATCCAAACTTGACATTATTGAATTGCTAGAAATAAAACTCAAAACAAAGGATTTGAAAAAGAGAGAAGTTTAAAATCATGACTTGAAATTGGTTTGTGTTTGGAAAAACAACACCGAATCAAAGAATTTTTAAAGATTCACGTCTCATCAAGCGTACTAAATCTGTAGATGTGAATTTTTATTCCGAAGTTTATGTGGAGATTCGAAACTAAATTCGCAAACTACGTTGTGTGCGTGAGCATACCAGTTAGTTTACTCAAAATAACAAAGTTAATTTCTGACTTCGTGTAGACGATTGTGAACAAGTTAGCTCTTTTTGATGTAGGCCTTCTTGAACCGATGCTCAAGGATTAGCCTAGATGCTTTGAAAATCGTTTAAGATCCGGTGAATTTTCAAAATCCAATTCCAAATCCAAAATTTGACAAAAATCATGATTTTCCCTCTCAACTCAAAAACATTCTAGGTCTTGAAAAATAGAAACTGAGAGTCTTGTTTCTGATTTTTTTAGAAAACTTCTGAATCTCCAAAATTTCTAATTTTTTTGTAGAAAGCATAATTTAATATACAGATTTAGAAACTATTTTTATTTTTATTTTATATCTATAAATTTATTCAATTAAATCCGAAAGGAGACCCACTCAAACATTCGAGAAGACCTATGCCAGAAAGTCAAAGGTTTAGAAAAATAATTGTATTTTTATGCTCAGACCTCCGATTTCTATGAAATTGGTCTTATTGGAAAGCTACAGATTTCAGCTTTCCAATGAGATTATTTTCAATCAAAAAGGTTCACTGTACATAAAGATATGGGATTTTGACCCAGTCTCTATTACAGAAACTTTAGATTTTACAGAATATATTATGGTTTTATTTGATTTTCTCTTATTATATTTATGATGTTGCGCAAGCCTAAAATTCTTCAAAATTTTATTAAACGTGTATTGGTGTGTGTAGATTACACTTTCAGAACATTCGAAGCAAGAGATACTGAAATAAAATTCGTTCATCAAACGTATACAAAGTACATAAAAATAGGTTTTCAAATTTTATGATTCGTTCTTGTGTTTTCATCCGAATTAAAATTTAATCTACAACATTTCAAAATAAACAAAATTATAATTATATCCTAACATAGGGGGATTTAGAGGTATATGATCTTATTGTATTATGGAGTAGAAATGATCGAAATTAAAACATATAACGAATAGCGAATGGAGACATGAGCTCCTTAATTACATCCTTATAAAGCTTAATGAAAGAAGATATATAATTATAAATAAAGGAAGAATGGACCTGTGACGGAAAGATTAGAGGATAACTAGTGGTTAGTGGTGGTGCACATTCTTCTTCCTCTTTCTCTCTCTCTCTCTCTCTCTCTCTCTCTCTCCCTCTTGCTGGGTCGTGTGATGCTGGCTGGATGGATGATTTATGGATAGGATGATTGAACTTAGATTGATACATTACAGCCCCCTTAAGGCCCCTTTTATAGGTAAAGGGCTGCCTCTGCTGTAGATTTTTGTAAGGGTGACTGAAATTGGTAGGTGAATGTTGGCTCTTCTTGCCAAAAATCTGCTCTATTGGATATGGTAAGTGGTTGTTGGCCCTTCTTGCCAAAAATTGGGTGGAGTATGATATGGTAAGTACAACTGCTCATTTGATGAAGCTTCATAAGGTAAGTTGCTTAATCATTTGATGTTGAACTAGGCAAGTAAGTATTGATGAAACCGACTAACTTTTTATGCCTTGATGACTTTCCAAATTGTATATCAAGGTCACCAAATTAGACATCACAACTTGCCAAATCGAATATCACTTTTCTTTTTCGTGGATGACACCGACTTTCCTTCCTCAACGCCGACCTTCCTTTCTGGGCACCGACTTTCCTTCTTTAATGTCAACTTTCCTTTCTTGAACATCGACTTTCCTTTTTTAACGTTGACCTTCCTTACTAATACCTAAAACTAAAACTAACATATTACCTTGCCCAACAGTGTTGAAATTGGCATGTACTCGGTTGTTGCCTTTTTTGTTCATACCTCCTCTTTTCGGAGAATTTGCATCCTTCTGGTCCGAGTTTCATATATGGCAGGTATGGTTTCAAACACTTCCTTTAAAATTATTTCTATATTTAAAAACATCAAATTTAATGAAATCAAATATTACTTTTAGAAAACACTAGGTTTATAACCAGTTTTTGTTTGTAAGGGTGACTTACTTTTGCTCCATGAGTTAGTCTATAACTACCTTCACCATTTAACTCTTTTCATGGGCGTAGGGTATCAAACCACTTTGACGGGTGTAGGGTATCAAACCACTTTAACCCTTGGATATCAGCTCTCAGAATGAGACTATTCTTGACTGAGCAAATTTCTGAAGTCTGATTCGAATTTAATTTGTTTATAAATTTCAAGGGTTTTGGAATTTTATAAATATATAAATTTGTAAACATTTTTGGGTTTAATTGCCATGTTCTTATTTTCACTTGCTTATATAAAAAGAATTGTTTGAAATCATCATTTCTTTAAAGATAATCATTTAAAAAGACAGAATGCTGCCAATTTGGTTATGAGGACAAAATAGTCATTTTTGTGCAATTTTGTCCAAATTGATTTTCTTGTAGAGGAATGCAATATACAATCATTTTGAGATTGCTAGAAAATTTTGATGCCAAAATGAGTTCATTTGATGTATTTTTATTTAAAAACCTAAAGCTGACAAAAAAACTAAATTTAAAAATTTTTATTTTAGAAATTTTTTGTAGGTGTTTACAATGCAGTCTCAGGTAGGCACTAATTCATGGGAAGTACGTTTCACTATAGTGTCCACCCTCCGTTGCCTCCACACCCTTCAACACGACCCTTTCTCCCCCGATTTTCAAGCAGAATCCGGTATTCTTCTTCTTCTATTCCTTTCTTTATTCGTCCCTTTTCTCTAATGGATTTTCTTTATCTTTTATTGTCAAGGGCATAGCTTTTCCTGGAAACAGCTGTGAGCGGCCGTTTGCGATTGCTTTAGGATTCATGATTTGATTTAGATAAAGATAGTAAACTGAACTTTATTTTGTAAGAAAACCTGAAAATCCAGTTTTTTTTCCGCAGACCATTGCAGTGGTGGAGTTTGTCTCTTTTGGGATTCTTGGTGCATTAACTGGTTTCATCTGGTTTGCTTGTGGCTCTTTTTGTGCTTCATGTGGGTCATTAACAGAGAGACATGGACGGCAACCCGATCAGCCATTGAATTCCGGGCTCCTCCAACGCCGCCTTCAAATTTCGGCATAGAATCCTTACGCAGACAACCTCTTCTCCATCCCCCTCTCTCTCCCTCTCCGTGGTCGTGCCAGGCAGGAATTGCAGGGTGCTGGCAGGGAAGTTTAAATCGGGTCCAAAGCCTTCCCAGCGTCTGACTTGAAGTCGTGAGTCTGCACTTAGACCGTTACCTCGCTCAACTGGCAGGGCGCTGCTGGTGGGGAGGGAGTTCGACTCCCAGGGGGTGCATGTGTTTGTGTTAGGTTTCGGACTCCTCTTAACACCAAAAAGAAAAACAAGGGATATAACCTATATGTATGGATAACAAAATGGGCCTGGCACAGGAGATCGGCCCCAGGCCAAACATTTCAGGCCCATTTTCGAAGTCAGAGCAAGTGACTGGGCATGTCTAGCCTTGGGGTCCGACAAGGGCCAGGCCAGACTGGCCTACAAGCCGAGATGTTATATATATGAAACCAGATCATGTTTACTCATGCTTGCTTATTGTTTTTAGGTGGTATATAACTTAAAAAAATTTAAATGATTTTAAAAGAATATGGAGGATATTGGTATTAAACTCGTACCACCCAAAAGTAATAAGCATGAGTCAATAACGTCATAAACAAATAAGATCCAATATATATATATATATATATATATATATATATATATATATATATATATATATATGTGTGTGTGTGTGTGTGTGTGTGTGTGTGTGTGTGAGAGAGAGAGAGAGAGAGTGAAAATGAACCTCGCTCAGGCCAGGCCTGTGACCAGCATTTCATAGGCTCGTATAATGTGTGGACCAGGCCAACAAGGGTTGTGCTGATGGTTTGGATTGTTTTCAATGTGAGGGAACATCTTTTATGATGCAAAACCAAACTAAGACCAAGGCATTTTTACGTGAAGGGGAACTGATTAGGGTCGGTGGTTTTGCTCTATCTTATGTCCTAATTAAAACCTGAGTTTATCATTTTCTTTCAATGATTTTGAAGTCTTATTGATCAACCTGACAAGTACGACTAAGAAATCATACGCCAGTGGGGTGGTTCTTGGTTTCCAACTCGGTTTTAGTCCCAGGCTCAGCCGGTTTGTGACCCAGTTCAGTTTTGGTTGAAACCATCGGGCCGGTTAAGAACCAGCCGAGAAGAATGTACTTGTGACCCACTTAATGTAATTCTTATCATTGTCAGTGAACTATATAAATAAGGATTGGGATCTAGTCCAGCCACCTTGCTGGTATGCTAAGGTTGGGAGTGACAATTTCAATATTCTGAAATAGAAGTATAAACTTAAATGCGAAAACAGTTTATGCTTGTTTGATTCATCGTGTCGGGCCCATAGTACTAGAAATACAAGCTTAGACCCCACGTAGATTTGTTTTTCAAATTTATATTTGATTAACAAGTAAAACTGATGAGTGGGTTTTTGTGCGAGGTGGGGGTAAGAACATGAGAGAGAGAGTGCTTAGGTTTTTTTTACTTAAATTGAGCCTATTGAACAATAACTTCATACTTTCATGCCAACAACCGGTTTCGTATTTCATACACAATCAAACTTGAATAACAAATCAATGTCCAATTCCCTTGGAGCCATAAAACACCACCTCTTTCTAAATTGTCCATCAATTAAGGTCTTTTACCTTCTCATTTGACAACCCAAATAAATTACTGAAGATGTAGTTTATCATGGTTTTTTATTACACTTGCAGTCAAATAGAACATAAAATTGAGGAGGAATTTAGTCAAGGAAAAAGGTTTCTAATGTGGCACTTTAACTTTGTACATTTTCTCCTTGTTTTTGCTGTATTTTCAATGATTTTTCCCCTTTTACAGGTACCAATAACTATTACTCCATTTGTGGTGTAATTTTACTCAGATTACTGTTCAAGTTGAATGTTAGTCCGGTGAAGGGTTTATTTAGGTTGCTGATAGCCAGCATAAAACTTCTTGAAACCAATATTATCAAAATTAATTGGCCGAGGGACTGAATTATTAGAACAATATTTAGGTCCAGACCAATCTGGCGCAGTTGTTCTCCGGGTTTGTTATCATTTCAAGAATACAAATGTAAACTCTTTTTAATATGTTTTGACCCCTCCTTCAATCAAACCCAATTCGACTATATTGATTCTCTGAATAGTTTTTAAAAGCAACTAGATTCATAAACCAAATAAACACACTACAGTGCAGGCAATCATGCTTTGATTTTAAAACCTTCCACATTATATGGACCTGTGTTTGATCAAGATATACAAACAAGGGAGAGAGATGAACGTTCAACCTTCTCTGCATGGGATCTCTACTCCACCTAGTACTATGATTGCCGAAGCATGGTTCAGAGTTCTAATGAGATCCGGTGCATTAGTGGTGAAATGCAACATGTCAAATATTTCTCCACATGCGGTCTTGCTGACCCTTGTACTATCATATCTAAACTGCCAAGCATGCTTAACTTCAGAGTTCTAATGAGACCGAATGCACTAGCAGTGTATACACCATGGCACAAATAAAAGATTTAGCAAGCAGTCCCTCTGTATGCATGCTCTGTTTCAAAGACCAATACTGCTTTTAAAGTGCCATGCAGATTAAGAATGCAGACTTCAGCAGATGAAAGGATGGCATTGCTTCTTTTACATTATATACACTCGATTTCTGCAGGGTTTCTTTTAGTACAAACATTATGACTAATTTGCATGTGAACCGACCAGCCACAGTGAAACATTCACTAAACTAGTATAGAAGTCATTTGTGAGGATTTATATAAAAAAACTCAACTCAAAAGAGAGTGAAAGATATTTTTAGGATAGCTAGGACTAGATATAATAAAACTAAAAATCTTAATTTTATTAGATGTATCAATGACGAGGATGTGGCAAATGATGATATAAGAAATAGATAAGAAAACTATTTTTATCAACTTTTTAATAAAAATAAAGATGTTAGTATTAGCTTAGGAGAGTTAGCCAATCAGAAAAGTATATAAACCACAATTTCTACCGACGTATTCAAAAGAATGAAATCAAAGAGGTTAAGCATAGAAAGGGTGGTAAATCCGTAGGACCAAACAATATTCCTATAGAAGTTTGGAAAAGGGAAACAAGAATCACTTTGCTCACAAGATTATTTAATAAAATATAGAGAAACCACGAGATGCCCAAGGAATGGAGAGCGATATACCCATATATAAAAACAAGGGAGACATTCAGAATTGTGCAAATTATCGGGATTTCAAGTTAATGAGCCATACTATGAAATTATGGGAAAGAATTATAGAACGTAGGTTAAGACAAGTATTGAGTACAACAGAGAACTAATTTAGATTCATGCTAGGCAGATCTACCGTTGAAGCGATTCACCTTTTGAGACGTCTTATGGAACATTTTAGAGTAAAAAGAAAGATCTTCATATGATATTTATTGATCTACAAAAAGCTTACGATAGGATACCGAGAGAGGTTCTTTGGAGAACCTTGGAAAAAAGAGGTATCCCATTGACATTCATAAACCTTATAAGAGACATGTATGATGGTACAAAAACATGTACGAGGACTCATGAAGGAATGACAGACTTCTTTGAAGTTAATATTGGGTTAAATCAAAGATCAACTTTAAGTGCAAACTTATTTATAATGGTGATTGATGAGTTAACAAAACATATTTAAGATGAAGTACCTTGATGTATGTTATTTGTAGATGACATTATGTTAGTGGAGGAGCCCAAGAAAAAAGTTAATAGTAAATTGGAACTATGGAGAGAAACATTAGAAAGTAAAGGTTTCAGACTTACTAGAACAAAGACAGAATATATGTAATGTAAGTTTGATCATTTGATTACTTCAGAGGACATAGAAACTAAAATTGGCACACATTGCATCCCCAAAAGAAAAGTTTTAAATACCTAGGGTCAATTTTTCAGAGTGATGGAAGAATTGATAGAGATGTTACGTATATAATTAATGTTGGTTGGTTAAAATAGAGAGGAGCATCAAGTATTCTTTGTGATAAGAAGATACCATTAAAGTTAAAAGGTAAATATTATAGAGCAACAATTAGACCTATCATGTTTTATGGTTCTAAGTATTGGGCAGTTAATCATCAACATGTACAAAAGATGCATGTGATAGAAATGAAGACGTTGATATGAATGAGTGGTCATACAAGAAAAGACTGTATACATAATGAGGTTATTAGAAATAAATTATGTGTGGCACCAATAGAAGATAAAATGAGAGAATATCGTTTAAGGTGGTTTGGACATATAGAAAAAAGATCAAAAGAAGAACATTTAAAAAGGTATGAAAAACTAGATTTGGAAAGTATTAAAAGAGGTAGAAGACGACCACAAAAGTGTTGGAAAGAAACAATAAAGAATGATATAGGTTATTGTGAGTTAACTGCTAACATGGCACATGATACGGCTATGTGGAAACAAAGAATCCATGTAGCCGACCCCATCTAGTATGGGAAAAGGCTTAGTTTTGTTGTTGTACATTTTGCAAAGGTTCATATTATATGAAAGATGGATGCTGTCCCAGTTCTCTACATATCAGAGTGTGAACCCTAAGAACAATAAATGAACAAAGATTCAGGATTGAGGTTTCACACCTCAACCATGGGGGTATAAAACGATCATATTATAGAGGCAATGATTAAAAACCAACTACTACAACAACAACTAAGCCTTTTCCCATACTAGATGGGTCGGCTACATGGATTCTGTGTTTACACATAACCCTATCATGTGTCATGCTAGTAACTCAATATAAACTAGATCATTCTTTACTGTTTCTTTCCAATACTTTTGTGGTTGTTTACAATCTATTTTTTCATATCTTCTAACGAGAGCATCCTTGGGTCGTCTTTCTACATGTCCAAACCATCTTAAATGATGTTCCCTCATTTTATCCTCTATTAATGCTACTCCTAATTTGTTTCTAATAACCTTATTATGTATAGGTCTTTCTTTCAAATATTCTCACGTAAAAGCCAAGTTAATTCTGTTCATGCAACAATCAAGGACGAGGAATTGCAACTTCCAGGGATCAACCAGATCTTCAAAACCAATAAAATTCACAGTAGCACAAGTCTAATAACATGAACAGATTATATCTGCTCATCATGCTGAAACATGTTTCACCAAACAAAAGGCAACCAAATGCTGAGGAAAAGATCGGTGGTTTGTAGCATCCCGTGATTTGCATATTAAGCCTTGACCCTCATTGAATATACCCCACAAACGTTTTAATGTCCTAAGGGAGAGAACTCCCGGATAGCTGAAGTTTTTGGATATAGGAATACCTCATTCTGCAATCCTTTCATGACCGCAGAAGAGCAAACCACATAAGGAAAATATCGCCCTTCACTTTTGATCCGCAAAGTTGTACCAGTGAGCTCACGGTTATATGTACCTGTGAATCCGTGACTCCTCGAACGTTATAGAGCAAGCTAATTGTGCATTATCATTCGATTCCGAAGGTGTAAAGTGTACAACCCAACTGATAAAACGAGACCTCCATTGACGCTTCTGCTGCTTCTTCCAAATGTAATAAGGCAAAAAAAGAGTATCACAGTGAGTCGGAAAATCCAAAAGCACAACACCATAATACCAAAGAGTAGAGAGAGAGAGTATTATATGAGTTATATCTTGCTAGAAACAGCGGCTGACACATACCTTACGGATTGGGAACTTTGGAGCCTTCCAACAGTGCAACATCAACTTTATCATTGATGAATTCTTCTTCCTAAATAAAATTAGATTGCATATAAGAAGGGTCAACACCTAAATGGTCAACATGATTGGGCAAGTTAATAGCAATCAAGGCAGGCTTAGATTCATAAAGATTCATGCTTCATGATAGTGGGTTATGAAAGATTTATCCACGGAACCCCTGTTTGGGATGGAAAAGGACAAAAATATGGACTTTCAGCAGCCATGGTATGAAACAGATAATGCCACGAATGTTAGCTCAAGCATCTCTTGATTTATTTGGATTTTTGTGTAAATCATAGAGCAGAAAACGGAAAATAGAACCTACAAAGAAAAAACAAATTAAAGAAGTAAATGATGTGCAGGGGAGTGACAATGAATGATGAATTGACATTAGATCAATCCAACTGAATCTAGGAAAAATAGGACGTACTTATCCTGGTTTATGGATTTACCCATGAACGTAACTTGTGAAAAAGATCCTGAAGAAGGAACTGATGAACCGTCCATGCGACGCTTCCCTAGGATCAGAACGTCCAGAATTCTCCTGAAGAGTGGTTTTCGTGTCAAATGTATAGCAGTCATCAGACGGTTGTAGCTTTCTTTGGACCTTGAAGGCCATAGCAAAGCATCCTCTCAGTGTTCTTGATGCAGCAAGGGCTTCATATAGAGATTCATGACTTTTAACTTTTTTGCCGGGTCCATTTTCAGACATGCGACCGCTTGTTACTTCAGTATTTACTATTTTCTGATATTTGGCAGCAACATCTCCAAGAACACTTCTTCCAAGATCATCAGATCTGGACATTTCTTTCGAATGAAGGACATTGGTTTGCACCTTCTTAGAAATTGATGTATTTACACATGGCAATACATGGCACAAGGTAACGTAGGAAAGACTATTTCTACTTCCAGTGGGAGCCTGAACATGTGGTGCAAGCATATTTGAATCGTTGTCACCAGTGACTCTCTTATCGGGTCTATCCTCATATGTTTGATGAAGTACCGTAGAAGGAGCAACGGAAGAGATCAACAAACAACAGCTAAGCCTTTTCCCATACTAGATGGGGTTGGCTACATGGAAGACATCACCAATATGATATTTTTTCCTAATGCGTTTCTGCTCAGTATTTTGAGGATATGTTTTATTCAGAAGAGATCAACACAATAAAATAGACCCAATATTGCAAAAGAGAATAGGATAAGATAATTTTACATCAAAAACTAAAAAGATGCATTTACAGCCTTCTTCTTTTCGATTTTTATCCACTGAAAAAACACGTATAATAATTTTCTAAACAACCGGATAGCATTGGAGTTCGCATTACATCAGTGAAACTGAGCGATTGCGTGGAGTTGAAGACACAGAAAGGCACTACCATGGATCAGACTCATCGGTGTGGGAACAAGAAATTAAACTTACAATTTTGTCTCGTGAAAAATTTCCTACGGGTCCCAGAAGTTTCCCATTGCCGCCAGCCAGCTAGAATATCCATAACAAGATTTGCTAATTGCGAAACCAAGGCCATGGGATCAACTCTAGATCTCATAAGCTCCCTTGACCTTCGCACTGTGTTGCAAGTATCTGCTGACAAAGCCACATCAAGTAAATCCACCAACTCATCTTCGGAAATAACTCCCGTCTGAAAAAAACAAGCCAAAAAGAATAAGATCCCATCATTGTCGGAAAACAAAATATGATGAAAAGTCAACAATTTTGCTCCTCTACAATTCATACACACATCATTTATCAAGAAAAGTTATCTTAAGCTGTAAAAATATAAAGTGGATGTTTCAATAATGCATAATGGCAACATCTTAGACACGTTAAAAGTTCTAAATCTTCCAAGCCATTTTTCCTGTTCCAATGGAACAAAGGGCACCATAAGAGAATAAGGATTCAAAAGAAAAGGCAAAGTTGTACTACTCACAAGCTCATGCACTATAGGCACGGTTATCCGTTGGCCGAGCAGAGCCAGTTGCTCAAGCATTGCCTCTGCATCCCGGAGAGAGCCATTTGATTTACCAGCTACGTATTCTAATGCAGCTTTGTCAAAATCCAAACTTTCTTGAATGCAATGCGTGTATAGCCTGTCAATAATATCTTTGGACTTTATCTTGGAAAATTTATATCTCTGGCATCGAGATAAAACATCACGGGGTAGCATATCAGGATCAGTTGTGATAAATATGAAAACAACATGTCCAGGGAGTTCCTTAAGACACTTCTTTCCTGGTTCCGAAGGGATGCTATCACAAAGTCTAACAACATCATCCTCTTTCTCAAAATCTTTATATCATCATTTTGTTGTCTCTTCTCAACTATACTCTCAATCTTCTTTTTATTGTCTCTTCTCAATTATACTCTTAATCATTATAAACATTGTCATTTAATTACTTACGACACTTTCCTAACTTTACCCATGCAAGGAGCATGTAAGGTAAATATTTTATACCGCGATGTGGTTGGTATGCGGATAGTTGCATGTTTTAGAAATGATTTAAGCATGTTCAGATGTTTAATCTTTGAAATATCAAACTCTTTGATATCTGCACTCTGCCCAGATGACAATGCAATGCACTCCAAGCAAAACCCACATGGCTTGAGCTTCTCCTTGGAAAGACAATTCAAAGCTGCAGAAAAAACTCTAGCAGTTGATGTTTTCCCTGTCCCATGAGGGTCCTGGAAAAGATAAAAGGGAACAACTTTATTTTTCAAGATGGCATTCTTAAGGGGGATTGAACAACTAGACTCTGACCAACAAACTCATCAAAACCTTTTGGCCTGAACTTATGACATAAACTTCTTGGGGCATTATCAGCAGACTCATGGTTTTGATACCTCGATGCTAAACTAAGTTTAGCATTTCTCGTATCTACACTACAACGATCTTCAGCATCATCGAAAATCAAATTTTCATGACTAGAGAGACACTTGCCTACGTGATCTGTGCTTAATAAGGGAAATGAAGGGCTTGAAGTCTCCGAAATTGATGCTTTATCGAAACTGACAAAGTTGTTCCTAAGCTTAGGCGACTTACTTGTAGAGCCATTGACCTGACCAGATGGCAGACCACATCTACATAGATGAGGGAAACACTTATTTGTGAATTTCAGGGATTTCCTGGAACAACAACCAAATCCTCCTCCACAATGTGGTCGCGTGATGGCTTGCCATAGTTTATATAGTCCATCCTGAATTTGCCTGTTTCGATCAGATTGCTGTTACAGTCAGACAATGGCGAATATTGGCTGTTCATATTCGACATATCATCTTCTAATCTATCTAATGCCTTAACAATCTTACTATTGTCCAGAATCCTGTGACCACTTGAACGATTATCCCTTTGCGAGACTAATGGAGAATAACAACGCTCCTGCCCTAGTGAATAGCACGGCGAACAGGAATTCGAATTGGAAACAGTCAAAGGAAAGCAAATACCGTTGTTGGCGTCCGAATCTTTCGACTCTTTTAGTTCAAAATTCCTGCTTCTGTGATCACTATTAATCTCATTTCGATACTTGTGACCGCACTCTTGCATTAATACCTTGTCATCATATCCCATTTCCCGGCTCGATACAGAAGCACTACTTTCAACATCATGCTGCCTTCCACCTCTTCCAATTTTAGCAGCACCTGAATCATCAACTTTAAAATCAGCATGAAGCCTCATTTTTCTCCTAATTCGCGAATTAGTTGGGACCAATGATTCAACCGACTGTATGCACTACCTGCATTTCCTAAACCCTAACTTCCTTCTTGCATGCTCAAACAAAACCATCTGAGATTATCTCATAAAAAGCAAGCTCCAACCACAAAAGAATCCTATGATCAGTGATTTCTTCAAGACCATAATTCAAACCTAAAGAGAGAAAAGGCGTAACCCCATAAAGAGACACAAGTCCTCATCAGATTATTCAATTATGCAAGTGGCAACACGAGCAAAACAAAAAAGCATAAATGGATTTTGCACAATAAAGATGAAACACAAAATCTGGAGGCATTAGAAGCCATCTGACGATGGAATATCTGACTTCCTCCCTCATATCTTCATCACCAAACAGCGCGTCTTTTTCGAGAGATAAGGAGAATATGGTCTCTCTCTTTTATTAAGTTGGCAGGAGATTCTGAAGAGGAGGCGGAGTAGCAGGAAGACTGCGGACCAGAGGGAGAGAAGAGGAAAAGAACAATAAATACAGGAGGGGAGGCAACAAGACAATGATAGCTCTCCTGCAACATCTGCCATTTTCCACCCTCTTTTTTTTAATTCACAGGAACAGAGAGAGTGAGAGAGAGACAACAGAGCTATGGTCAGTGGGAATCCGTTGCAGATACGTTCAGCCTCGAAAACGAGAGCGCGCGCTCGACGTCTGTGTCGCCTACAGCGCACCGCCAGTCGAGTCAATACCACCCATCCTCCCGCCTTGCAACTCGCGTTTTGTTTATCGCTACGAGAGGCGACGTCGTCGATGCCAACGATTTGGTTTTTTGTCAACGGCATGTCCGTTTATTCAATAGCATTTAACCATTTTCGTTCTTTCGTTTCTAAGATTAAAGTGAAAGCTAAATGTAAAACAAATTCGTAATAATAACTTTTCCAAGTAAAAATTTAAATCAATAACTTTCAATTTTCACTACAACTTATTCGGCAAACCAACTGTTTAATTGGGGTTGGTAAATTCAGGGTATATACGGCAATTGAAGGGACTATTTTTGTTTTGACTATTCCATAAATAATGCCTATTAAATAAAAAATAATGTTAGAGTTCACCAAAATATATGATATATAATCATAACTTTACGATAGTTCGACAAAACCAACATAATGGTGAGGCGATTCAATGCTCATAATGTAGATTTCATTTGTATAATTCGAATGTTAAAAAATAATTAAGAATATCTTAACTAAATGGTCAAAACTCAATGACCAACTTCATTTAGGAAAAACATGCATATAATTGTGGTTATGGAACTGAAACTCATATAGTATAGAATAGCTTGTTGTGGTTCTGATTCCAATTCGGTTTTCAGAAGGTGGAACCCAAACCAAACCAAAGAAGCCACTGGTTTGGTTTCAGTTCTGATCTAATTTCCATGGCTCCGGTTTTGGGTAGAGGAGGTTTGGTTTCAGTTCTGATCTAATTTCCATGGCTCCGGTTTTGGGTAGAGGAAGTTTTGTTTCGGCCGGAATTAATTGCCGGACTGGGTCACAACCGAACTCCCACCATTACCACTATGAAAAACAGATTTTAAGAGCAGCCCATAAGAGGAGGATTTTGACAATAACCAATTGCAGAAGATTTTTTACAAATTTTTTTTTTCTTTGAAATAGAAAATGGTGAAGGATGCATTGAGTACTATAAAAGTCACTAAACAAGACATACTATACTTTTCTCAACCTTTTGGCTGATATATATATATATATATATATGTTCTCATCAGTTTAATATCTGATCATTTGTGATCGGAATTGACCCCCCGATTGTTATTCATGCGTTGCACTATATCAAGAATTGTGATTCAGAGCTGCATCGAACTGAAACCATCAGTTTAGTTCGATTTTCATCATGTTATGGTTTGATTCGGTTCTCGAAATACCTCTCGGTTCATTCTCAATTGATCTATCTAGGGTAAATCCATTTATGATCGGAACTGACCCGCTGACCCGAGTTGTCACCCAGTAGCTCCCTGATCAGTGTATTCATTAGAAACTTTTTAATGCACCAACAATTATGAAAGTTAACCAGTAAATAGCTCATTCTTTTTTAACCCTCAACAGGTAAGTATTCATGAGTGTTTTGATTGCTCTGTCACTTAGAGAGAGAGAGAGAGAGAGACGTTAATGGGTGGACTGGTTGAGAGCAATCACAAAAGCGGTTGCGTACAAACACAACCACCAGCGGCGCATTTACGTGCAACTGCAACTCGCAAGGCGATCTGGCCGTTAGTGATTTATGAAAGCCAAAGTGAAGCCGTTCATTGTTTGAGACAGCGACGCATCTATAAAATCTCTTTTAAGTTCAGGCAAACAGGCTGTGCACTCACCAGACGCAGGTGGTGAGTTCGACCCTTAGGGCTTGCATACTTACACTTCGTCCTCTCCATGGCAACTAACAAAAGAGTTATTATGTATATATACATGGCCAGTTTTAAAACCAGTTTGACAGTTTCAATCAGATGTAGAACCAGGCCCAAAACTGTGGATCACTGGTTTGGTTTCGGTTTCATGTTAACACCGGGTTCTAGATTTTTTAAATTTTCTTTAAAATTTAAGTCTTATAAACTTTTTTACTAGTTTCAAGCAGTTTCATGTTCACATGGGAACCGCCCTAGAACTGACGGTTCTAAATTATGACCGTGTCTACATGTATATGCAAAATTTATTAAGATAAAGGCAAAATTGTCTTATTAAATATAATTATATCTCACGGTTCTATTAGTGGTCTATATCCTTTTTTTTAAATAATTGGAGAGAACGGTGAAGGAGTTGCTTCCAAGGCTGAGAAATTACCTGAAAGCTCATATGGTTGATCCGGTAAGCTATCTGTGCTGAAGCACGATATACAAGTGTTTTTTTTACAAAAGGAAACCGAAGCCTAACACACAAACACCCGTGCACGCACCCCGCCCAGAAGAAATCGAACTCGCCACCTTCGAGTGGGCATCAGAGAGCTCTCCAGTAAGCTAATGCTCTTGTGCATAGTGTACAAATTTAGTACCAAAGATACATATTCATTAGGCACTTGGGCAAGGCCGAATATGCAAATTCCCACAAGATTTCAATTTGAATCTGCAAAATCTTGACGTGAACGCATCATAATTGTTAGTTTGGGGAAATTTTGTTATTTTTATTTACATTTTTCTATGAAATTGGCATATAATTTTTATGTTAGGCTTGAAAGATTTTCAACTCATTTTGCTGGTAGCAACCCACCTTTTTTTGTCGTCATTTAAGTTTATTTATGAAATTAGTACATAATTCTCATATACTAGACTTGCAGGATTTTGGAAATTGGAATTATGTAGGGAAATGTAAGAAGTAAATGTTTCCGACTTACTAGAACAAAGACAAAATATATGAAATATAAGTTTGATCATTTGAATACTTCAAAGGACATAGAAATTAAGATTGATACATATTGCATCCCTCAAAAGGAAAGGTTTAAATATGTAGAGTCAATTTTTCAAAAAGATGGAAAATTGATAGAGATGTTATAAATAAATTAATGCTGGTTGGTTAAAATGGAGAGGAGCATCAGGTATTCAGTATGATAAGAAAATACCAGTAAAGTTAAAAGGCAAATATTATAGAGCAACAATTAGACCTGCTATGTTTTATGATATTGAGTGTTGGGCAGTTAATCATCATGTGTAAAAGATGTCTATAACATAAATGAAAATGTTGAGATGGATGAGTGGGTCACACAAGGAAAGATTGTATACATAATGAGGTTATTAGAAACCAATTAGGAGTAGCAACAATAAAAGATAATCAAAGGATCTCCCTTAATAAGATATGAAAAATTAGATTGTGAAAATATTAAAAGAAAAAAAAGGATGACCATAAAAGTGTTGTAAAAGAACTATAAAAAATGATCTACTTTATATTGAGTTAACTGCTAGTACGTCACATGATAAAGCTCTTTGGAACCAAAGAATTCATATAGCCAATCCCATCTAGTACGGGAAAAAGCTTAGTTGTTATAAACTTGTAGGATTTTGAAGGCCCAATTTGTCTAAAGGCATTTGCCAAACTACTCACTTGTCACTCTAGGGGCAGATCTAGAATTCTTTTGTGGGGTAGTGCGAAATGTCTATTAGACCATTTAAAGTGGAGCCAACTATGTATAATAAACATTACTTACTTTGTAAGTTTTTCATTGATTCAGTAACACGTGAGATGGATGTGAGGGCTGCACTTCGTGTTTAGGTCGGCTCACAATAACCTTGTTTCCTTTTTCTTTTTCATAGATATTATCGAGCTTCAGGCTGACACTATAACCTGATTCGAATGAGGTGGGGAATACCTGACACGATCAGGTTTGGCGTTCTGGTACGAGGAAAAGGTGCCCCGACCTGATACCCGTTCTATATGTGTTAGAAAACCATGCTAACTGCACCAGCCGGGAATCGAACCCGGGTCTGTACCGTGGCAGGGTACTATTCTACCACTAGACCACTGGATTCACGTTAATTAGATCCTGCTAACGTGATAAACTTTTATACAATATAAGTTCCTGAAATATATTATTTCATTTTCTATTATGCGTTTCCTTTATACGATATATGAATTTAAAAGCATATCGATATATTAACAAAGTTACATTACATACTATCAATAGTAAGGACTCAATTTAATCAATTTTTAATAAATATAATCAATTTGTTAATAAATTTAAATCACATCAATCAATAATCAATATAATTGAATAATAATTATAAGAATAATATATAAAATACATTTGATCTAAAATACTAATATTACTGAACGCTCAGGGTTAATAAAATACATTAAACTTTGATAGTCCTCAAATATATTTAAACTTCCGTATTATGTATTCAATTGAGAATAAGGGATTTAAATATCTTTTTCAAATTTAATTTAAATTGTGTGAAAAATGTGATTACATATACATAAAATAATAAATAAAACAATTTAATCTACAACAGAGAAAGCAGTTAATTGAAGCTTTTCCGTAGAAATAATATATTTTTTTTGTCAAAGAACCTTATAGTAAATCGCCAATATTACGGGGAAATTTAATGAAATTTAAATACAACTTCCGTTACCTACTTAAAGACAATAATAACTAAATAGAGTTACATTTGAGACACATATTAATTATAAGATTAGAATTGATCAGCATTATGTTCAGGGAATAAAGACCGATAATTTTCTATAAAACTCGATTAGTTTTTATACAATCAGACATATTAGTAATTAATAATAGAAAAAAATCAAGATTATATTCATCAATATAATTAATTAATCAATCAATAATCAATTAATCCATATAACGTTAATAATAATTATAATTAATATATAAAAATACACGACCTAAAATTACCATATTTCATCTAAGCTCTCAATCAAGAAATACATTAAACTTTGACATATAAATAAATATATTATGTAATTCTATCACATCATCTCAATGTAACAACTTAAAAATGTTTAGACGTTAAAAAATTCTACACATATACATAAAAAGAAAAAATAGAAAACAGAAAATTACATAAAGATAAAGAAAGAATAAAAAATTATTCCTAACTACAGGAATTACAGTATATCTATATCCATCCCTCTCTCTCTCTCTCTCTCTCTCTCTCTCTCTCTCTCTCTCTCTCTCTCTCTCTCTCTCTCTATATATATATATATATATATATATATATATATATATATATATATATATATATATATATATATATATGTTTTATTTATTTATATTTATATTTATATTTATTTATATATGGTTTTTCTTATCTAAATACGCAACTCTGCACAAGGAGCTACGTGTGGCTATTCTGGCAGGGGATAGAATCGGAAAAAACCTTCAAGTTGAATGCCTTGCATCTGTTGACTCCGAAAATCGAGAGGATCAATTCGAATCGTGTTGCCACTTCTGACGACAAAAGGATAAAACATTCAACACTAATAGGTGTGTATCTGCTGGGTGGCCGGAATTGCCTAATGCACGTAAAATCACATATGTGCATATGCAAACACGAGTCATCTTCGTTTTATTGCAAAAACTGAAGGGTCCCTGGTTCCGGTTATCATCGGTTTTACGAGTGGTGTGATTTCGGTTCCAAATCGGCCATGTCTAGTCCCACACATCTACTAAGGTGGACTTTCAATGGCTAATTAAGGCATTCATGATTTGAAAAAAGAGCAACCTTTGGAGACCTCTTCAACCAAACACGAAGTTTTCAAGAATAAAAAGACTTACACCGTTTCGGATCAGGTTTTCTAACTCAATGAAGTACTAAATTTTGGAATCTCACCAGATTATCCACAAGTCTGATGAATCGTTGCAGTCGATGAAGACCCGGTTGCAGTTGATTGCTTTCAACAATGGAAATGGAGGTTACCTTTTTGTTTGAGGTTTCCTCACAGCAGTTTTTCCAGGGAGACCTTTTTGTATCTTTTTCTATGTTTCTCTATATTATGCACTGCTCACTGTATCCTGGTATTGCACATTGGGTTTCCCTCTTCTGAGCAGACGAATCTGGACGGTTTCTGTGAAATCCGGTAACCGTCCGACGGTTACACATGGCTCTTATCCTGTAACCCCTATTTCTAATAACGGACTGGATGGCCAGTCCAACCGTTACCAGATAGGGTTGCCGAGAATGACCATTCCTTCTATAACATCTCCGACTTGGCCATTCGAGCCAAGTGAATCGACATACTGGTTTTCCTCCTACTTTTCTAGGGTTTTACCTAGTAATGTCATTTCCTGATTACTATTGCAATCAATACCTGTTGTGTGGTTATTTTCCTCCACAACAATTTATCGGTTGTATGATTGTTTACATATACAATATTATTCATCCGTTGTGTGGTTATTTCCCTACACAACAATCAAACATACCTCAAACCCATGTTTGTAACATGCTTTGAGAAAAGTTCCTGTGTCATGCCTTTTGTCAAGGGGTCTGCCAACATATCTTCTGTTGGCATGTATGAGATGAATATTTCCTTTCTCATTACCATATCATGAACATAGTGGCATTTTACTATTGCTTTTCGAGCAATCAGATCTACTCTTGATAAGAGTAATTGCTGCATTGTTATCACAGTAAATGATAACTGACTCATCGGTTATTTCCAACTTCAAATCTCGTATGAAGCGGCTTATCCAAACAACACTCGTTGCAGCCATACATCAAGCTATATACTCAGCTTATTGTGTATGCAATGCTACACAGCCCTGTTTCTTACATACCCAAGAAACAACAACACCTCCAAATAAGAATATTTATCTCGAGGTTTACTTGCAGTCATCTTTACTTCCAGCAAAGTCAACGTCTGAGTATCCTACCACTTTTAGTTCATCTGCTTGAAAACACAGTTTCAAGTCTTTTGTTCCTTTCAGATATCTTAAAATCCTTTTCATAGTTACCCAATGTTGCCAACCAGGGTTACTTTGATATCTACTTATAAGACCAACAGCAAAGCTGATATGAGGTCTTGTACAAACCATAACATACATTAAGCTACTAACAACTTGTGCATAAGGAACATTAAACTTATCGTCTCCTTCACGGAGACAATCAACCTTACTCAATTTGTTCCCTTTTGCAACAAGTGTATCTGCAGACTTGCATTCACCTATTTTAAATTTCTTGAGAATATAATCAATATATCTCTCCTGACTCAGGTATAAGAGTCTAGATTCTCTATCTTAAGAGATCTTTATTCCCAGGATATATGATGTTTCCCCCATATCCTTCATTTCAAACTTGGAGTTCAACTATGACTTAGTTTTGAATATCATCTCGTTGTCGTTTCCAGTTAACAATATGTCATCTACATATAATGATAAGATGACAAAGTTACTCCTACTGTTCTAGACATATACACAACGATCAAGTTTATTAGTCACAAACCCAATTTCTACAATGGCATTTTGAAAGGTTAAATACCATTGGGGAGGTGACTGTTTCAGGCCATATAGGGATTTTTTCAGCCTATATACTTTATCTTATTAGCCTTCAACCACAAATCCTTCGGGTTGCTGCATGTATATGATTTCTTCTAAATCTCCATTTAGAAAAGCTGTCTTTATATCTAACTGATATAAATCCAAATTATAGTATGTAGATATTGTTAAGATTATACGTATGGATGCAAATTTCGCAACTGAGGAATATGTCTCAACATAATTTAAACCCTCTTTTTGTGAAAACCTCTTTATAACCAACCTCGCTTTAAACTTGTCGATTGTACTATGGACCTTGTATTTCTTTTTTAGAACCCATTTACAGCCTATGGCTTTCTTTCCTTTTGGCAAATCAGTCAATTCTCAAACTTGGTTTTTCTCAATGGATTCAATTTCCTCATCCATGGCTTTCTCTCACTCTGTTGCTTCTGATGAGTTCATTGCTTGCTGATAGGTCAAGTTATCAGTCAACTCATCTAAATCTACTGAATTATAAAGTTCTTTTACAAGATAAGTGTGATAATCCTTTAAGTAGGACGGAGTGACTCTTTGCCTTTTATGTCCACTTAAGGTATCAGTAGTTTCAAGAAGATCTTCAATGGGCTCAAAAGATTATTGGTCTAAGTCTACCAAATCATCAACACATTCATCATTGTTTTTCAAGATGTCATTCTTAGTATCTTCTAAGAATTCAACATCTCTGCTTTTAATTTGTCCGTGGTCCTTATGATAAAACCGATATTCTTTTCAACCTTTTGGATATCCAATGAATATACATTTTAATGACTTACTGTCTAATTTATCTCTACACTGATCAAGGATCTTTACATATGCAACAGATCCCCACCTCCTGAGATGACCTAGATTGGGTTTTCTTCCAAACCACATCTCATATGGTATAGTGAATACAACCTTACACGATGCTCTATTGAGTATGTAAATCGTTGTACTTAATGTTTATCTTCAAAATACCCTTGAAAGAGAGGCATCGATCAACATAGACCTTGTCATATTCAGCAAGATTTTATTGTATCTCTCAGCTACACCATTTTGTTGAGGTGTCCTAGGCATTGTATTCTGTTTTGCAATACCAAAGTCTTTGCAGAATTCCAAAAATTCTATCGAAGTATATTCACCTCCTCTGTCTTATCTTAAGACTTTAATCGAATGCCCTAATTGGTTTTTCACTTCTTGTTTATATTCTTTAAAAGCATCAAGTGCCTCAGGTTTATGTGCCAAAAGATATAGATATATATGTCTAGAGTAATCATCGATAAAGGTTATAAAATAATCCTTTCCTCGATGTGACTTTACTCTAAAAGGTCTACATAAATCTGTGTGAATAACCTCCAACAGGGTTGTTGCCCTTGTTGTTTCCTTGGAAAAAACTTTTCTTGTCCTTTTTTCCTTGTATACAAGTTTCACACTTGTTGAAAGTATTTCCCTCAAATCCAGGCAATTAGTCAAAGTTGGATAATTTTCTCAACTTTTTCAGACTTATATATCTTAGGCGTTTATGCTACATATTTACATCAACAATAAAGGCACTCTCAATATAAGCAGAAGATGTACCAGTTTCATTATTACAAAGCTTAAACAATCATTGTTCTACATCGAATTTCTCATAGAATAATATTCTCCCATACTTCCCCACAGTCACCTTGTTAGGAATAAACCTAACCTCAAAACCTTTTTTACCAAGGAAGGGACCGAGACAAGATTACGCCTTATAGATGGCACAATTAACACATCAGTCAATACAATTGGTTTGCCTTGTCCAAATATTCTGAATGACCTAATACCCAAAACATCTCAGAAAATATTATTTCTCATATTGACTCGATGTTCCTTAAGTTTGTATTCCTTCAGATCCATTGCCCCTTCCTTGGTCTTCGAGATGTGTCGTGTAGCTCTTGAGTCTATCCACCAACCTATCACCAGGCAGTCCAAGTACAAGCATTCTGAAATCATGCAGATTATGTCCTGCTTCTCCAACTGTTCGCACTGTGGGTTGTTTCCTCCACCTTTCTTGTTGTGACAGTCCCTTTTGTAGTGTCCCATCTTTTCGCAGTTGAAACACTTGACCCAAAAAGCGGTTTCCTACGATTTCTTAAAATTTTGACCACATTTTTTTGTTATTCTTGCCAAACTTCTTATTTGTTTTTTTTTTTAATTGGTTTTGGAGCTAGACGTTATCTCATCATGTACCACTAGCAACTTTTCTTTCTTATTTTTGACTATGTGTTCTTGCTCTGTTGCTAGTTTTAGGGGCAACTCTAAAAGATTAATTTCAGGCCCTAATCTTAGGGCAGTGGTGACCATATTCCATGATGAGGGTAGACTGTTAAGTATGGTTGATATTTGCATCGGTTTCGGGATGACTGATTTTGCTATGGCTAAGTCTCTAACCATTACCAACATATGGTTTACATGCTCTACTACATTATCTCCTTCTTTCATTCTAAAGGAGTTATACTTTTATAGTAAGAATTGCACATGCAATTTTGCAGTCGTATCATACTTAGTTGTTATTAAGTCAAACAACTCTTTAGCGGTCTCGTATTCTTCAAATACCCTAATCAAGTCATCTTCCATGTAGGTTAACATGATTGTCCTTGCTATAGTATCATCTTTTACAAATGTTTTATATATTTCTACTTGTTTCTCATTTGCGTCTGGGGGTGGCGGACACATGGTTTCCTTTAACACATACTCAACACCTTCAAGTGTTAGAGCTAGTGGGATTCTCCTCTTCAAAGTTTGGAAGTTAAGACCGTTCAACTTCTTAGTTTTTGTCAACTCATACACACATATCCTAGAGCTCATTTTTATGTGTTTGGTAATAGTAACAATTAAACGGTCTAAAAAGAAAACAAATATAAAACAAAGAGCACACAAAGCAGGAATCATGTTAGAACGATGCATAATATCATATAAGTAGACCAACGATAATTTCGTAAGCTCTTTGGGACAAATTTGAAATGTTTCTGAAGAATTTTTGCCTTTGTACCCCTTAAATAATAGTAAGGGCAAATCCATAATCTTATATATTTGTCCCCTTTTTGTAATTTTGAAAAGGCTTGAGCACAAACTCGTAAAATTACTCTTTGGTATTTCTATAAAATTCGTGACTGATCGGGATTAAAATTATAATTTTAACCCTTAGGTCGAAACTGTGATTTTTCAAAAGTACAGGGGCAATTATGTCTTTTGATGTAATGGTAGAACTGAAATTATCTAAACCAAGAAGGGCATAAACGTAAAGTAATAGCCTGGTATTCTATAATTTTCACAAACTGCTAGAGGGTAAAACGGATGTTTTGTACAATAAGTGCAAAATAGTCTTTTTACCCAAAAATATCTTGACAATTCTGTAATTTTGTACAGTGGAAGAATTGTAAATTAATAAAACTGACCGGAGGTGCCCGAGGTGCTTTCCTGAAACCGCTGACGATTTTTTTTTTGTTTTTATTTAGTATTTAATGAGGAGAGAGAAGAGTATACACGAAAACAGGGGAGAGGGAGAGAAGGAGGCTCCGGCTACCGGCAGCCAACGCTTTGGCCGGATTTCTCCTGCGTTGACTGGCCCTTTCCTACCAGTTTCGTCTTTGGCCTGCCGTAGACCTTTTTTTTTTCTTTTCGGCCTTGCTTTGGTTGTTCCATGTTTCGGATTCCGGTCGTTACCTTGCTTCAGCTTCTGGCCTGGCCGCCGCCTTACTTTGGCTTTAGTTCTGGCCGTCGCCTTGCTTTGGCTTCTGGCTTGACTGCTGTCGTGCTTCGGCTTCTGTCTTTCTCTACGTTGTCCCTTTCCTGTTTCGTTCTCCTCCTTTTTTTTAAAAAAAAAACAGGTGCTTACCTTTCCCTTCTGATTCTTTGTTTTCTCTTTTTTTTTTGCATCTCTTTTTTTTGTAGGGTTTGCTAGGTCCTGATACTAGTGATGAATGGTTGCAGTCGATGAAGACCCGATTGCAGTCGATTACTTGCAGTAGCGGAAATGGAGGTTGCTTTTTTGTTCGAGGTTTCCTTACAACGATTTTTCCAGGGAGACCTTTTTATATCTTTTTCTATGCTTCTTTGTATTATGCAATGCTCTATTTATAGAGCAGTGCCTGCTCACTGTCTCCTGGTTTTGCATGCTGGGTTTCCCTCTTCTGAGTAGACGAATCCAAACGGTTATCGTGAAATCCGGTAACCATCCAGCGGTTACAAATGGTTCTTATCCTATAACCCCTATCTCTGGTAATGGACTGGATGGCAAGTCCAACCGTTACCAGTTAGGATTGCCGAGAATGGTCATCCCTTTTGTAACAAAGTCCACGTGAAGAGATCATCCCCTTCATTGATCCATGCTGGAAAATTTTCAAGTCAATGAAACTTTATCTTCTTGACGTCTTATTTCTCTCTTTCTAATTAAACTTTCTCAGTCTCTTTTTCTCCTCAAAGAGAGGTTCGACCCAAGGTGATGGACGCTCCAACTATAAAGCATCATATTCCAAAATTGGGCTGATTTATCAAGTTTGGATCCATTTGCCGCAGTCGTACTACGTAGAGTAGAAGTTGGTTGCTTAACCACTATCGGGTCATTCTGGGTCAAGCATGTATTATTTGGAATCACAGCGGTTTGATTCGATTTAGGGGTGTTCAAGGATCCACGGGAACCAAACCAAACCGGCAGGTTCTAGATGCCGAACGGTTTGGTTGAGTTTGGTTTTAGCAGGAAAACTAAGTAGCGGTTCGGTTCATGATTTTAGTGCTGGAACCAAACCAAGTATAAAATGGATTGAGCACTATAAAAACCATTGAAGGGCATCAAATACAACATACTTTTCTTGGCCTTTTGGCTAAGATCAAGTTCAATATTTATTATTATCAGCTCAATATATGTTAGTTGGTCATTGACCACATGATATTAAATTAGATTTTTTTGGGGGAGGGAAATGCCTATGGTAGTTTGATACTTGATCCTTTGACCGTCGTCCTTATGTTGTACTACAACAAGAACCGTGGTTCAAAATCGAACCAAATCAGGACCCTTGGTTTGGTTTGGTTCTAACCATTTATGAGTAGCGGCTTGATTTGAGGTTGAGGTTAGAAGTTAGCACCAAACCAAACCAAACCGAGCTGTGAACACCCCTACCTCCATTATTACATGTTTTGTAAAGAAAGAGCTGATGATGATGATGAAAGGGAGCAACGTACGGTTGCAGAAGCTAGTTAAGTTGAAAGAGTACTTCTCTATTAAATTGGCAACCTACCCACGCACAAGAATGGGTAAGTTCGTTCCTGTACCTTTCGTACAAGAAAGGAAGAATCTCTCAAGCCATTTATGGTCCCAACCCGGCGACACGAGAACTTCTTGACTCACTTAAGTAAGCTTGCTGAGTTTAAGCACAGTTTTTCCTCTTCTTCCATCCATACATACTAAACTAACTATATTAATAAAATTGGTAGCACACACATATTCACATACATATGTACGTGCAAATACACTGTGATGAACCGAGCTCTGGCAATCTCAAAAACCACACAGAAGCATCATCGATTCGATTGGTGATGTTCGACGATGTTGCTGCTTGACCGCATGTCAAATAACCAGTCCCAAAAACATCGACACACACAATAACCGGGTTCGCCTTTCTCATGGCTGGTTCTCTAAATTAGCTGATTGAAGAACAAGAAAATCTCAAATATAGATTATGGCAGAAAATCTCCTTAAAATAATCCCCTTCAATGAAGACCAACATACTTATATAGTCTAGGAGTCAAATACAGATAAAACCTAATTATGTGAACACTATGATACATCACTAATGAAAATGAACACTTAATATGGACAATCAAATGTAACACCACCACACTAATTTGGATTTTAGTTAATCTGGGTCCTAATCCAAATCTACTACCTAAGCTACTCCACATGAGTTTAGATGGATCCAAATAAGATCCAAACTACTCTAAACCAAATCAAAACAAAATAAGATATATCGCTTCCAGGTCTAAACCCAAGCACCATCAGGATCCGGGGCAGGAGCTGTCGACACCCAGTCGACGATGTCTTGTGACACACACACACATATGCACACATGCACATGATATGTGTGTGTGCCCTTGCAGTGACTGACTTTTTTTTGCTGAATCAGGGTATTCTTTTTTTCATGGTATTAGTATCCATTGCCAGACATATGGGTCTGGAACCTCCATGGACCACATCAAACCCTTCCGATTTCCGATCCAAGAGGGGTCATCTCAAAGATGACGTTCTTCAGCAATATTACGGTGAAGGACAACTCAGCCTACCTTGGAGGAGCAATAGCTATATATTTTTTATACAAAGCTCTTCAAATATTTTATATTAAATGTATAGAGCCAAAATTCATTCACGAGCTCGGAACAATGATAGTGGCAATGGAGACGCAGAACTGTTTCATATTTGAATGATGCGATACACTTCTTGGTCGTATTGGTAGGGTTTCTGATTTAGAAATGGAGGTGCTATTACCAAGTCATGCACGGTTGAGGATGGTGGTGGACCTAAAAAGCTTAATGGGGTGAGGCGAAGTTTGGTTGGGGCAGAATTCAAGTGAGGCAGTTCATGTAAAAAGGATTTAGACCACTTCTATTCATTGTTTGTATTTATCCGGAATTCCTTTCCAGTGACCGCATTACCTTTACCTGTCACCAAGTCAACTACTGATCAAGGTTACTTACTGCACAGGTTCTCCAGTAGATCATGTGGCATCTCTCTCTCTCTCTCTCTCTCTATATATATATATATATATATATATATATGTATGTATATATATGTATATGTATATATATATATATGTATATATATTATCCGGAATTCCTTTCCAGTGACCGCATTACCTTCACCTGTGAGCAAGTCAACCACTGATCAAGGTTACTGAACTGATAAAGGTTCTCCTGTAGATCATGTCACCTCTCTCCCTCTCTCTCTCTCTCTCTCTCTCTATATATATATATATATATATGTATATGTATATATATATGTATATGTATATGTATATATATATATATGTATATGTATGTATATATATATGTATGTATATATATATATATATATATATATATATATATATATACATATAGTGCTAGTATATTGAAACAAATCTCAATTATTCATTTAACATCTCTCTCTATATAGTGCTAGTACGTTGAAATAAATCTCAACCATACATCATCCATTAGATGATTGAAATTTGAATTCAAGTTACAAAAGGTATATTATACCTTTTTTTAAGTACAGTTAATTCATATGTATACATTTTGGTTTTTATATTCAAATTTCAACTGTTCATTTCTAGAGATGGATGGTTGAGATTCGTTTTGATAGACTAATACCATTTTCTTTCTCTCTCTCTCTGTGATTGGATCTATCCACCATTGATGTTGTTCACTCATACTGAATCATTGTTTTTCGAGAACATAAGTATAAAAATATTATCCTTCATCTTTTTTCAAAAATAAAAGTTTTAAAGTTATACTCATCTACTCAAAAGCAAGTGGACATGATTGAACATGTTAAAGATGGGTATGATCTAGTTTTTTATATTAACCATACAGGGATGTGCAAATGATCTTCAACAACTTTCATGGCAAACAAATCCCACCATCTCTTCGTAAAACCCAAAATACAACGAGGTGGCATCTTGAAAACTTCTGAAGTGATTCGATTTGGTGAAATATTCTCTAGCTGTGTCCTTACCGACTTCCTTAGACAAGCCTATATTAGCATAACTCAGCCGAACTTCATCTGTCCGCAACTCATCTTCCCAAGTATATAAGTTGAGCCGGGATCATCTCACAAGGTTCCTAAGCTGACTGAATGAGCTCGGTATCAGCCAAAGAAAAAGTGGCTTGCTCCCTTTTTCCCTCTTATTGTTGGCACCGAAAATCGGAGACGTGAAGAATAAGCAAAAGAGTTTTCCTTCTTTTTGTTACAAAGATAAGCCGAAACCTAACACTCACAAACACGCACCTAGGGAGTCGAACTCCCCACCTGCAAAAAGGTCCTCATAAGGCCCTGTCAGTTGAGCTAACTCTCTGTGTGAATAAGCAAAAGAGTTCTTTGATGTACAAAGTTATTGGCTTCTATTAAAAGCACTAAAGAGAGGCTTTTAAGGTGTGTGCATCTATGGGTTATAGATTATATCATGCTATCATCTGACCTGAAATGTGACACACTGACCTCTCTCTCTCTCTAACACTCACACAGGGAAATCAATTGTTAGATCATTCGATTGTGATGCATAAGAAGGATCTTATGAAGATCCAATTATGGTTAACAAAAATCATAAATTTTGAACCCCATGAAATTAATCACTATTGCAGATCCATTTTTTGTGATTTAAAAATTGATTTCATTTTTTTAAGCTGTTTCAAACAAGATGGTCCAGCCGGTTCAATGAAAAAGTGGCTGAAATGTCTGGGCCATACCTAATCGCAAGGCAAAATCATTAAGGCATTGTGAAAGACATGGGGCTTAGGCTGTATTAATGCCGGCAGAGCATCAATCACCCAATTCTAGGGGAGTCATATGTATGTATTGCCAACACTATCTTGCACGCACAAAGCCAAAAATCTAGAACGAACTGCGAAGTTACATGCACACACACATTATATAGGTCACGCCCGCTCAGGTTGCAACCACGACCCGGCCCGAGCCGATGCCACATGGCCGCTTCTCGCGCGGGCATGATGGTGAGCAGTAACCAAATACAATACTAATTTAATTCAAACTCCATGAAATATCTAACTAAAATAAATATTCATATCGAAGTTCTAAACAACACGTCCAAAATGGTACGGGGCCCACCTAACAATAACCTCGAATAGCAAAACTTTATAAATCATTTAACACTTATCATACCATCTGAAATAAAATTTGCAGCTCTATCAAACTCCTACTCTGCTCAGTGTGCCTTCAAAATGCTAACTTGAAGATGGGTTGTAAAACAATGGGGTGAGCTCATATACATAGCTCAGTAGGGAGGTTAAACATCTTTAAATAGAAATCATACTAAAAGCATGCATAGTTTCACAATCATTTCATAACAAAGCACAGTTACATTTAAATCATGATATCAAATTCATACGCACACACTCACACACAAGCACAAATCATTAGTTACGATAATTACAGCCCATACTGTGTCTGCCCCAAAGAACACGAGAGTTGTCCGACCCTCCCTAACGTGACCTCGGTAACCCCGTCCATGACGGTAACTACGCCGACTCTCACGGCAGAGTGCTCGGAAATACACCATGTATTCGCCCCAAGCCGGATCGTCCGAGAGACCTACAAGTCCTCTATAGACCCCATACAATCCACACAAGTACGGCTCGTATATTCACACATCATTACATTTCTAAAACTAATTAGAGTTCATCACATTCACAAATCATATCCAGATCCATGAATATCCAAAATCAAATCTATATCCATATAATATTTAAACAACATTTAAATACCGTGTTCATGCAACACATGCATATCAAAACATGCTCTTTATCAATCAATGTCATAAAAATGTTCTATTTAAAAAATATATCAAATAACTCATAATTGCGAATAACATTTCATAAACATCAATAAAACATTTATCAATCATGCACATTTAAATCTATCTAAACAAGTAAAATCACTTCTAGCATGATTATGTAAAAGAATGCATAACCCCCTACTTGAAGAAGCACGAAGATCCAGTCTCCAAACCGTTGGGTCACTCTTATCACCACCAAATCCTTCAATTTTAATCTCTAAATAATTACAAATAATTTAAAATATTAACATTTATTTAACTACGAATTTAACGCAATAAACTGTATCCAAATCGGATCTCAAATGACCCTAAAATCACCAAAAACCCAATCTAGATCCGTTTAAGCTATCCAAGATCCAAACTGACACCTAGATCCATATGTTATCCAAATTGAGTGACACAGTAGGTAGCTTGTGTCACTGTGCCAACACAAAATCTGTAACTACTGACACAGGTCCTGTTTCTAACCCAGAAATCTATTTCAAGACACGACCCAAACTTAACCTATTTCCGACATAGAACTCGACATGGAACTTGGTTTGACACAGAACTGGTTCTTAATATGTGACACAAGGACACGACACGAATCAGTGTCAGTTCATGACATTTCAGACACGACACGCCATGTCCGACACGGAACGATAAGGACACGAGGGACACGCCCAAAAGGGCCAGTTCCCATAGATTTTCGGTGTCGATTTTGCCAGTTTCGGACGACGATTAAGGCTGACGATGGTCCTCAACCGATCACCTGCCCTTATTCTTCCAACCCAATCTATCAATGGTCACCGATGGTATCGTTTTGGTCAGAAAATTCATGAAAAATAGTAACTCGAATTTGAGAAAATTTTCTTGAATCTATGCTTGTTTTGAGCCGATTTTCTTGTAATAAGGCTTGTTTTCGAAGGTTTAGCATGAAACAAACAAAAGCGCTATGATCTAACTCGATTTTAACAACTAAAAATGAGAAATTTGACAAAAAAAAAGAGATTTCTTACCGGATTTCGTCGACTCTTCACGTTTTTCCGGCTCATGCAACTTCTCCCAAGACCTCTCCCCAGCAGGTCGCCCCCCTCTGCATCTTATATGACCTAGCCAAGCTGCCTTCCTCGGCCAGCCATAAGCATCAACGCTTATGCGTTGATGCACAGGCATTGTGCAGTAACGCCCGAGCATTACTGCACAGCTTGCAGTTTGGTTGTGCAGTAATGCTCGGACGTTACTCCACAACCACTACAATATATATATATAGATAGATAGATAGATAGATAGAGAGAGAGAGAGAGAGAGAGAGAGAGGCGGTACACACTGGGGATAGGGCTTGGCAGATCAAGTCACATGCATTATTTGTGTGTATATGTGTTTGTGTTTCATTTCTTCCACACTTTGTGTGTGTGAGCTCGTGTGAGGCCTTCAGAAAAAAAGGAGTGTGTATATGATGTTTAAAATTGGAAACCGCATAATCTCAAGATTGCACATATCAAATCTTTAAAAGGATACTTAAATTAAATTTAAAGTGTACCTAAATCCATTTCGGAAGCCACTAACAAGATATGTGGGGACTCTCGTTGACCCTCTCTATTAATGGTGCTTCATAAGAGGTATCATTTTTCTCTGACTTAGGAGTTAGGACTATAACCCCTCAATTACTTGTAATTCATGGTTAATCCAGTTTTCAATCGGGTCAATCATAAACTTAGGAAACTGCCGATACGGTACATGTCCCATTGATCCATACTTTATGAGATGTCATTATACCCATTATTCAAATCGGGCAACTTCATTTATAGAGTAAACAACTAATTTATTTATTTATTTATATATATATGTAAAGGATCCTGTCCACCTCGTGACATCTTCACCGAGTGCTTTTGGATGATATTAATGTAATTTAAATTTTTTAAAAGGTTTTAAAAAACTACGAAAGACCTCACACTACTGAAAAGTGAGTGGACAACCCAAAGGGTGGAAGGATCCAATCTCTCTCTCTCTCTCTATATATATATATGACCATGTCAAATAAAATTCAAAATGAGAGAGAAAGAGTTGATAGATAATTTAAATTTATCTTCTTCTCCCTGAAACTCGAGAAACAGATTGCATGTGAGGATTTCATTGATGGTCCCAACAAGAACAGTATTGCATGACAGACTTGAATATTGGTGTGTGCCACCAACAACAAGAATCCACATCGTCCCATTCACGATCAACAATTCGAGTGGGAGAGTCAAGTCAACATCAATTCTTCGGCCCCTGCTGCCTTTTAAGCACCACCACTCGATGTTTAATGGATCAAATGCCCACCAGTACGGCTGGTCGAGGTTGGATTCACATTCCAATACTCCCCACACGATCAATACTATAAGAAAACCTAAGGGTTTTATCATATTCACATCTATATATTACTGATCCCTCTCTATATATATGGTATACCAGTTACTTAATTTGTATAAATTATCTATGGAAGACGAAAATTATTGTTGGTGCAGCGAATATTATCAGCAGCGGCTTCCCTTCCTGCAATTGAGAGTTCCTGCGGACATAGTGATGGTGCCGACGAGAGATGAAGGCCTTGCACTAAGACTGTAAGCTCTAGCGTAGCTGGAGGAGGCGCCGGCACCGGATTGAATGAAGACAGCATCGTTGAGGAGCAAGTCGCCCTGGGATTTCCAGTTCCAATTGATCCATTCGCTCTCTGCGGCATTCTCGCGCTTTGTTACCTGCCATAGTCAATGATATCAATCATTTTATAAGTGACATCATTTCATTGATTCAAGAGAAAGCTAACACAAAAAAGAGGACCTACAATTAATGATACCGACAAATATAAGGGCGAATATAGTTCGCAGAAATACTTTATCAATATGAAGACATTTAGCTTCTAAATGCACAATATATTTCAGAATTCTTGTGGTAAAGGGAAACTTCTGTCATGTTTTCATGAGTAATTCAGTTGGGAATAATTGCAAGCCAGCCTAGTGTGGGTGCTCGATGTGAAGTCACATAAATGGATCGTCGTAGTGTTTCCCAGCTACTGAGAGATGCTTTAGATATATCCATCATCTGTATTAAAAAAATCACTCGTTCATTATGATAGTAAGTTGCAACTGATTATTTTATCAAATCGAGAAAAACTTAGTTTATGAGAACAAATATAATTCGATTCATTAACAACTAATTCATTTTTCGATTTGACATCCCTCACAACTCTTCATGAAAAAAGATAGTGAAAATTCTGAAAAATTGTATGCTTATGTTGAATTTCAGAAAAAATGAAACACTTTAAAGCCCACCCACGCAAAACAAAATTCCGGATCCACCACTGGAGTGAACAGTGAAAAACTTGGATGTTTTAGAATGGTTTTAGTAAGAGAGTGTTGGTCCCATGATAGAAAAAGCAGTAACAGTAAATACTTTACATTGGCAGCTACCAACTTAAAGAGAAAATTAAGCTCTTCTATGGTTTACTATTTAAAACTGAAACAAACCGCCTTATGAGGGGTTGGCAACCTCCATCAAGAAAAAATGACCAAAGGCCATTTCCACTGATCTAACACCCCGTCGGTGCAATAGAAGAGTAGTTAGTAGTAGGGCCAACTGCATTCTTAATCGAAAAGTTTAAAGAGGAGTGTCACTTTCCTTCTGTTCATTATCTCAAATGACCATGAGAAGGTGATTAATTGTCTGCTTTTTACTGAGACCATAAACTCTCGTTCTTCTGCTGCTTTCCAAACAGAAGGGTTATTTTTATCAAGAAAAATGTCAGCGTCAAGATATTTGGGATGTAAGAAAGACATTTATGGCATTAATTAATAGCAATGTATAACTTTTGTATATTCTCACAGCAAAAAACTGCTCGCTTACTTTCTTCAAAAGTATTTAGACCATCAAAGCCACAAATTTTTAATATATATATATATGAAAATTGGATGTTACCCACGTCTCACAATGTATACTCTACCTATTTTTCTCTTTTGGGGGCATGAGTTTTATCTACAAAAGTTATAAGTGTATTTAAAAATATGAAAGATATCTTTATTAGACTCATGTCTGTATGAGAATATTGTGTTAGAAGCAGGCAATGTCCAATCTCTCTCTCTCTCTCTCTCTCTCTCTATATATATATATATATATATATATATATATATATATATATATATATATATATATATATATATATATATATATGTGTATGTGTGGGAGAATTCTCACCTCTTTGCTAAATTTATCATCGGGGGCAAGAAACCTGTTTCCTTGGCTATTGATAGTGGGATCCGCGCTCCCGCCTATGGCATACATCTCCCAGTGAGTATAGTCATTATTCACAACATGGAAAAAGCCATGTCTACACCTGAAATACATTCAAATGATACTGTCAATTACTTACAAGTTATAGGTAATAATATAAATGGATTGCCTATATTTTCTTTTTGAGGAAATAAATAACTCAGTATATCAAGGTGAAAAATATATCAATTCTTGAGTCATACCTAGGCATTCTCTGGACCAGCCCCTCTCCAAAGTGATTAAAGGCAATAGTGACCTGCATATCTTTATCCTGTGTGTAAGAATCACTATGTCCCAGTAGCATCACCTTATCATGATGGGTCATGTAGTTATTAGAGATGGTGATTGCTGTGGATCCATGTATGGCATCAATGAGGCCATCATGGCAATTAGATAGAGAGCAATGGTCGATCCATACATGGCTTCCTCCAAATATCGATATCCCATCCCCATCCGATATCGTCCTCCATCCATAATGCTGAGGGGAGTCTCTAACATAGGCATTGCCCCCTTGCTTGCAATCATGTATGTTAATGCCATGTATGATGATGTTGGTCACATACTGGATGGTGATGCATGGGCCATTTGCTATGTGGACATTTGCACCACGGCCATCTATGGTCTTGTATGAGTTCATGATGAGCTCTTCCTTGAGTTGGATCACCATGTCACGAGCAAAGATGATCCATAATGGCTCATTTTGGATCACTGCATACCGAAGTGTGCCGGGCTTCGGGTTAACCGGGTCGTTGTCCGAACTGTCTGTGACGACGTATATCCGACCGTTCCTTCCTCCAAGTGCATTCTTGCCGAACCCATATGCGCAATCCGCGAGCCTCTGCCGGTTAGATTCCCAGTCTGGGTCACACCTCCAGCAGTCATCAATTGGGTTGCCGGTTCCGCAAGAGAGGTAGCCCAATTGCCTCCTTGATGCATTCAATCCCCTGTGAGATGTCAAGAAAGTATAAAACATCTCTGTGGTTGATATAATCCAAATTTATAGAGGTGCTTTAAAGCATTAATATTAGTATATTTTCTCAACTCGAAGATCCGCTACTGGTGGCATCACCTTAGCCTAGTGAACAGAATTAATCGGTTTTACCGAGCCGGCCTCCCATAGGACGGCGGTCATTTTATAACAATGTTTGAAAACCGTCAAGAAAAAAAGGAGCATGGTATAATGTTAGAGTATTGGACTCTTTAACATGAGGTCAGGGATTTGATCTCTAAGGGGTATTCTGTTTTTATTCGGTAGGTACGGCCGGTACTACCGATACTCAGCTTAATGATAAGAGAATTGAATGCTGGAAGAAGCTAACCTTTCGAGATGTTGAACGACATGATCGGGGTCTTGTGGCGGAGCTCTGGCGGCAATGCCGGCATCGAGACAGAGAGAGAGGACAAGGAAGAAGAAGGAATATGCCATAAAGAGATGAATGAATGAGACAGAATGGAAAAGAGAAGAGAATTGTCGAGTGAGGGCTTCAACGCAGAATGGGAAGTCTTTAAAGAGAAATGAATGTGGGGCAGAGGCTTTAGTCTGAACAATCGAACAGTGTGTCGTGATTTCCGGTTAGTGATTCTGCCGTTAAATGAGGGGATGCAATTCACTTTGGACGTTTCCTCAATATTTTATTATTATTTATCTTAACTAAACTCACATGTTGGAACTGATACGGCGGTTTCAATCGGAACTGAACCGACTTAAGAACCGAAATTGGTTAATTCAGAACTAGAATCTAATCCAAAACTAGAGACCACTTGGTTCAGTTCCGACTTTACCTTTCATGAAATATTTTATTTTAAAACTTTAACATTTTTAATAATTTTCCTTTTTTTGAGCAGTTTAGGGATCAAATAGGTACCGAAACCAGGAGCCCAATCCCAGTTTAGTTCTGGTTCTCGAGTTTCAGCATGACCAGACTTGACGGTTATGAACCACCAGTTCTAGTTTACCCAAAATAATTATGTCTAAATAAAACCATAGCAGCTAAGATTATATATATATATATATATATAAAGAGAGAGAGAGAGAGGATCATAATGATGAAAGTTGAAATGTGAATGGAGTGAATTGGAAGACAAACTTGCGCGGGCTTGCTTTTGAATAATTTACTTCCGTAGATAACGAGCAACCCATGTGGGTTAGTTTGTTCTTCCCTCTTTCGTTGACAATTTGGAAGAGGAAACCTATATGATAAGAGTCGTCACATATTTTCGATATTTTTTCTTTCAATGGTGGACAGTGGATCGACATTAACTCGAGGTCAGGTATTCGAGTCGCCCATAGGTTGTCATAGCCCACGGTCGAACTCTTGTCTATAAAAATAGAAGACTGTTCGAAACAGTGGACAATTGTATGATGCTTTGTCAGACTCGTTGTTATAACCAAGAGCAACAATACATAATCCATGGTAATATCGTGGGCTATTAGTCTCTTCCATTAGAATTTGGTCGCCTTTTAGATGGTTTTTCTGCTCACAGGTGACACAGCAGCAGGATTTGAGGTATGATAGAAAGACATGGAGCCAAGAGGGTTCACAGGCTGATCACAGGCAACAATACAAGTAGGAATTCATGCATTAGGGCTGGCAACTAGACGTGGCACGGAAATGACACGAACAAGACCCAAAAGAGTACTACAATTTTCGTGTTCGCCCAAAAGCAACAGAAGATTCCTGTTCCAGCCTGGTGTAGGTTCCACGGAAACCGAATTGAGAGGTCTTCGATTCTGTTCTAGCTCTAGGACTGCTTTTGCCGGTCTGGCTTCTACTAGCATCACTATTTGGTTCCGATTGAAACAGCCTATCCAGTTTCGAACCAGCCATGTCTATAGACTTCATCTGCCTATAGATGGTTCTTGAGAATATTATTTCATTTACTTAAGTAATTATTTCATGTCTATAGACTTCATCTGCGACCACAAAAGTGTTGGAAAGAAACAATAAAGAATGATCCAGCTTATTGTGAGTTAACTGCAAACATAGCACATGATAGAACTATGTGGTAACAAAGAATCCATATAACCGACCCCGTCTAGTATGAGAAAAGGATTAGTTGTTGTTGTTAGATAAGTAATTATCAAATATATAATTAACCGTAGCAAAATTCATAAAATAGTTGACTAATTCTCTCTTTTCGTGGTTATCTTTCAACTAACGCTTGGTTGGTTCTAGCGGCTTCAATGTCTTGTGTTCGAGTGTTGAAAATGGAGAAAACTACTCTTGAGAGAGTTTTACCCCCAAAGTGCCTCGATTCGTCTCAAACCGAATTAGGTAGGGTCCTTCTAGGGTTTTGGATTGTCAGGGCGGTGGTTTAGACTTTAAGACTACAAAAGAAAAGGTACATTTATGCTTGTAAACATCGAAAATAATTCATATGTCAATTGTCTTTTATGACTTGGTGGTGTGGAGGAACAATCACAACAAATATGCCTTATTTATTTATTATCCTAAGATACATTCACATAATAATAGTAAGGAGTCTTATAAATCATTTATGAGAAAATTTCTCTAAAATTTTGTTGCATCTTAGTCTCAAGCCCATAACAATGCCCATGTAAGAGATCATCCTTGCATGGCCAGTCTCAAGCTCAGACAATAGATGAGGGTTGTGTTAGGCTTTCGACAGCCAGCGTAAAACTTTGTCGGATTTGTATACCATAGATTACACAAATTATGAGCATTGCATTGAGACGCCTATTCTTTGCGATGCGTTGTAGAGTCTAAATGCAATGAAAAGTAAGAAATGATCACTACATTTTCTTCCGAATGTAGTAAATCAATTGTATAGAGGGTTCCCATATTATAGATAGGTGTGGGTAAGTAAGTTAGTCCTGCTACGTTTCTGCCCAAATGTAGTGAATAAATTACAAATAGGGTCTCTGCATTTTTAATATGGACGAATGTGGGGGTAAGGAAGCTAGTACTAGAAAATAAGATTTTTATTGGTTATTAGAATATCATAACAATATCCAGTATGCTAATAGAGGTGGTCGATACTATTATTCGAAGGAAGATTCATATTCTATGTTTACAAGAGAAAAAGTGAGTTGGAGAAAAAGCAAAGGAAATTGAGGATAGACGTTTTAAATTATGGTATTCAGGTAAGGAAAAGGCTTAAAACGGAATTTGTATTATCATAAATAAAGATTTAAAGAATAATTTAGTAGACATACAATAATATGGTGACCGAATCATGACGTTGAAATTAATGTTAAGAGCATAGGTTTTGAATATAGTTTGTGCTTAAGCACCCCAAGCACGATTAAAAGATAATATAAATATGGTTTTTTGGGAAGAGTTAGATAAGATGATTTAAAGAATTGAAGAAAGGGAGATGATTTGTTTAGAAGGAGACTTAAATGGACATGCCAATAAAGAGCCATTAACATATCAAGGTATTTATAAAAACTTTAGTTTTGAGGATATAGATGATGAAGGTAGGGAGATTTTAAATTTTGCTATGGCATTTTATCTCTTTATAGTCAATACAATCTTCAAAAAATGAGATGAAGTGTCTTATCACAAACACAAATTGATTATTTTATTTATATAAAAAAAAGATAGAGCGTGTTGTAAAGATTACAAGGTAATTGCAGGAGAAAGCTTAACCACTCAACATCGACTTTTAATTATGGATTTACAACTAAAAAATGGACAAAGAAGAAAAGAGTTCATCAAGCTATTTATACTAATTGGTGGAGCATCAAAAGCGAGAAAAAAGATATATTTAGCTTAAAATTATGTTGGCACACCTTGTGATATTTAGAACAATATGACTATACATATTAGAAAAGTAGTGAAATATGTGTTAGGTGAATTTAAAGGAGGTGTACCAGTACAAAAAGAAACTTGGTGGTGGAGTGAAGTGGTTCAAAATAAAATTAAGGCAAAGAGGGCATGTTACAAATTACATTATGCTAAGAAAACTAGTGAAATTTTAGAGGCTTATAAGAAAGCAAAGAAAGAAGTGAAAAAGACCATTAGTTAAGCAAAAGCTAAAATTTAGAATTATTTATATAAAAATCTAAACTCAATAGAGGGTGAAAGAGATATCTTTAAGATAGTTAGGGTTAGAGATAAGAAAACTAAGGATCTTAATTATGTTAGATGCATCAAAGACGAGGAGAGAAAATTCTATTGACAAATGATGATATAAGAAATAGATGAAAAAACCATTTTATAAGCTTTTTAATGAAAATAAAAATGTTAGTATTAGTTTATGAGAGTTACCCAAATTAGAAAAGTATATAAACCACAATTTTTACCGATATAATCAAAAGAATGAAGTCAAAGAGGCTCTTAAACATATAAAGGGTGATAAATTGGTAGGACCAAACAATATTCTTATAGAAGTTTGGAAAATCTTAGGAGAAAGAGAAATCACTTGGCTCACAAGATTATTTAATGAAATATGAAAAAAACCAAAAGATGCCCAAGGAATGGAGAGCGAGTACACTTATACTCATATATAAGAACAAGGGAGACATTCAGAATTGTAAGGATTATTGAGGTATCATGTTAATGAGTCATATTATGAAATTATAGGAAAGAATTATCGAACATAAGTTAAGACAAATATCGAATACCACAGAGAAACAATTTGGATTCATGCCAAGCAGATATACTGTTAAAGCGATTCACTTTTTGAGACATCTTATGAAATATTTTAAACAAAAAAAAGGATTTTCACATGATATTCATTGATATAGAAAAAGCTTATGATAGGGTAGTGAGTGGGGTTCTTTGGAGAACCATCGAAAAAAGAGATTACATTGACATATATAAACCTTATAACACATGTATGATGGTGCAAAAACATGTGTGAGAACTCATGAATGAATGACAAACTTATTTGAAGTTAATATTGGGTTACATCAAGGATCAACTTTAAGTCTATATTTATTTATAATGATGATTGATTAGTTAACAAAACATATTTAAGATGAAGTACTTTGGTGTATGTTATTTGCAAATGACATTGTGTTAGTGGAGGAGTATAAGGAAAAAGTTTATAGAAAATTAGAACTCTGGAGAGAAACATTAGAAAGTAAAGACTTCCGACTTAGTAGAACAAAAACAGAATATATGGAATATAAGTTTGATCATTTGGTTACTTCAAAGAACATAAAAATTAAAATCGGCATACATTGCATCCCTCAAAAGGAAAGTTTTAAATACTTAGGGTCAATTTTTTAGAGTGATGGAAGAATTGACAAAGATGTTACGCATAGAATTAATGCTGGTTGGTTAAAATGGAGAGGAGCGTATTCTTTATGATAAAATGATATTATTAAAGTTAAAAGGTAAATATTATAGAGCAACAATTAAACTTGTAATGTTTTATGGTTCTGAGTGTTGGGCAGTTAATCATCAACATGTACAAAAGATGTATGTGACAGGAATGAAGATGTTGAGATGGATAAGTAGTCATACAAGAAAAGACCATGTACATAATAAGGATATTATAAACAAATTAGGAGTGACACTAATAGAGGATAAAATGAGATAATATCTTTAAGATGATTTGAACATATAGAAAAAAGATCAAAAGAAGAACCTTGAAGAAGGTATGAAAAACTAAGTTTTGAAAATATTAAAAGAGGTAGGGGACGACTACAAAAGTGTTGTAAAGAAACAACAAAAAAATGATCAAACTTATTATGAGTTAATTGCTAACATGGCACATGATAGGGCTATGTGGAAACAAAGAATCCATGTAGTCAACCTGGTCTAGTATGGGAAAAGGCTTAATTATTATTGTTGTATCCTAGTCTCAAGCCCAGCTATACATCACCAGTGGGGTTGAAGATGAGCTATGATATGACACGTGGCGGTTTATTTTTTATACTTGTTCTCTATGAAAGTTAATTACATACTCTCTTCTCTGCCTCATATTGTGTTCGGTGACCGTGAAATACGGCGTCTATTAATCCGGCAACTGTCATCTTCGCTGTTGACGTGGGGAATTGATCACCACTGAGACCGCTGTGAAGATGACGTGGAATGTGGACCCCACACACTTTCTCCCCATGTGGCTTGCCCCTTGATTCCCTACTCTCCCTCCTAGCCATAGATGGGAACATTTGACCGCCTCGTGACCGTTGATCTCATCGTTAGGCTTAAATCAAAGCTGGCATTCTTTGACGTAGATCAGGGACCATCATGCATTATCACCTTCCTTGTGAACATAGAGACTTGTATAGATTTGAGAATGAAAGTGAATGGTGTTGTTTCATAACAGTGTGTTGGTTTGTGGATGCACAAGAATTGAACTTTGATTTTTAATGTTTTTACTTTCAAGTTTCACTGTGCATCAAACACGAAACCCGTTGCTAGAATTATAGTTCGAGGCGATGGTCTGCAAGAACTAGACTTCTGGGTTTTGCATGAAAACCTAAACACCTTTTTATCTTGTGTTGCTATTTAACTTTGCACAAAAGCCTAAGCATCAGTTTCACTTGAAAATCAAACAAAGGTGTATGATTCTTTGAAACGAGAGTTATGATTTCATGTGGGTCTAAACCTAGACTTCTAGTACAAGGGACCAGATATCTTAATAAAGCATACACTGGAGTTTCTTGGCTTCCTATAAATGTGGTTCCATATCCAGACCCGAATACTGTTGGTTTCTATGTCACTTTCGTGATGGAGATGGAAGAATAGAGATCCAAATCCTTAGATGACTACTATAGGACCCATTCTCCATGTGCCTTCAGCTTTGGAGACCTCACATAGGATTGCAAGTTGATTGTTTGATAGCTTATATTATTCTGACATCATGCATCATTTCGGGTAGTGTACGCTACACTCCTAGAATGCACTTATGTGCACTCAAATTTGTTTTCCTTTACAAACTGAAATCAGATATCTTTTGGTCATCGTATTGGATCTGTTTATGTTGAAATTCAGATCAAGCCCAATTCATTTTCATATGAAACCCATTAAATTAACATACGATCCGCAGTAGAAGACGATGGTAACGTAAGTAAAAATACATGTGGCCAATCCCATTTAGTGTGCAAAAAAAACAATACGGACTTTTTTATCCCCATTTCGAACAGGGTTGCTGTGGGTGAGGCCACTAACCTTAGACCCACAAAAGTTAAACTCGTTATAGTGTCAAATTCATAGACCCCGGAAGCAATGGTGGATCTAGAATTTTATGCGGGGTGGGGCGAACTGCCTGTTCTACTATTTAGGGTGGGACAAACTATGTATAGTAGCCATGGATTCAATATTAACCCTTAATTTTTTTATTGGCTTTTCAAATTTCAGGTGGGGCAGCTTCCCCACCTCGGCTCAATGTAGAAGTGCCACTGCCCACAAGGTCCCAAAAGATGCCCAAATTTCTGAGTCATGTACATTATCCCATTTTCGCTTTAGGCCTCAATTTGTGTTAAGCCAATCCTGCTTTCGAATCAAGGCTTGTGCTCACCATTTTCTTCGCTGCAATTATTTCGGATCTCAAGTTGCATTCTGACATTGGAATTTGGATCAATTTCATGTGGATACAACCTACAACATTATTTAATCAAAGTTGCACATACTTGACTTTTCGTAATAGAAATAAAATATCGAGCTAATACAGTGTTGGTGGATTGAGGATTTTTCAATGTGAGCACATGGATATGGGTTCACATTCATTGCCTAGAACGGTGGATTGAGGAAAATCAATGAAGCCTAACCAACTTCCTCTAAACTATAGGAAAGCATGCCCACGCCCTTATTGTAAACGGACGTTCTTGCAATGGCTTGTATAACACCGATATATATATATATATATATATATATATATAGAGAGAGAGAGAGAGAGAGAGTAGGAGTTGTTCATTTATATGTTAAACCATTCATACTAATTAATAATTATTTGATTGAAGAGATGAATGATGTAGATTAAAAAGGAAAATGAAGTAATACTTTATTTTGTTGTTTAAATATTTTTCTTTTTTGATCTAAACCATCCATCTCTTTAATTGATTGGTTAGGTTAGCCTACATGGTTTGCATACGTAAGAGTCCAGTACCAACTAACTCTATAGCCGAGGTATCTGGCATGACTGTATATATCAAACTTAAATACGATAAAAATCAAATATGACTTCAGTTGTAACAGACACTTATATAAAGATGATTTTTTTTTTTAAATTTTAAAATGCAATAATATATTCTTGATACTTTTTCGATAGAGTTAGGCGTTTTAAAATTAAATAATAAGGCAGATTTTGTCATCGAGTTTTTTTCTCCACGGACGATATGTGTCACAATAAAAAACAATCTTGAACAATGAACAAGATGGGCAAAATTAATGAGGGATGTAGGCGATCTCATGCCCAAACCATCACAGAGCCTTTATATTCTAGGGCAAGGTCCAGGCAACCCATTACATGCATACACCGTACAATGGGATGCATGTGTCGGTGCTATGAGACACGAGTTCAACATCTGCCCCCATGATATTCATAGTTCATGCTTAAGTGTCTTAATATTTTAATCATATTTAGCACCTAAGCGAAGAACTCATGTAGCCGACTCCACAACCTAATGTGCGAAAAGGCTTGGTTTTTATTGGTGTATTTAACCTACATCCAATGAGAAGACGCATGGGTCATTATCATAAATCTTATGGCATGTGGCATGTTGGGTGCAATCATGCATGCCTTTATCCTTCGAACATTTGCTGCTCGTGACCATGCATGATGAACAATTTGCTTTTCTAGGTCAAGAAAAGTACATATTGTCCATGCATGTAGCGTGGATGCCATGATCACCGTGTACATTATGCACAAGCGACGGGCACTGTAACGCAATGCTAGGGCCCCTTAAAAACGGATCGGTGCTATGAGAACCGGTTTGTACTAATAAACCGGTTCTTGAGAGGTGTTTGACTGTGAGGTTGTCTGGGACTATGGAACTAAAACTCCAGTTTTAGTTCTAGCTGTCCACCGTTAGGAGTGAGTTATTAACGGGCCTTATAATTGGGTAAAAATGGAGTCATACTATTTTCGCTTTTTACTGTATGCTTAAGTCGGCTACAACTGTAGTTTGAGTTTCATAGTTCTAGGTCTCGTAATCGAACACTTCATGAAGCACTAGGGTGCAAATGGATAAGTTCTGAAAAGAGCCTTTAATATCACAATTTGCACGGGTCCGATTCTCATTCGCAGTACATGTTATGTAAATTGTTGCTTATGATGAAATAGTCTCAAGAATGGCTCCCCTTTTGTGAGAAAAGCTGGAACTGAGTTGGGAGAAAGTTTCCTTAAGTACTCTAAACGAAAGGGCCCTTCGTCTTACCTAAAGTTTATTTGGTGAAAAAGTTAAAGAAAATGGCCCTTAATTTACTTACATACCTTAATACAACTAACCTCAGGGGTATGGTTTTAGGTAAAAATTATATTAAAAAAATCATTTGACGAGGTTTCAGTAGTAGAAACAAGCTGAACATACCAGGAATGAGCTGATAATGATCAAACGCGAACCACTGACCAAACCCAACTAATATAATTACCTTACATACCATAATGCAATGACCTTAGGGGTGTCGTTTTCATATGCCTTTCCACATTAGTATGTCTAAGTATGGTGTTTGAAATAAGCATGTTATGTTATAGGTGTTTAATCTTGTTTCGTGATCATTCTCCACCAAAGCATCCCCATATTTTGTGTCTGAATTCGTGTCCTGTAAGCACAAAATTTCTCAAACACAACAATGTAGCAAGGAAACAGGCTGTCTCTCGTGTCTAGCCGAGCTCAAGTCTCACTACTTGACTGCAACATCTCGAAACAGGACAAGTTTTCACAAAAGTGTCATAGATGCAGTAGAAAGAGTCCTATTAAATTGGCCTAGATTGGATCAAAGAATCACAGGAAAAAAGAAAAAAAGTAATATAAAAGAACGAATTTTGTTAGGGGGGAGAAGTTCGTGTTCTAAGTCGTGTTTATGTTGTGTCATTTTATGTTCGTGTTAGAAACAGGACAACCGAAATGTGAGCCGGTTTTTTTCTTGTTATTTTGGCAGGAAGAACATGGACTTCTCTCACTTGTGTTCGTGTTGTGTTTTCACAACAGGTTATATTGCTAGAAATTTTTGTTTTTGATGTCGTATCATTTCATATGCATGTAGAAAGAAGGTCAACCGAAATGCAGCCCAATTTGTTGTCGTGTTACTATGGGTGGACATGAACACAAACTTTTGAATTGTCTCCTCAAACCCATTTGCTTATCCACAAAAAAAAAAAGTCTTGGGTTGTGATCTCGTCGGGTTTTCATGTTGTTTCGTGTCTTACATCCCCAGCCCTATGGCTTAGGGGGGTTTCCTACAGATTCAACAATGATAATGTTGGACTCTTGATTATTTCATATAAGATGGAAAGGAAAGTGGTTCACCTAGGACCATCGGACCAACGTTTTCTGATGCTCAAATAGAAAGCCACAAAGGAAGAATAACCACAATGGATAAAATGGTATGGACACATAGAAAGACATATGGTAGGAAGGTGTGAGAAACTAGATGATGACTATATCAAAACAGAGGAAAAGACCGTAAAAGAGTTCAAAGGAAACAATAAAGAATGATCTAACTTGTGTTGAGTTAAATGTTATTTTGACAAAAGATCTAATCTTATGAAAACAAATAATCCATTTAACCGATACCATCTAATACGGGAAACGACTTAGTTGTTGTTGTTGAAAGCAATGGATAAAACTTAACATGGACTTGGTATGAATTCACAAAGGTCAGTGCTTTAAGTATAGTTTTCTTTCTCAAATTAAATGTTGAAATAAGATAACGGAAATTAAGAAGAAAAGTAGAGAACAAAATACGTCCCCCAAAAAAACAATCTCAATTACAATACTTATACAACTTTACTCCTTTTCTTATTCAATTTTTTTTGTTCAAATACTCATGCAAGTTTAGTACTCAAATAGGTCATCATAGTAAGAAAAAAGATCACAAATTTAGACACATGGGGTCAGTAGTCATTAGTAGTTCCGTGTTGATGTGTTCCGTCACATGAGAGCCTTACAGTAGCAGTCATGCTACATGACTCCATTACAGTAGCCGCTACCGACTGCCACTCCATGGGAGCGATCACAAGGCCGCCCGTAGGAGTATTACGCAAACAAGTAGGAGGAGCCTTGCGTTACTCACTCTCACGGGGTGGTGCCTCCTCGGCTCCCCCATTAGTGTAAGGGGACTCTTCACCACCACCACCACCACCCCTCCCCTACACAGTAATGTCATGGCTGGTGGTAGTGTTAAGGTTAGTAAGCAAAGTTCAAAGCTTTTGGAGATGTATTTGCAAACTTCATGCATGTTGGTTAAAAAGGAGAGGTATGATTTATAAAATTGGAAGGTAAATATTATAATAATGACAAGATCAACAAGTGGGGTGTTGATGAGTCACAAATTGATGTGTGGAAGATGATAGAGGCAGAGATATAAATGTAGAGGTGGGTACATAGTCACATTGAAAGGTTGGACCAATTGTGAGGTTGTTTAAAGAAAGGTCAGTATGGCAGACATACTCGATAGAATAAGATGACATTCTAGGCATGGTCTACACAATAATTTGAATGAAGAGGAGGTGTAGCACTTTTGTGAAGATATGATAAATTAAACTTTTTAAAATTGTAGTAGAGGAATGCGCCAAAAGTATTAGATGAAAACGATAGCAATAAGTAGATATGGCCGGTTCCGGTTTTAGTCCGAGTCTTAAACCTTTTGAAATAAGCTGCTTGTAATCAGGCTTGTGCCGAACTTGTTTATCTATGGATCGTGATCGACATGAACCAACCATGAACTTGCTCATCGAGTTATGAGTGGAATATCTCAATTCTACTATAAGAACTGCATGGAAAAATAAAATTTTGACTTTTCCAGTAAGAAATTATATTTTCTAAATGAAAATTGCATATTAGAACATAAGGCTTTAACTTTAGTGAGCAACTAACTTGGCTGAGCTCAGATGAGCAAAGGACCTACATATTAACAGCAGTTAAGTCTAAAGGAGCCATATACGAAATCTAAAACCTAAACACTTTTTGTTGAAAGCATGAAACTCTTCATTGATTGAAAATCATCAAATTAATTTTTCTTACAGCTCATTCAAACTCTAGACCATCTTAGTGCGTGCGTGTGTGTATATAAACCAGTAGGCCTAGCATCGGTTTATATATATATATATATATATATATATATATATATATATATATATATATATATATATATATATATATATATATATATATATATATATATATATAGATAGATAGATAGATAGAGAGAGAGAGAGAGAGAGAGAGAGAGAGAGAGAGAGAGATTTGAATGAGACTTCATGCTAGACTCTTCATCATTTGGACTATTCATCTCTTTGATCAAACAGTTTATATTTAAAAAATATAAAATATAAGATGTATTTATATTGTTTGCTTTTTGAAAAAACTACTTTTACTTTTTTTCTTCTTCAATGTACCGTCCCATCTAAGAGATGAACGAGAGTCTAGCAACTGTTCTTATATATATATATATATATATATATATATATATGTGTGTGTGTGTGTGTGTGTGTGTGTGTGTGTGTGAACACACAAAAATGCTATACATGCTGAAATAAACTAGACCTATGAGTCAAGCCGAGTCAAACACCATCCGCTCGTACTATGGTATTGCAATTCCAATTTCATAGTCTCAAGCCTCATAGTTAAACACCCTCTAAGAAACCGGACTTGCACCACAAGGGACTCAACTTTGAGGCACTGGTAGTTGGAGTTCCCAGTCAGTACGGGTCTACCATAAGCAAGTCCCCACTTCATGTACATATTATATTATATATATAGATTCAGCATAAGTCGATAAAATACTATTACTGTTCTGCAATCAAAACTTTCAGGTTTTATCCGGGTCTCTAATTGGATGAGGTTCGGCATGAAAAGGTAAGATATTTATAGTTCTATATCTTTTTCTGCCTTCAAATTTTGCAGATCTACCCAGAGAGTTATCTCTCCGGCACCGGCAGGTCAAAGATGGTGAGTTTGACTGCCTGAGAGGTGCATACAAGTGTGTGTTAAGCTTTGGGCTCCCACTATAACAAAGTAGAAATTTGGGTCTTACCCAGAAATGAAACCCGCAACATTTTGAAGGTTGGCAGCAAGGTATTGTGCAGGCGGCTGAAGAAACCAAGGTTTTGGATGCCGACTAGTCCAGTAGTTACATTGCATAGTATAAAAAGAAATAAGATACAAGGCAAAATACGTAAAAGATATGGTGCTGCCCAGGTTCGAACTGGGGACCTTCAGTGTGTAAGACTGACGTGATAACCGACTACACCACAGCACCGTTTAGTGATTGCACACGCATTATATTTAAACAAAAGGTTTGCAGCTTCCTTTCGTCAATTCTTAAATCTAAAGGCAAGCCAACCTGTCGGTCTTCTTTTTGACACTTATGCAGCACATGAACACGGACTTTTCTTGTCACGTCTGGAACTGCTAGTACTTCGTGCTTGTGTAATGAAATTTGTGTTCGTGTAGAAAAGAACACGTCAACACAGAACCTGGTTCCTCTGAGTGTCACTTTATATTCGAACTTGTTGGGTAATCGGAAAATTTTGTCACGTCTGAAATTGCCACCACCACTTTTTATTTAAATACAAGGAATTCTAGAAATGGCATGACAAGAAGGATCAAGAAAAAGGAGCGCACAACGAAGTCCAGATGATACAGGTCGACCAGCTTTCCTTTTGTGTCCAAAACTTTAAGTACCATTGCCAAAGGAACAAGTATCACAATTCTGTTTAATGGTTTTGAGTCTCTTCTGTCTCATATGAAGTGTTCGATCATCTATTTCTTCTGACTAAATGAAAAGGACAAGAGGAACCCAAAAAAAGAGGCGCATCACAAAGTGAAGATGATACGTGTCGACCTGCTCTCTTTCTGTGCCAAAAACTTTTAACTACCATTTTCAGAGGAACAAATACCACATTTCTATCTAATGCAGTTCATGTGTTCCCCTACAATTTACATGGATATGGACGACGGCCTCGACCTCTACACGTTTTTCATAATAGAATTTTAGCATTGATGGCTCGTCCCACAAGTTGAACCAAGATAATAGAATTTCATCTAGCTTTACGAGGTTCAAATTTGTGTGAGTAACCCCTCCCTGTCAATAACAAGATATGTGGTATGTTTGGAGGTTATCAATGAGTTCAACCAGAGTTGGATGTTGTGTCTCTTCGATCGCGATATAACCAAACTCCTGCATGAAAATACATAGGCAACTTCTAGTGCATAGGACGAGACATTGCCTTAGACAGGAAGACACCTCCTTTGCTTTTGTGCTTAGCATGAGTCTTGCATCCTGCATCTGAGTTATAAGTGTGTCGCAAGCCACACACATTTATTTACTATCAATACAATTACATTGCTTTCTTTATTTATACTCAAGTTTCTTTACTTACTCCAATAGACTCTCTTAATCATCAGTCTTAAGCTTTCATTGAACCACTACATCCTTGGTGAAAGACTTCCTAGGTTATGTGCATCCTAGTGTCGGTCGCGACTTTCGAGTTATTGAGTGATTCCAACGCCAAGGCGTAACAACTTTGGTATCAGAACCGGTTCGACTCGGAGTATCGACAAATGGGTGTGGGACACACTCCCTCCGTATTGATAGCATAAAGGTAACTCCTGTTTGTCAATGACTAACCACAATGATGCCATGACCACTAACACTGAGATAGCTAGCGACCACATTCGTCATAAAAAGGAGAAGTTGAAGGTTGTATCAGTGATCGACTCTGCTGAATCTATGTCAGGAATCCTGCTTGATGTTGATGTTAGGCTTACCAAACTCGAAAAGCTGGTAGCCTACTTAGATGTTGTTGTTGCACGTGTTGCGAAAGATTTCGATCGGTTAAAGGGAGAAATCCACTCTGGCATGTAAGATCTGAACGAGCGCCTTGACGTTTATGAGAATAATCGCAAGCTCTCTCTAGAACGATTTGAACGCATGGAAAAGCACCTCTACCAGACAGAGACTGCGTTGCTAATCCATATGCTTAAACTTAAGGAAAGAATTGTTGCGGCACCCCCGAAGAGGCATTCTTCGAAGGACTCTCAAGCTGATATGTTAACTCGACTAGAGGGAGTTGAGAGAAGGTTGGCTAATGGTGGTAGTTATGGGAATGGCGGGGGAGTGGAGTGACCCCGACGCATGAAGGTTTACGAACCTAAGGCCTTTGTTGGTGGCCGCGATGCGTAAGTGCTCAAAATTTTCCTGTATCAAATGGAGCTGTATTTGAAAGTTAGCGACTATAAGGATGATGAACTCAAGCTAGTCGCAGTTGTCATGTTCCTTGAAAACGATGCCATGTTGTGGTGGCGCTGCATGCTAGATGACGTTGTAGAGGGATATTGTCACATTTGTACTTAAGACGAATTCAAACGGGGTATTCAGGGTCACTTTCTCTCACAGAATACTGAAGTCGTTGCAAAAAGAAAGCTTGACGCGCTGAAACACTCTAGACCCATTGAGAACTACATCAAAGAATATCAGACGTGATGTTGAGCATTCGGACCATGACACTGGAAGATAGGCTCTTTAAATTTCTTAACGGTTTGCAACTATGGGCGGAGCAAGAGTTGAATCGAGTAAACTCTAGTACCCTCTCAAAAGCTATCATGGTGACAGAACGACTAATTGATAACCGCCGAAAAGATGATGGCAAAAAATCCTCTACCAAGAAGGAAAATGACAAGAAAAAGGATAATAACTCAGAAAGTCATCGACGCAAACATGGTGATGGCTCGGCCGGGACTTCTGACAACCGCAAAGACAAATATAAGAACGGGAAGCACAAGAAAGGGGATAAAGAAAAAGGAACTTTAAAAAAGGAATGCAGGTATTGTAGCAGATCGCATTATTATATGGAATGACAACATAAGAAGGATGACTTTGCGTGCACTAACAATGTTGTGTAAAGGATGAAGCCCCCTTTAGAAGAATCACGAATGGGAGCGCTTAGACTGTTAAACGTTGTTGGGTTTAATGGCCAGGCCTATGCTTCTACGACGCGTAAGGGATTGATGTTCCTAGATGTGACGTTGAACGGGAAAGTTGCTATGACCCTAGCAAATTGCGGTGTTTCGCACAATTTCATACGTCCTGAAAAGGCAAGGCGTTTGGGGTTGCGAGTAGTATCAAGGGATTGTCGAATGAAAGTCGTTAATTCATAAGCTAAGCCCATTGAGGGTGAAGCGATCAATGTTCCAATTAAGCTAGGAAGTTGGACAGGTGTCACCAGCTTCATTGTGAGCCCTATGGATGACTTTGCACCACTTCAATACCATGGATATCATGGATAGCCCAACCCCCTGTATCATTCAATTCAAGTCTATTGGCGATGAACAAATACGAGTGTGATCGACCCTACAATTAAAGAAAGGCTTAAAATAGGGTGAAGAAATGTTCCTAGTGACTTTGCAGGAGATAGGCGATTGACGAGGCGACACCCCTAAGATTGATGTTGTACTGCAATAGTTCATAGATGTCATGCCCAACGAACTCCCAAGGAAACTACCCCCTCGTCGGGAGGTAAATCATTAGATAGAGTTGGTGTCAAGTGTCAAACCACCTGCTATAGTCCAGTATCGCATGACCCCTTCTGAGTTGAAAGAGTTGAGAAGACAGTTGGATGATATGCTAGCTTCAGGGATCATTCAACCCTCCAAAGCTCCTTTCGGCACACTCGTATTATTTCAATACAAACATGACGGATCGAAAAGACTCTATGCGGACTATCGCACTCTTAACAAAGTGACAGTTAAGAACAAGTATCCGCTACCTCTTATAGCAAACTTGTTTAATCAATTGAGACAGGCGCGAGTGTTCTCTAAGTTAGACCTTCGTTCAGGTTATTGGCAAGTGTGCATTGTGGATGAGAATGAGGCGAAGACAACTTGCATCATGCGGTATGGTGCATATGAATTCCTAGTCATATCATTCGGCTTGACAAACACCCCTACGACCTTCTCGACCCTGATGAATAAGATATTCTACTCGTTCTTGAATAATTGCATGGTGGTCTATTTAGACGATATCGTAGTATACAGTGTCTCTATGCCACAACAGATCCATCACTCACAGACGATATTCAAGGTTCTACGTGACAATGAATTATACGTCAAATGGGAGAAATGCTTATTTGGCAAACCGGAGATTAATTTCCTAGGGTATGTTATTGGTAATGGGAAACTCCGGATGGATGCGAAAAAGATTAAGGTAATTGAGGAGTGGGATCCTCCAATAAATCTAATAGAGCTTCGATCATTCCTCAAATTGACAAACTATTACAGATGTTTCATCGAGGGGTATGCTGTCATAGCATCACCTCTTACGACCCTTCGCTCGAATTAGAATGAAAATTGTCAACATGCGTTTGATCAATTGAAGATGGTTGTTACTTGAGAACTAGTTCTAAGGTTGTCTGATCATACTAAGCCTTTTGAAGTACATACGTATGCCTCGGATTATGTCATGGGTGGAGTGCTTATACAGGAGGGACACCTCATCACTTATAAAAGTCGCAAGCTAAAAGACGCAGAGAGAAGGTATCTTGTACACGAAAAAGAAATGATTGTCGTAGTTCACTACCTTAGCCTCTGGTGCCACTATCTCCTGGGAACACCGTTCGTGGTAAAGACGGATAATGTTGCTATAAGCTATTTTCAAACTCAAAAGCGCCTGACCGCTAAGCAAGCGAGGTGGTAACAATTTCTGGCTGAATTTAACGTGATTATAGAGTACAAGTCAAGAAAATTGAACTCCTTTGCTGATGCTTTAAGTCAGAAACCAAACTTCCTCGTCGCTATTGAAGAAGACGCTAGCAACAATGCCTATCACATTCGAAGCGATCTTTTGGACTGCAACAACACTGGCTTGGAGAGTGATGATATGGCGAAGCAATTGTAAGCTCTAGTTGATGAAGGTAAAACCAGGAGCTTCTAGAAATAGGATAGATGATTACTTACTAAGGGTGGATGCATCTATGTACCTCGCAAAGATAATTTATGAATGGACATATTATGAAAATGCCACGACTCACTGTGGGCAGGACATCTTGGGATGGAGCGCACGCTCGTTTTGGTGGAGCAAGCTTATTATTAGCTTCAAATGGGATTTGACATAGAAACTTACGTGCAGACTTGTTTGATTTGTCAGTAGGATAAGGTTGATAACCAACGTCCATGAGGTTTATTGGAGCCCTTACTGGTGCCTAAGCGATCGTGAGAAAGTGTATCAATGGACTTTATTATGAATTTGCCGAAGTCCAACGGATGCCAATCTATCTTCGTGGTGGTGGATAGATTCTCCAAGTATGGGGTATTTATGGCAACCCCTATGAACTGCACAGTTGAGAAGACTATAAAACTCTTCGTCAAAAATGTAGTCAAGTATTGGGGACTACCAGCTAATATTATCAATAACACGGATGCCCGTTTTACAACCAATTTCTGACGAAAAATATTTCGTTTACTTGATTCAAAACTATTTTTCTCTACTAGTTGTCATCCCCATATAGATGGTCAAAAGGAACAAATGAATGCCTTGCTTGAGGATTATCTAATGCACTGTGTGAGATCTAACAAGAAGACTGGACGAAATAGCTTGATATCGCTCAATTCTCATATAATCTGCATCGTAGCAAGTCTACTAGGAAAAGCCCTTTTGAGATAGACACAAGATAACAGTCGCAGACACCACACACTCTAGCATCACAGTATGAAGCCAAGACCCTCATCACACACACACCTTTTGCGCTGATTTACAGGAGCAACATAATATTGCCCACACTCTCCTTGTGAAGGCATTAAAGCGTATGAAGAAGGGGGCGGACATGAAGAGGCGTGCTGTCGAATTTGGTGTCAGCGACCAAGTCCTTGTGAAGTTGTACCCAAAGCAAACGCAAATCTTTCGCGAGCAACACATTGGGTTGATTCGTAAGTGCGACGGTCCCTATACTATAATCAAAAGGGAAGGAAACTGGGCGTACCAACTAAATATTCCTGACCATATCCATACGCATCCTGTCTTCCATATGAGTAACCTAAAGGTTTATCATATTGATATGGAAGATGCAGACCGCAATCAACTAGTGCAGACACCTGTGCCACTAAGGACTCCGAAAGCAAAAGAAGTGGAACACATCCTTAACCATATGGAAGACAAAAGAGGACACATCATCCGCTATCTAGTCAAGTGGAAAGGATACGACAAAGTGAATGCATATTGGGAGAAGAAACTTACGATAAGCCAATTTCCAAAACAAATGCAAGAGTACCATTTCCGTGTTGAGTTGTCGTGGACGTCAATGATTTAGGCCAGAGAGAATGACCCTTAGACAATTTATTATGGTTGTTTAACCATGCCCCTGCGTGGAAACACCGTAACAACTTCTAGTGCATAGGACAGGGCACTGCCTTAGACAAGGATGCACCCCCTTTGCTTTTGTGCTTAGCATGAGTCTCGCATCTGAGTTATAAGCGTGTCATGGGCCACGCCACCTTTATTTGCTATCAATACATTCACATTATTTTCTTATTTACACTCAAGTTTCCTTTCTTACTCTAATCGACCCTCCCAATCATCAATCTTAAGTTTCCCCTACATCCTTGGTGAAACGCTTGCTACGTTGTGCGCATCCTAGCGTTCGCCGTGAGTTCCAAGTTATTAGGTGATTCCAACACCGAGACATGATAGTTATAACACGATTGTTTGTTGCAACTAGGTTTGAACCAAACTCTCTGAGAAACAGTTCCATACTCGGGTCTAATAAAAGTATATACATAACTTAACCAGGTCACCCCACCACAATTAAGTTGTTACTTTTTCATGTGTTTTGCTTTTCTTCTTTTGGTCACGAAAGGGAGGCTGAAGCCAAACACATATACAAGCACACACGCATGCACATCCCAGGAATCAAGAGAGCCTGGCCAGATGAGCTAACGATCAGCATGCAACTTTTTGATGTTTCTACATCGACAGTTTTGGTAAATCACATCGTGTAATCATTTCAGCTCCAAACCAAATCTGATTAAGTAAATCCAATAAGAAAGAATCGGTTTCCAGCATAAAATCACACCAAAACTTGCTACCCAATCCAATGGATATCCAACTGGATGACATATAAATATAGTTGATTTGCTAAGACAAAATTAATCAAAATGGCTTCTAATCTTACATCCCTCCCGTTCATGCGAATGGCCCATCTGGATAAGGACCCGGTTAATGGATCTGCCCTCAATCCAACCTATTCAAATCCCTGCTAACTAGTCCAGATATCTTTTGCTATGCACCCTCGTCATATGAGAACGAACGTCCCGTGGTGAATCCAATTCAAAAGGCAAAAGTATCGGTGCCCTAAATGGAGAAATATAAAGGCCAGGACCAAGCGCAAGTAACCTATCATTCGGTGCTTCATCAAGAGAATGTAATGGAAAAATATGGTATCATACCATAAATAATACACAACCTTCGACAGGACAATGGCAACATCAATAAATATATGAATCACAGCCATGCATCCAAACATCCACCAATATATAAAATTCATAGTATTGACCACTATAAATACGCCACTGTCCGCAAGCCTTTTTATGCACAATTTAGACACCTCGCATCTAGCATTCAAAAATGCTGGTGTCTGAATTAAGAAAGTAGAAAAGCGTGAAAGCAAATGAAAGGCTATACGCCTTATGATGACCGTGCACATAGATATACCATCAACAAATTCTCAAAACACATACGAGAACCAAGCAAAACCAAAACCAAACCTTACCCCTTGAAAACTGGGTCTGGCTACATGGATTGCAAATCACCAATGTGCTCTATCGTGTCATGTTAGCAATTAACTCCAGAAAAGCAAGACGATTCAACATAGATCGGCATTGTGATCAATCACAAGCAACAGTACGAAAGAGAGAAAAAATCAGGTATGCGCCTTTACAATGATCATGAGCTTGGCTAATAGAACAGATATATCATCAGTATACTCCACAAAGAAATAAAGATGAAAAATCCGTGTGCATAAAAACAAATGAAGATAACAATTTTACCGATCCTACAGATAAATAGAGTGAAGCGCATGAAGCTAAAAGATGAGCTAAAACCCACATGAACGAGAAGATGTACAATGCTTCTTATTCTACCAGAAAGAAATGTAACCATCAAGCAGAAAGTTTATTTTATTGAGTATATAGCATTACATACGAGAGCATATGTTTACAAAAGAAAGCAAATAACATACGGATTCTGTGTACGAATCATGTATACCCACAGTATAAAACCGCTCGACACTTCTTAAATTATAAAAGTATGATAGAACAAAAGGAAGAAGGGAAAAAAGACAAGAAATTGAGCATAAAACAATTAAAGCCTATCTTGAATGGAGAAGATCCTTGAACGTGCACAATTTAATCTCCTGACCATCGTTCATGAAAGGTAGCGTAAACACCAGCAACTCAGGCATGACAGACATAACCATCTAAAAAAGTTACAAGATCTCCCGGTAACCTTTAGGAAAAATGATACAGTTCCCTCCCACTAGATGCAGCACATACAAGTCAATATTGGGATTTGCATACATTTACAACTCGTAGAAAGCAATCCAGGATAGATTTACAAGGCAATTCAAACATCTCGTGTTGGGAGGGAGGGAGCGTACAACCAACTCCCATATTAACCATGGATAAAATGGTACAGACGCTTTGGTTGAAAAGGTGCACACTATCTGTTGAAGGATACACAACCTCCAACCTAACCACAACCCCATATTCTAGAGAGTTGATGATAGTACAAAATTACAAGATACAAAATCACAGAGAAGCCTGAAAGGCACACATCCAGTGAGCACATCTAGATACAGCTGGAGATGCAACCATCCGGATTGACAGAAATGGATCAACTCATAGAGGAACTTGTGATATAGCATGCCAAAAGAAATAAAAGAAATTAGGTGCTTGAAGGGCCAGTTTGAGAGTAATTAACAGCAAGCAAAACTACACAAAAGAATAATAGGACTTCATGTCACGTATAAAAGTATTTAACTGTAAGAATTGCTTCAAAATAAAAGCTCTTTTCTCGTTATGGCCAATGAAGTGGGATACAGATACTGTAAAAGCGGTTTCTAAGGTTGAAAACTCAGGCTAATGTTGCACGACTGAAAAGCTTAATGAGCAACGAGCTTTCAAAAAACATCTTCAGTCGAGGTCATACATGCAGCTTTAACCAACAAATATATCCAACCATGAATCTATGGTAATAATCAATGGCACTCACTGATCAAACGTTATACCCCTATGGAAGTATGAAGAACCATGTTCTACGCAAGTTGTCTATCTATCCAACAACTACAATAAGTGAGCAAGACAAGTCAACTGACATGGCGAGGTGGTTAGCTGCAGGCGTGCAACAACCATAACAAAGGGGTCTCTAGTACATATAGTGCAAGGAATAGGCCTAGAGGAAAAATGGCAACGGGTAGAACATGCAAATGCAAATGCAAATACATTTTTTACATGCATCTGGCACATCGATAATGGTACTACAGGCAATGTTAAAAGTGAAAATTTTGGTCCTCAAAGAACTTGAGAAAAAATGGCAATGGGTGCAGCACACACACATATATGCTCATGAAGATACTTTCTCTAAGAATTTGTGAAAATTAAAAAGGCTGGCTAAAGGCATTCATAACCTTGGACTTTCTGAATACAGGTACCAATTGATATACCAAGAGGAGACCTTATCGTTCACTCCACAAGTTTAAATACATTTGGTGGACCCTATATATACCGCATAGGGGTCTGGTTCCTATTCTTCACCCCCACACATCAGTTAAAGGAAAAGGCTGTCCATGTAATGAAGCTTAGAAACATGAAGAAATACAGGTCCAGTTCCTATTGTCAATATTCAATATCTAATTGAAACTGGATTGGCCCTACAGCCAAAACTGATGTCTCCTTAATTGCTTCATACATAAAGAATATAAAACTATTTAAGATATCTAAAATAAATCAAAGTGGGATCATAACATGTCCATGTAATATAGCTTAGTTAGCATTCTGTGGCATTCAAGGATGGGATCTTCCCTACTAATCAGACATAAATAAATGTGCACATAATAAACAATTGCAAAATTATCAATTCATGAAATCTCCTTGACAATATAGTCATTGATTTCTATTAAATGAAATTTTAATATACTCATATTTTACAAAGTACACGCAAAAGGCTACACAGAGAAACTTTAATATTTGATTGATAATTCACAATAAGTATATAACTTTTTGACTTCTTAAAGATGGACATGAAAGCACACAGACAAGAAATATAACCAGGTGGACCAAACTATTTTTGCGATGGGCTATTGTCTGCACATTTATTAGGTCTTCACCAGCATAGAAGATCCCAATACGTCATTACAATGGAACCAGAAAAACCACACTATTTCTGTTCTGAGCTCCCCAACACTCCTCTCATCAGCTTACTTCAGTTTAACTTGAACCATACTCAAACATTGAGCACAGACTTTTGAATGGCATTAGTCATTTAGGGAGCCTAATCTTGAGCCACCAAAGGAGATCACCTAATAAAATAGCTATTATATTTGTGTATACTCATCGAGCCAAGTATTTATACCTCAACATTCAATATCTAACTGAAATTGAGTTACCCCTACAACCAAAACTGATGTTAATTATTTTATACATGAAAAAGTACAAAACATTCAGGATATCTAAAATAGAAGAGGATGCCATCATAACCTATCCATGCAATGCAGCTAATTGCACTCAAGTAAACTGTTTATCTTCGTATTGAAGTTTCTTAAATCTTATATTTATTGTGGATTAAGTCGACGATGTTTGTCTTTTTCTATCAAATGTTTGGTGTAATAGGTTTGAAAGTGATTGCCCAAACCTTAAAGATTTTGCAGAGTCAAACCTTTAGTGCAACCGGTTGTGAAAGGAATTGGAGTGTCTTTAAACACATCCACACAAAAAAGCGCAATAGATTGGAACATAAATGACCCAATGACTTAGTTTTCATCCAATGTAACATGCGGCCCCGACAAAGGTAATATATTTTGTTTGACTTCAATTGTTCATGTTATTTACTAATTACTTATCTTTCTTTCTTGCAGGCAATTAAAAAAGTTAAATAGAGAAGAAAATCAATTTGATCCAATAAGTTTGGATAATATTGATATATTAGAGGAGTGGATTATGGAAGATAATGAACCAAATGGACTCCTAACTGAAGAAAACATTGCATGGATTAATTTGGAAGGAGTGCAACATCATCATCATGATTATAATGTGTAAATGTATTTTTTTTAATTATGAAAATTATATTTTTTTCTAAGAATTATACTTAAAAATATATAATTCATTTTCAATTATTGAATGGTAAATGATGAATATGTACTAAACTTTTGCATTATATGAATTCTTTGTAATTATCAGACTTTTTCTTAATTTTTCTGATTTTTGGGATTTTTACTAATTTTTTAGTATTAAATTATGATACATAACAATACGATACGTATCATATCGTGGACCAAAACGATACATGATACGATACATGTAGAACAGTACTAGAATCAGGTACTCGCTACTCACCAAGTCCTAACAAGCAAAGGTTGGGGCTTGGGTTTGAACCTTGAATGTAACTTGACGAGCAGTGAGCTTTATGCTTCCACTTTCTTAAACGAGCTTTATGTTTCCACTTTCTTAATCTCCCGACATTCTGAACATGTTGCCAACTTGCCATGCTTCTCTCTCAATGACTACAACGGAAATTCTTAGATGCGTTTGGTTTTGCTGCTGGGGTTTAGCTATTTGGATTTTGAATTTTGATATCAAACTTATATGTATAAAGTTGAAAATGTTATTCAACGAAACTTTCTTGTTTTGATATTATATACTTGTTAGTTGGTATTGCAGTTATATTCATTTGCATAAATGTATCCTGTTTTAATATTTTTTAATAGTGGCATACTACCTTAGATTTTTTAAAATGCACATGTACCAGTACCGACCCTGTATCCATGCAACGTAGGAGCACACAGACAAGCAAAAGAAACATGACACGGCCAGTAGAAGATTACGTTTTCACAATACAGACGAAATGTCACTCTTGTTCGAGTATACACAGTAATCTACCACGTGGAGCTTACTTTCACATGGCTTTAGTCAAACAGAACAAAGCAATCATTGGTGCACTCCACAATCAAAGATGCAAAACATTACCCTTAATTGCAGCAAAAAAAGCCATACAGGGCATATTTGTTTCTGGTATCCAAAAATTTAATGGTGCACATACAAGAGCCATTAGTAAATGAAAAGGGTAAAGAAACATCGTATGACCATTCATGGATTACACGAACTTCCAGTTTATCATCCCAGTATATAAGCCTAAATATCAAAGTAGAAGCCTAAATATCAAAGTAGAAGGAATCCACGCACAAACCAAGTAATATACCAGTTAATCCAACCTACTAAAACAGATACACAACCATTTAAAACTACCATGTATCTCAGCACAAGTTCATCAGCTGGGATTGTCTAGTGTTTCAGATGAAGACGAAAGAAAGTAATAGGAAAAGAGGAAGCACCTCTTTCTCACACATATTAGAAAACTTACTGTTTGATCCTCATGCAGAGTCCATCACTGTAATGCCATCAGATATCAGCAACGGCAGCATAAAATGAAGCAGCAAGTTCACGCTACAGTTGAAGAAGATTCAAAGCCACAAAAGCTGATCCGTCCCGCCACTCCAACAGCAATCCGCTAGATGAAACACTACCAACAGTAACAAACAGGATCTTTTCAGCCCCATATGATAGCATGAGTTTTGCATCACTCAGAAGGCAGACGCCTCCTCTTTCCATACTCTACGTCTCTAGATCTCGACCGATGATCTTCTTCTTGCATCCTAGACTTGCTTCTAGACCTTCCCCTATCCCAATCTTCCTCATTGTCATAGTCTCGTTCTCTCTGTCTCTGATCCGAATATCCTTCTTTCTCATCCCTATACCTATGTCGATCCCAATCTGCATCCCTCACGTCACGATGCCTCCTGTCCGTATTTCCAGCGCGCTCCGAACCGCCACTCTCCTTCTCCCTCGAGCCATTTCCTGACCTTCCATTTCTATCATGGCTCTCCCCGTAAGCATGATCAGATGCCCCATCATCCCCATAGCTCGACTCCCTGGTTCTCCCATGCTCCTCCGACGCCCATCCCGTCATCGACGGATCCGTCCACATTCCGGCAGCATGCCCATCCATTCCGCTAACACCCATCATCCCCATTCCATTAGCAGCCATCCCACGGCCAAAAAATGCAGGATTAACATGAGGGGCGACGCCAGGAAATCCCATCGCATTATTGACTGCCGGAAATGCGGGCATCATTCCGGGAAACGCAGGTGCAGGGAAAGCACCATACATGCTTCCCCTGCCCATATGTGAAGCATACGTGGGATCAAAGCCAGGACCCATCAGTCCCGGCTGCATCAAGGCACCCGGCGGACCTCCTATCGGCGGGCCGGCGAAAGCGACACCGGTAATACCGGTGTTGCCACCGCCATTACCACCCATATTTCCTCTGTTCCTATTGCCCCCATTTTGCCATCTGTTCTGCGTTCCCTGCCCGCCTCTTCCCCAACCCATCCTGTTGCCTCCTTGGAAATTCCTATTTCCGTCGTTGTAGTTATCTCCGGAACGCCTTCCCTGCGTCTGAGATTGACCCTGTGCCTGTGCTTTGGTCGCATAGGCCGCTCCCATCTGCTTCAGATTCTGCTGCGTCGCGAACACGACGACGCAGGGTCGCCCATTGAAGACACGGCCGTTCATCCCTTCCTTGCAGTTGGCCGCTGCACCGCCATCGAAGAACTCAGCCTGACAGTACCCTTTCGATTTGCCGCTCGCTCTCTCCTCGAAGAATTTGATCTCCTTTACCTTCCCGTAGCGCGAGAGCTCGCTCTCGAGTTCGGCGTCTGTTGTCCACCACTGCAATTCCCCGATGAACAGCATCGTGTTGCCATTGCTTTCCCCCATCGGCTGCTGCATCTGTTGTTGGTGCATCTGCGGTTGCGGTGTTTGTTGCAGTAGCTGGGTGCCCACGACGCTGGGGGATTGATTGAACCCACCAGGAATCGGCACCGGTAGCACACCTCCGCTGGCCATCTTTCCTCCTGGTTCAGGAACTCCAACTCCGATTCCTCTTCCTCCGTTGGATCCACGATACGCCGGGTTTCCCGCCGTTGGACCCAGAGGCATTTCTGATGCTCTAGCTTTAGAGCCCTCGAAATCGTTGCTGCCGGAAGGCACGAATCCCGTTCCTCCACCGCCGCCGCTTCTGCCACCGGCATTCGAGTTTTTCCCGTCCTGGAAGCCAACGCCGGGGATGTTGACCGCCGGCCCAGCAGGATCCGGAGCCCTAAATCCGGGGCCTACGGCAGCAGAAGAAGCTGGACGAGTTGTCGGAAGGCCGTTGGGTAAAGGAAGGAGGTGAGAAGGATTAGGGTTAGGGTTTGGAGGAGGAAGGTTCTGCTGGTGATGATGCTGGACGGCATTCATGAAACCCTCGCCAACGTTGACGTCGTTGTACAAGTCATCGTAGTCGTCGTCGATCTCCTCTTCGGCAAGGGCTGAGATCGCGCCGCCGGTGTGGTAGTGATGTTTCTGACCGCCGCCGGTTCCGGCAGCGTAATCATCGTCCCCGTAGTCCAATTGCTCTTCCGCCACTGGATCCATCGTAGTGAACGAGAAATTCGACAAGAAGAGAAGGGAAGATAGCAGAATAGAGAGGTTACAAGACCGGAAGAGAATGAAGAAGAACGCTTGTTGCTTCACCCATTTCTCAATGAGGCGTGGTTGGTGATTTGTTGGTATTGTTGGTGGTTGATTCAGAGGAATCTGATGTGGAAGAAAGTAGAAATTGGATTCGATGTGAGATGGCGATCAATGGGAGTCGTTGGCGGGGAGGTAGAGGATGAAGACGATCACCAAACTTGGAGAGGGAGCGAGAGGAATGGGGGGCTTATCCCAATGACGGAAAGTATCGCGATATGTTAATTTAACGGACGTGATACCTTACTGTAGGCAGCGATATAATTGAATTTATTTGTAGTAGCGAGGGTAAGGAAGAAAACTTCAAACGAGACGTCAACGGGCAACCTTCGGTTTTGATTTTAACGTTAAGACATATGACTTCACTGTATCTGGATAGTTGGATTCCGCTTCGAACTTAACCAACGGGTTAACGGGCAAGGTTTAGATCTTGCATAATTGGGTTTGGGTCGGAACTTGTTTGAACCGTGAAGAACTGGAACCAAATTTGACGTGTTTATATATGCGGGTTGGACTTTCTTTTTCTTTTTTCTTTTTTTCTGCTCCTTAGTAAAATGGGGAGGGAGGGCGTTATCCAAAAATTATCACCATATTTTAAATTAATAGTAATAGTAAGGTGATGTAAGATAAAATTAAGATAAAGATGATATCTTGCAAATCATATTATGTCAACAAAATTGATAAAACTTGATATACTTATAAGAAAAAAGTGAAAAAGACCCTCACTCATGCAAAAGTAAAAGAAACTCAACTCAAAAGAAGGTAAAAATATTTTTAAAATAACTAAGGCTAGAGATAAGAAAATTAAGGATCTAACTTTTATTAAATGCATCAAAGACGAGGATGAGAAGATTCTAATAGTAAATTATGATATAAAATTAAATAAAAAATTTAATTTATAAGCTTTTTAACGAAAAAAAATGTTAGTATTAGCTTAGGAAAACTAATCAACTCAAAAGAGTATATAAACTATAATAGTTACAATGTCTTGAAGTTAAAGAAGCTAACTTATTAAGGTAGGTAAATCTTAAGGGAGTATGGAAAATCTTAGAAGACAGCATCAACTTTGCTTACAAGACTGAGAAATGGAAGAAGAGTATAGTTATACTCATACATAAAAACAAAAGAGACATTCAAAATTGTATGAATTATGAAAGCTAGTAGGGACTGACATGCAACCGATGCTAGTTACTATTTTGTAAGGCATAAATTATCCGCGAAAAAGCAGAGCTCCTTGTGTTCCCTGTTTGTGTGCCCATCGTCTTTTCCTTCTGCGCTTGTAGTTAGCTGATAGGTGCAAATTGGGATGTGTCATTTAGGAAAGACAACAGCCTTGTTTTGTGGTTGTTCGCTGGGTTCAGCAGTTCCTTTTGTCGCTTTCACAAACGTAGGCCATGCAGTCGTGTCCCTATCCTGGTTTTGGCTGGTGGCAACATTTACATGATTATTGATGTAGAAAAAGTTTATAATAGGGTATCAAAAGATATTATTGAGAGAGTTTGCAAAAGAGAGGTATCTTATTGACATACATCAATTTTATAAAAGACATGTACGATGTGACACAGAGGACCCATGAAGGAATGACATATTTCTTACAAGTTTATATTGGATTACATCAAGGATCAACTTTAAGTCTATATTTATTTATATTGGTAATTGACGAGTTAACAAAATATATTTAAGATGAAGTACCTTAGTGCATATTATTTATATATTGTGTTAGTTGATAAGTCTAAAAAATGCTAATATGAAACTGGAACTATAGATAAAAATATTAGAAAGTAAAGACCTTCTACCTAGTAGAACAAAGATAGAATATATGAAAAACAAATTTAATCATTTGGTTATTTTAGATGACATAAAAATTAAATACCTATGATAGTTTTTTAGAGCAATAGAAAAATTGATCCAAATGTTACACATTTAACTAATACAAGTTGGTTAAAATAAAAACTTGTATAAGGTGTTCTCTATGAAAAAAATATTATTAAAGTTGAAAGGTAAATATTATTGAACAACAATTGGACCCACTATGTTTTATTGCTTTGAATGTCAGATAATTAATCATCACCTTGTACAAAAGATGTTCGTGACATATGTAAAAGCGTTTAGATGGATGTGTGGTAAAGTTCAAAGCCAACTCCAATTTTAACTATATCAAGTCTCAATGGATCTTGCATGATTGTACTTTTGTAGCAATTTTGGTTCAAATTGTGCAAAACTAAAGTTGAATTTGAGCTGTTTAGATATGTAGATGGACTTTTTTTTTCTAGGAGTGCGTAGGTCAATTCCATTCAATAATCGACGAACCGAATTAAGTGAAAATCAAACTCTCTAAATTTGAAAACCCAAATTGAATCGAATTTTATAGGTAACTGAACTAAACTAAACTAAATTATTTTAAGTGGCCTAGTTATTTGTTTGGGCTTTATGGCTTTATATAAATATATATACGCGCACACCAACCTTACAAATTTCACACGTTGAGAGCCGATAAGTTGTACAGCACATAAAATAATAAAGCAGTCATGTCCGATAACCCATTGTATGCTTAATCATTTCTTAATTCATTTTTGTGGTCTCCAAATATGAGCCAATCATGTGGGAGATAGACAATGAAAACGGTATATGACCAAGGTAACATGCAATAGAGGAGGAGACCTTGTAATTGTGATACTTATTGATATTATGAATTCCCTTTTTTTTGTTTATTCGATTCTAACACATGAAAACCAAACCAAATTGATAAACCGAATTTTCATAAAATTGTAAAACGAAGCCAAATTGACTCTCAACAGAACCAAACCAAACAGAAAATTTTGGTTTGGCTCAGTTAGCTTACTTGGATATAACAGAATAATGCTCACATCCCCAATTTGGAGGCCGGAGTTGGATTGCATAACCAGGTATCAAACTCACTGTGAATCAACCCCTTAACTAGGTGAGCTTTTGCTCATTGTGCCACTGGACTTCTATTTCACATGAAGTTGTGGTCTGGCAGACCCCTAGAAAGTACAAGTCCTTCAACTTTAATTTCTCGAACCCTAATCAGTAGAGACGTAGTTCCTTGTTTAAGCAGGTTGTATTTTACATGTAACATACCTTAATTAGGTCCACATTATCTGCTCCTAATTCATATTCTAGTCATGCTTTAGATGTTAAACTAAAACTTAAATCCAAATCCAATTGTTGATCAGATCCTGTCTTGGTTTTTTAATCCCCCTAATTAAACTCATATTTTATGTGTTCATTAAGTGGTTGGTAGCACCTAGTTCTAGCTCAAACTAACTGAAACCACCAAAAGTCAGGCATCCTGAAGGTTAGCTTGGATAGCGCTGCCGTTAAATTCTCAACATTAAACAACTGATGTCCAGGATGAGTAAAATAATAGTGATTGCGGCGGGAATATAATTTTCAGTAGGAAGTCGTTGGGACGATAACGTCAAAGCGAAGTCTTTTCAGATAGATTCTCAGCCATCCCCCCTGTCACAACCATCACTTTTAAGACCCGCTCACTAGAATCTAGCGCATGGCAGGCAGCCATCTTTCTCTCTCTCTCTCTCTCTCTCTCTCTCTATATATATATATATATATATATATATATATATATATATATATATATATATATATATATATATATATTCTACGAAAAAATATTAAAAAACAATTTATTGTAATCATGCTTAAAAAATAATAGGTTGACATAGTATTCGTTGTCAAACAAGGTGAACACCGTTCAATCAATTATATATATAGAGAGAGTCTAGATTTAAAAAACCCACCAAAATAACCATCATTTCCACCATTCGATTAGTACTATCAATAAAGATTTGAATTAAAAGTGTTTTTTATTTTATCATCTTAACTTTTCATCTCAAAAATCGAATGGTCGTTATGAGTTCCTTCTCATTGTCTATTTTTATGAATTCCCTAAATCTAAAAGCTCTCTTTTCATATATATATATATATATTTGGTACTGACGTCCAGCATTGCATACTCATGTCCACATATAACTTTGAGAGTAAAGTGTGATTATGATAAGAATGTCTTTTAAGTACACATCATTAGAGATGGACTCTTTGTTGTAACTACACATGACTTGAAACTGTCCCTTGGTTTGAACTGAAACAGCCTCGGAAACACCAAGAACAGGAACCGGTCAAACCGGTCCCAGAACCATAATCAGTCAAACTGGTTCAGTAAGTATAACCAGATCCGAAACCCTCGGTTCAGTTACGGTTCATAATTTTCAAGAACTGATCCAAAAACGGAACCGACAGTTATAGAACACAAAAAAGTAGTCAATCGGGAGTTCGACTTCCGTAAGGCCAGTACTCCCTTTTACAAAAAGGAAAAACTGTTTTTAACTAGTTTTGAGACGGTTCTGAAACTGAAACCGGAAGCACCCCTGGGGCGGTTCAGTTCAGCTCTGGTTCTAGGTTCTAAGAAACCCAGAACCAGCAGATTGGAACCGCCGGTTCCGGGTAAACATGTCTAGTTGTATCGCATGGGATGGTCATGATGTTACAGGTGCGCGTATGGGATGAGATCATCAACTTGAAACATGGGATGGTCAAAAGATGACGGAAGAGCATCCGAAACCGGTGGCTACTGAAGTTTTAGTCGACTCCATGGGCCACAAGGCCCACCAACCAAAGAACTACTAATAGCAGAAGAATCATCTCTCTCTCTCTCTCTCACACACACACACACACACACGCGCTAGGTAGATAACGAAAATGGTTATATCTTCATCTAATGAAACAAGTACAGCAATGCCTCAACTTAACCAAGCTGAACAATAAAAAAAACTCATCCAGCTCAGTATATGCAATGAGTTGCTCCATCCTGCTATAATCACTAAATGAAACCCGGGGACTTCGTACCAAGATTTATTAGCCGACAAAGAATATGAATGCAGCTAATGGAATCATACTGAATTCCTATACCTCCATGAACGGCTATAATACAACTTTCGAGGCCCAGCATTTGTCGACATGATCCAAACCTTCATGCAGAAGCATCCTCGAGACAAACTGGAAACCTCCAAATTTTCCGAGCATCTCGAAAATCACTCGTTTCTATATCAATACATTCCCTTGAACACTGGATTTGTACGGCAGATGCTTGCACCGTAATCCTCGTACTCGGCTTTTGTATGGCAAGCCTGTGCAAGAGAACACATAGTTCTTAAAGATATGAGGTAAAGACATTAGCTAAAATGCTAACTTGGTAGGAAAAATCTAAGCAACTCCATAATTTGAGCATTCGGAAGAATTCAGATAAAAGTAGATGATAGCTACTTCTTGCTTGAAACCTAGAAATCAAGTTATCATACGCTGCAGGTAACAAAAACAGATCCAGCATATGAAACTTCAAATAGGTGACAAGCACTACCATTTATTAGATTGTAAGGGCATTTGACATTTGAGGAATCTCAGGAAACTCGATCATACATGGACGCATCCAGATGCATTTTTAATTTAAATTATCAATATGCTAAAACTCGATTAAACATGGAACCATCTAGATGCATTTATAATTTAAACAATCAATATTCTAAAATACTTGTATAAGGGCATGAAGAATACATTGTAAAATTCAGGCGTTGATGCAAGAACTGAACCACCGAACCAAACTGCAAATCGCTGTATTGGATGGCTGACCACGTTAACTTCTAAAGGCTGCGACTGGAACAAAAACCCCAAATGTGAGTTCATTCACTCACACACAAACACACACACTTAGCTACTTGGGTGAAGACGTACTTTCACTTCGGTACCAAGTGAACTGCCAAGTCGAGCATTGCTTAATGCAATGCGAGTATCCACAATCTTCTTTATGTCTCGCTGCAACCGCCTATGGAAGTCTTTGAACATGGTTGATCCTCCCGATAAGACAACATTCTGTGACCATGTTTCCAGATTAAACAAGCACCAACAAATAAATAAGATAACTGGATCGAATGATTATCATTTGTAGGAGACAGAACAGCTACCTTGTAGAGTGCCCTCCTGGTGTCAATCGGTGCCGACTGTATACACTTGTCAATTACAACAGGCAAGGGGGTGTCAAAATCACTACCATATATCTCAGGATTAAAGAAAACCTGCATGATGATGGCACGACAATCAAAACTCATGGTCAACAACAAACAAAGGATGATTGCTTGTCTTAAGAGCTTATCAGAGAAAAAAGATGGCATGCCTCATCCGAGCTGATCGTAATATGTAAAGTCCCAGCGGCTGCTATCAATCCACTCTTTTGTCTAAAAATTTTAAAGCACCATTCTGATCTCATACACTACAACTATAGTATGTTTGTGTTTTGCTTTTACCAATTGGATTAATGAAGCAACATCAGCAGTTCTTTCAACATTATCAAGGATTTATGTTATTTATACATTTATGGAGATTACCCTGGGGGTGGTCATCATTGAACGCTTCCCACTATTGAGCGGTTGCATAACCTCATTCATCTTCATTGGTTGTACCACCAGAGAGAACAAGAATGGTTGGTGTTCCCAAATTTGTAGAACATAAAAACCTTTAAAAATTATGCAGAAAACAAGTTTGAACGGAAAAACCACCTACTTTTGCAAATTCCCCAGTCACTAAATACATATATGACTCAAACAGGAATAGAAATTTTACACGAGCTACATAGAAACTGTCAACTAATCCTCAACGTTTGTCATTAACACATTTACCCCTTGCATTATGTGAATCCATTTCAACTAGCGACCACAAGTTGTAAATCATCAACTTGACCATATTCCACAGAGAAACTTGTGTAGCTCAGTTATTTCTCAGACAAATGAACAATCACGGTACTTGAGTGACTGAGTCACCCCCTTGACCACAAAAGAGGCCAATTTAGCAGATTCCAATGCTACATGTATCTTTTAGATATACTTTTGTGGGGATACGGAACTAAATGAAATAACCAAAAGATTAGGCAGCTTAAACAGCTGATTGGTTAGCTCTCTTAAAATTTTCTAATGCAACCAACAACGTGCATATATGAAAGGTAGATCATATCATGGAACAGATTTTAAAATTTTCCAGGCATTGTGCAAGGTCTACCAAGACCTTAAGATATATCATACCTCAGGACCTAGAAATCGCTCGTAGCCAATATCACATGAATATGGTGCACCTGTTTTCGATTTAGTTCCAGTCCACCGTTTAACATACTTGGAGGGTTCACGATCATGTTTACCGAATTCCTGAAATCAAGAAGGAAAATATTTTCAATGACATGTATTTAGATAAAAAGATAAACACATCTAATTCCTAAATTGACAAATTGTTACATACAATATGAATGGTCGTCATTCAAGGAGCAACGTGAACAGCTAATGGAAATTAGATGGTTGGTTTGTGTCTTTCACTGAATTGGTACCAAATTGGTGATATTTTTGGGTCCTTATACATAAGTTGAGAGGAGACATATCCTTATTTCAATAAAAATGACTAAACAAGCAATGCTTACGCATATAATAACTAAGGACAACCAGCGTGCAAGAAAGCATTGAAAAAATAGATGATACGGAAAGGAAAGACAAAAGTAAAGGAGAATGCGTTTGAGAAAACGTACAAGTGCATATAAATTGATATGTAGCAAGAAACAAACAAAATGAAGAAAAATATAGAGTCAAGCAGCTGTAAATCTCAAGCTGAAACAAAATGCTTGTTTTCTCAATAATAAAAGACATTGATTCAGTGAGATGGCTCCATATTAAAGCATTCCTGATGGTACAGCATTAAAAAGTTTAACAAAGGCATTTCATTTATCATCTGCAACATTGAGAAGCAATAAAATGCATGACAAAAGGCAATCAAATCCTCCTCCTATGATTCATCCATTTAAGCGTTCCAGAAAATGGAGCACAAAAATATTTGAAAGGCATTTCAGTCATCATCTACAACATCGCAAAGCAAGTAAAAGGGTAATACGATTGTCCATCTGGATTCAGCTCTCAGTATTGAATATCTCAGGATTGAGGAAAAAGACAAGGTTGTTTTTGACAATTTACACCAGAAAGGCCTCACAATAGTGGAAGGCGTGGAATGTGCTTCAACTTCAAAGAAGGGGTGGCAATTTCATACACGACCCAAAAACCTGACATGAACATGACCGGAATATTCCATGCTAGTGTCAAGGTGTACCAAATTGCATGTCGTGTTCGTTTTAGCTCACAGAACACAGCAAAAAATCGTGCTGACACAAGCATGACCAGATAATCCCAACTACTATGTAACTCCTTGTTCAAATTAGTGGCATAAATGTAACTTCTGCTAAAGATAGTAGGAAGTGATTTCAATAGAAAGCAGCCTTCTCCAATAATCTTGTGCCACATATAAAGAGGACAGTTACTTTTTGACAGCTTCAAGACCATACCAGAGGCTCTGATTAAAAGTACCTTTTGTTCACTGTTCACAATTTCCCACTCCACCCCACCCCTCAACTCTCTCTCTCTCTCTCTCCCCTAAAACCATGTAACATCTTCAAAGTTCAATAAAACCATCTTCTTTTCTTGTGCCCAGGATCCTACGGTTTATCCATTTGTTAGCAACATAATTTCCTTTTCTTGTTTGTGCAGAATGGGGGAACAATGACAACTACCAAAAATTCATCGACTAGGAAGAAGCTGACCATCCACGCTTTCCTCACCAACGTCCCTGGGTGAAACCTCACCGTAGAGGAATACAGTTTTGTAGGTAAGTTTTCATTTTAGTGTTTTGTTAGGCAAGTAACCATAGAGAAAAAGAGAACAGGATCTGTCAGGTCACATTCATGCCGACCCGAACACGTGTAGACAGTTTTCATATCTAAAGGACCTGAATATGACACTACCCAAATGTTAAAAATACAGGTATCAATCAAACTTTATTCAATAATCAGCCATAGAAGGCTTATTTACAATGTTACAATGATGTGTTTATATATACACAGGAATTTTTCATTAGCCAACATCCAACGGCTAGCGGTTATAAAAGGCTGGCCCAATGGTTACTGGTTGGGTCTGACTGGTTTTGGTCCGGATGGTCTAGTCGTGATGGTCTGGGTCTCTTGTGACTTGATTACAAACATAAACTTATGGGTCCTATTGGCCTAACCCTATTACATTTTAATACTCATCCTCAAACTTACGGTGTGTATATTGAAAGTTTGTTTTAATCCTTAATGCGTGAACACACGCTGATTGCTTCAAAAGGATTTAAAAAAAAAGAATGTTTACTGCAAAAGTCTTATGAAGCTTTAACGTTATGATCTTATCTTTCTTAGGACATACCTACAATAAAAACTTATAGAATTAATCCCCAATAAAATTATTAAGTTTTCATAACTCCAAACATGAAAACCTATGTTTTCAAAGAAGTTCTTTAATGAAAAACATTGATCATCTAAGGAGGAATGTCAAATATAACAAATAATTTCATGAATCACCACAAACTCGTGATATTACAAAAAGGCCTTGGTATACCAAAGAAGCTTTAAGGCTAAGCTCAAACCCGAGTTTTAAGGACAAACTTGAACCCAAACAAGCTTTAACATTAAGCTCAAACCACCCAAATCAAACAAGCTTTAAGGCTAATCTCAAACCATCCAAATCAATCAAATGTCAAGACCCTTAAATAACTCACAATCTCAAACGTGATTCTATAATTCCAAGAATAAGATAATCCACTGAGAGGATAAAAAAATATTTAGAGGATCAAAAAAGATTTTAAAAATTTATAATCAGTTTAATATTTTCCAAAAAACTTTTCAGCATAAAATGTTTATCTAAAAAAACAAGAATTCTTTTAATGTAATTTTTATCATTCGCACAAAATACTCAAATATAGCAAATGAATAGTCAATACCAAGGCAAAACTTTTTTTATACATTATTTTCAAATACTTGTATCAACCATAATATTATCAAGATAACAATAAGAGCATTTTCAACATTGACTCATCTCCAACTAATAGCCAACAACATGAAACACCTTGATCACAAAGGTCTTCAACAAAAGGCCAACAAATGTTACATATAGCCACAACACAAATATCTTAATCACATAAAAATGCAACTTAAAAGTTATCAAGCTCACAAATTATTAGCCAACAACATGAAGCACCTTAATCACAAAGGTCTTCCACAAAAGGTCAACAAAAGTGACATATAGCCACAATACAGATCTTAATCATATAAAGAGATGCAACTTATTGTTCAACAAACAAATTTTCTTTTAAATGATACACCAAACAATTGATTCAACAAATGTTAAAAATAAATAAGTTAGAAAGAGCATACCTGAATTGACTCTAATCTTAATACCAAATAAGATCAAATCAGATCGAGATATAGACCCGAGTCTAGATTCAAAACCAACAAAAATCTTGTATCTACCATAAAACGGGTCTGGATCTAAGATCATATCCACGACCCCTCTTTACATAAATAGGTCTCCTATGCTGAATGAAGAAACCGTTTTCCCTTCGCCTCACTTTCTCTCTCTCCCTCTTTTTCGGCCTTTGCTCTCTATTTATTGAGAGACAAGACTCGTTGATGACGTTGTCGTGCCCTAACGAGAGGTCGTCCACCGTCCATCCGTCGTTGGCCACCGCCTCCTCCCTTCTTCCTTCTTCCTTCTTTTTACCCAAAAACGCCACCTTCTTCACTACTTGCCATCCTCGAACCACCACGCTCGCCATTATCCAACCACTTTGGCCACCACATCTAGTGTCCTTTTGCAACACTCATGTCGTCCCCAACTACTTGCCATCGCCACCCACCCCTATCTCTCCTCAGGAACCATCCTTGCCGTGAATGTCGACCAGCACCGCACTCGTCGATCGTTGCATTGTCACCGCTACCATCGCCTCTTCTCTTGCATCTGTGTCTTCTCTCACTCTCTTCACATGTGTTTGTCTTACCAAGAACCACCAATCTACCACAACATCCTCCGCAATCGAGTCCCGACCACCACTTCCCTAGCTCACCATCATTGATCAATGTCGTACAAAAGACCCAAATTGTCACCTTCCTCCTCTTCTCCACTAACCAACAAGAAAAGGAGACAAAGATTATCAGTCACTACACCCTTCGTCATTGGGCAAGCGCCTCCATCGCCAACCGATAGTCGTTGATGCTTGCCGGTTGTGAAAGGTTGGCTCAACGACTTCTGGTTGAGTTCTGCTAGCCCTGGTCTAGATGGTCTGGCTCTGGTGGTATGATCCTGGTGGCCTGGGTCCGTTGGAACCTAATTACAAACATAAACTTATGCCGTATTGGCCCAACCCTATTACATTTTAACACCAAACACGATAAAGTACACGATTTGCCACCCCTACTCTAGAGGCAGTCCCTAATGAGCAAAAGCATAATGTATAGTCACTTGCAAGATCAAAGTTCATGTTCATGACACAAGTTTTGAGGTTGCGGTCTATGAAGAGGGAATAGGGAAACCAGGAACACTGACTTGACACCGTCAACAATAAAAATCAAAATAAAATCATTGAAGATTTGTACATGTTAAGGGATTATGCAGAAGAAACTTATTTCATGAACATCTAGATAAGATATCATTGCCCAACACTGAGATTTTAAACTGAATTTCCAAATACCAGGCTAATGACACGTTCAATGAGTTTCTTCTTAACAACATATATAAAGACCAAACTTGGTGTTGAGGTTTAAAACCTTAAAAGATGCTCCTAAATGTAATAACCAGATTGTGTTCCAATGCTGCACTCTATTCCCAACCTTTCCTTATTTATCTTAAGACTTACATTTTCCCCCATCTATCCTTGAAACTTCTTCAGCAGATGTGGGAAAGAAGAAAAGATAAATGTGAAAAAGGAAATGCATCTCTTTCTCTCTCACAAACACACACACACACACAAATACACACTACATATGCACAAACCTACGCATCAGCAGACACAAAACAAAAAGGAAAAAAACTACAATACCTAATTATCAACTTCTCACTTTCAATTCAAGTCACCCATCCTTCAAAACATATCTATTAACACAAAATCATGTATTCACATGCATTCTTGTCTCTTTCTCTTATTCATATTGTCCCTAGCCTACAAATTAGACTCAAAATCAGTGTTATCTATATCGCACTGTATCATACAATATGGTAATGATACAATAGGTAGTATTGCATAAGACAGTGTATCATGCGATACGGCCAGGGACCCACAATTTTGTGGGTTTCTGGCATCTATTCACAGCTCTCTAACGCTTTCTCCGGTGGCTCTCTCCCTCCTTGGTATTCAAGGGTCGAAAAAAAGTACTCTACGACGGCCGTGCAAGGCTCCCAACTCTGATTGTGGCATAACTTTTGCGCTTTTTGGAAAAAAATTCTTTGTATTTATTGTTTTTTAGTGTTATTTGCGTTTTTACTAATTATGGGTTTGCTTGTAGCAATCCGCAACCGCACTAATATGCACTCAGGTAAACTGTTTACCTTCGTATTTAAGTTTCTTAAATCTTATATTTATTGTGGATTAAGTCTCTCATGTTTGTCTTTTTCTAGAGATGTTTGGTGGAATAGGTTTGGAAGTGATTGCCCAAACCTTAGAGATTTTGCAATAAGAATTCTGAGTCAAACCTTTAGTGCAATGGGTTGTGAAAGGAATTGGAGTGTCTTTAAACACATCCACACAAAAAAGCGCAATAGGTTGGAACATAAGCGGCTCAATGACTTAGTTTTCATCCGTTGTAACATGCGGCTTCGACAAAGGTAATCTTGTATTAGTTACTACTTAAAGATTCAATTCAATATTTTGCTTGACTTCAATTGTTCACGTTATTTACTAATTACTTATCCTTCTTTCTTCTAGGCAATTAAAAAAGTTAAATAGAGAAGAAAACCAATTTGATCCAATAAGTTTGGATAATTTTGATATATTAAAGGAGTGGATTATGAAAGATAACGAAGAAAATGCACTCCTAACCGAATAAGACATTACATGGATTAATTTGGAAGGAGCGCAACAACATCAAGGGGATGAAGATTTTGATTTTGAAGCAGAAGGTGGTGAGGATCTTCAGCAAGGAGAAGATGAAGATTATTTAGTTGATGATTCTGATTACAATATGTAAATGTATTTCATTTTTTGCTTCAAAATATGTAATTCTTTTTCAATTGTATAAGGGTGAATAATGAATATGTACTAAACTTTGTATTATATGAATTCTTTGCAATTATCAGATTTTTCCTGTTTTCTGTTCTTTTAGATTTTTACTAATTTTTTAGTATTAAATTACGATACACTACGATACGATACGTATCATGGACCAAAACGATACATGATACGGTACGCGTCGAACAACACTGCTCACAATTAAGTGGAAGTTTACATAGTGTAGCTTAGTTTACACTCAATCATTAATGAATATTAAATCCATTAGGGATGTTACCCAAATAATCCCACAGATGCATGAACAAAGCTCAAGTATGAAGCTTTCCGATAAAGGGTTCAAGTACTAGGAAAGGGACAAAATGAATAACAAGAGAAAGAGGGTGAAAAGAAATGGGAAGACACTTTCCAACAATCGATAGATGATTTATGGCAACAAATAACTTTTCAAGATTGAGCGACTTCAATTAACGATGAAGCTGATAGTTAGGTCACTAGATTCTTTTTTTGTGTGTTGTATGTGTGTGCCTTCTTTTCTGTTCTTTTTCTTTTTTGTGAGTGTGCATATGTGTGCATGAGAGAGAGAGAGAGAGAGAGAGAGAGAGAGAGAACAGGAAGTGTTTTCTTCATGATGGGAAGAATACATGATGTGGAAGTCAGGAGAAAGTAAGCTCTTGCTGGAAATGACAGGCACTTTACTGTGTAAGATCCTAAAATCTCAGGGTGATTAGAGAGAGAGAGAGAGAAAACAGGATGTGTTTTCTTCATGATGGGAAGAATACATGATGTGGAAGTCAGGAGAAAGTAAGCTCTTGCTGGAAATGACTGACACTTTACTGTGTAAGATCCTAAAATCCCAGGGTGGTTGTAGTATGCTACGTTGTTAATAGCATGCTTAAGCACCCTTTGGGAACTAAAGCCTCACTTCTTTTCAACAGAAGTCTGCTGAGAGAGCTACTGAATTAGAGTGACGCCTAAGTGTTTCTCTATTTCAGCAGAATTCTGCTAACCCCGTTGATTTATTGTTTCCTTTTCAGCAGGTTCATATGGTCCTAATTTTTCTAAAATGTGGCCTTGATCTTATTTTTCTTACATAACCTTTGATGCATACTCGTGTCCTCTTGAAAATGGACAGAATATACGACCAAAAAGTTGTTTTTTTTATTCAAGGTTTAGCCTTTCACATGACCTTAGTGGACAATGTCTGATAACTTACATTGACAACACTGCGCTTTCGCTTTACTTTTCTTTTCTTCAATAAATAAGAGTATCTTCATTTGCAAAGCACCAAGAGGATACACCAATCAGATCACGATGAAAGACTGAAAGAACTTAAAAACTCCATCATATCCACAATATTCCTAAAACCATGCCACAACATTAGCAAAACTTTTGCCCATGTGAAAGAAAAAAGACAACCACTTCTCCTGGGGAATCTAATTCAAGTTTCTCCACCCCCTCAAAGACCATTCTATTCCTGTATCCAGAGCATTATATAATCCCTTTTGTGGTATTTAAAGGTATCATCCTGCCCCTAGTATTCCTGCATATTTCTGCTAACCATCCAATTGCAACTTGAGCATCAAAAAAGCCATCCTCCCCACTCATAAAACAAGTGATATTGAGCTCTTTTCCATGTAAGGCACTTGTTCACTAGTATCAATCCTCTTTATTAAAGATTATCATAATAAAGGATCATGTTCAAGCTGTCTGACAAAGAAAGAAACCCAAGGTAGGATTCCAGATTTCTACAAAAGATTATACAGCATGACAATGCACTCTTCCTGCAGTTCCCTCCTATATCGATTGCAAACACTGCATGTTGTAGCCTCCATCAGAAGCACCACTCCATCACAAACCATCCATGCTGCTCCCACCGATCTTTGCTACATACGTCACAGCATCAAACTGGCCAAACAACTCTAATTCCCAATAGAAAGCATTCCTTATAAAAGGTATGTTCCACGTCACACCCCATGCACCCCCTCACCAAATAGTCTCCAACCAAAGCTTCTTTTTCCACTGCCAAGTCAAAAAGCTTAGGACACGATGTACCAGAGGGCTATGAGGCTATCCCAACATAACTCGCCAACCCCAAAACCATCCCTCATTGCAAAGGTCACTCCTGTAAAAGTATCCAACTCTTTTGTAATAGCTGACCATATACTAAACCTATAGAGCTTTTCCTCTTCCTCAGGGTCATCAACCCCCTCTCTCCCATGCCAAAATTTGCTGCCACCACTCTCTCTTTACTGCATCATTTTGAACTTTACTTTCAACTTTTGCACTGGCACAGCAGCCTTCAGCCTAGGGGTGTTGTTACTTAATCTTCAAATGATATCCATTTTCATACTTTTAAGGTTAGTTAAGGAACATCTTCAATCTTCTTTTATTCTTTCACATGGCATGCATCTAAATCTGTTGTAAATGCTTTACTAATGATGTAGATGGTGAACTCTTATTGTGTTGGCTCCTAATGTGCCCTTCTGATGCTTCTCTTAGTGTGGTATATGACACAACTATGGATGCAATCTGAGCCCAATCGTCGTATAAGGTGATACCTTTCAGATAACTACTATTGAGATATCCGCAAACCAGACATTAGGATGGGGCAGAAGTTTGCCTGAGACAAAGCCTGCAGTGAATTCAAAACTTTTCAAGTTTGTCTCATCTTTTGTTCCGTATTCACAAGTATTAAACAAGGCAATCATTTCAAGATCTAATGTACCATCCCGAGTACTTTTGAACCCTACCAAGTGAGACAGGTCCCACAAAGAGAATTTAAACACTATTCTAGAAGCTATCTTATAGAAGTTAAAATAGAATATAGACGTTGCATACTCTCTCTTGCAAAATAAGAGGACATGCCAATAGAATCACAAATTCACTACCTAAGAGAACTAAAAAATATCCAGTAATTTAGTTTCCAAGAGGATCTCAAACATTGTTGATATAATCAAACAATACCTTCACAATATCTGAACAAGTGTAGCAGTATGTTTCCTTCACCTTCTGTGCCACCTCAAATGAATCTTCTGGTGGTATATGCTCTCCTCTTTCCTATAAAAATATTTGCATTCATGCTAACGTAAAGTACATATAATACAAAAGCAGTATAAATAAACAAGTGAAAGCTAAAGGCCAGACACCTAAGCTTTGAAGGAGAAGGATGAGTATGCAGAAAAGCAGATATGTGGATGCATCTGAAAAGCACATAAGAACATGGAATCTGTTACATGATTCATGCCACTAAGGTATGGAGAATTTTTTGACCAGTATAGATTAAGAATACATCTCCAACTGTGCTTTTGGAACCATAGGCAAACTAGCACCTTTGGTCAACCATTACCTACTATGGTAGATGATGTAGAAAATGTATAGACGCACCAAATAAGAAAAACAGATGAATAGTCATACAAAACAAGAAAAAAGATGAAATTAGAGAAACAGAATAAACTCCTAGAATGTAAGATCTTCAAACTTAAAATGTTGGTCTAATATATGAAAGGACAGTACGTGTTGGTGACAGATAAAGCTGGAAAGGACACTGAGGTTTAAGGCGAACAAGATATTACTAGCTAAAACGAATGCTGCATATTAAGATGACAGGAGTCAAGGTCCACATCTCTACTTGGTGTGTGGAAGTAAAAGTCAATGAAACTGATGAAAGTTAAGTTATATGTCCGGAATAGCAGAAACTGATCATAAGAGAAAGAAATGCTTTATGATTGACAAAAATAGAAATAGTTTGAACTGCCCATACAACAACAACACTAAGCCTTTTCCCATACTAGATCCTTTTCCCATACTAGATGGGGTCGGCTACATGGATTTTTGTTTCCACGGAACCCTATCAAGTACCATGCTAGCAGTTAACTCAATATAAACTAGATCATTGTTTATTATTTCTTTCTAACACTTTTGTGGTTGTCCTCTTCTTTTAACATTTTCACAATCTAGTTTTCATATATTCTTATGGGAGCATCTTTGGGTAGTCTTTCTACATGTTCAAACCATCTTAAATGATTTTCCCTCATTTTATCCTCTATTGGTGCTACTCCCAATTTGTTTCTAATAACCTAATTATTTATACGGTCTTTCCTTGTGTGACCACCTCTGTTGCACGGGTAAGCTGTTATGGGCAATGTACCTATATCTGTTATGTACCGGGTACGGGTATGCGTATCGATACGTCTGGTACATGCCGATACCACAAACGACGTACCGATATGTGTACCCAATATGAGTATGTCAAGTACCCGAATCAAGTACTTAATGGATCGAGTCGACCCATACATATATGGGTTGCCTGATCCAAAACTCAACTATAAATCTAAAAAACAAACCCTAATCTCGAGCATCTCTCTCTGCTATCAATGCTCTGTCTCACGTGCTTATCATCGGCAACTACGAGCGGCAGACGACCGGCGACTATGAGTGATGTACTCGTGCAACATAGGTGTGTACATATTATATATATGATGACCTTTTTGATGCATATAGAGCTTTTGATAGATTTTTTAGAGAAGCTGAGATCTCTAAAGACTCTGGGTTTCAATTGCATTTCTCGGAACAACTATATTATTCCTAATTTCTTATTCTTTGGTGATAAGTTATCTGGGTTTTATGCTGATTTATTTTGACAGGCTACCCCAATTCGGAAGAGCCCACCAATCGAGAGCAGCCTTACCGACATTCTCGTCAGGAAGCCTCCTTCAAATCCAAGTCGAGGAAGATATCTTTTCATGGTTTTTCTGTGTATGAATTCAGTTTCTAGGTTTGGTAAGACCATTGATTCTGTAAACCACCATTTATTTGCTTTAATTCCTGATATGTTTCTTTTCCTACATTTTTTTGTCTATGGACACTTTTGATCTTGAATCCATGGGTTTTATGATAATTTAGTGCTTGATCAACAGCACGATGATACTCTATTCTATGCGGCTTTCAATCCAATTAGGAGTCAACTTCGACTTTGAGGATTTCTCTTTTTCATGTTTCTGATTTACTTTGCCTCTTTTGAAGTGTTTTCGAAATAATCTATTCACAGTTCCATGACGTTTTGGCAATTGGTAAATCTATTCACCAGGGGTAAGTAACTAACAGTCTATGAGATGATATTTCTCAATTGGTAAATCTTTTTCCCTTTTGACTAAATTACGTGCTGTAAGACATTCTAAAGTGCTTTTTGCGTCAAGCATTCTCCATTGTCTCTTTACGAGATGTTATCCATGCAAGGTCTGTCTATTGTTGTCTTCTTTTAATAATTTAGCTTCTGCTGCATTTGCTTGGTAAAATTGCTCTTTGGAGTAGGTGATGTTCAAATTAATTTGGTACACCAGGGATATAAACTGCTAGCTATAGTTTTTCCAAATCTGAATCTTAAATTAGTTATTTGCTAACATTTCCTATCTTTACTAAATATATGTGATGATTCAATGAATGCACTAAATACAAAATATTTATCTCTGATTCATTATTGTTCCAACATTTTATCTTTGGCGATCATGCCTTATTTTTGCTTGATATTTCCAGCACTAAACATGATATTTCCTGTCTTTTTATTATGTTTTTTAATAGTGGCGTACCCGTATCTTAGTTTTTAAAAGGTTTGCATACCCGTAATGGGTACCGGTACTATACCCGTATCCCTACAACATTGGTGACTACTCATCCATCTCAACATCTTCATTTATGCTAGAGACATCGTTTGTACATGTTGTTGTCCAACACTCAACCATAAAACATGACAGGTCTAATTGTTCCTCTATAATATTTACCTTTTAACTTTAATGGTATGTTCTTATCACAAAGAATAACTAATGTTCCTATCAATTTTAACCAACCAACATTAATTCTATGCGTAACATCTCCATCAATTCTTTTATCACTCTGAAAAATTTACTCTAGGTATTTAAAACTTTCCTTTTGGGGGATGCTGAAATAACCAAATGATCAAACTTACATTCCATATATTATGTCTTTGTTCTAGTAAGTCGGAAAACTCTGCCTATGTAAAGAATCACCCTTGCATGGCCCGTCCCAAGCCCAGAAAAAGGAGGAGGGTTGTGTTAGGCTTCCGACAGCTAGCATAAAACTTTGTCGGACTTAACATGGATTCTACAAAAAAAAAACAAAGAATCCATGTAGCTGACCCCATCTAGTATGGGAAAAGGCTTAGTTGTGGTAGTTCTAGTAAGTCGGAAGCCTTCACTTTCTAAAGTTTCTCTCCATAGTTTCAATTTTCTATTAACTTTTTCCTTAGACTCCTCCACTAACACAATGTCATCAAATAACATACACCAAGGTACTTCATCTTCAATATGTTTTGTTAACTTATCAATCACCATTATAAATAAGTATGAACTTAAAGTTGATCCTTGATGTAACCCAATATTAACTTCAAAGAAGTTTGTCATTCCATCGTGAGTCCTCACACATGTTTTTGCACATCGTACATGTCGCTTATAAGATTTATGTATGTCAATGGGATACTTTTTTTTCCAAGGTTCTCCAGACATCTTTTGGTACCCTATCGTAAGCATTTTTTGTATCAATAAATATCATGTGAATATTCTTTTTTATTCTAAAATGTTCGATAAGATGTCTTCACAGGTGAATTGCTTCAATAGTAGATCTATTGGACAGAAATATAAATTAGTTCTCTATTGTACTTTATACTTGTCTTAACCTACATTCGATAATTCTTTCTAATAATTTCATATTATGACTCGTTAATTTGATACCTCAATAATTCGCACAATTCAATGTTGTAATTAGCGTATCAGTGCCCGTATCGTATAGGGTACCGATATACAACTATAACACAATCCGACATATTAAAATTGAATATAATAACAATTCAGTCTTTTTCCATACTAGACAGGGTCGACTACGCGGATTCTTTGTTTCCACAAAGCCCTATCATGTGCCATGTTAGCAGTTCACTCATAATAAGCTAGATCATTCTTTATTGTTTCTTTCCAACACTTTTTGTTAAACATCAAGCCTTCAATCATCAAATATGTTCAGACATAAGGGGCACACAAGAAAGGTTGGTCGGCTGCCATCTTATGCCGCCACCTGCTTTATTTTTTGTTCAGCATATACAATACTGTCAGCCGACTACTACTTAAGTAACCCTAATCTAACTTAATGCACTAAACTACCCTTAATTAATATTAGACTTTCATTACTAATCACAGGTCCTAATCGATCATAATCTGATCCATTAAGATCCGAATTACAAAGCAACTTGACACGATATCCTAATCTAGACTTACACAACGACACAAACTAACTAATCACCAATACTCCCCCTCAAGTTGGGTGAAAGATAGATGTAATACCCAACTTGTTACATAATCTTTGAAGTTGGTCTCTTGTAACTGCTTTTGTCAACATATCTGCACATTGTTGTCCTGATGGCACATGTTCTAACTAGAATTCCTTTGCATGGACACTATCCCATATAAAATGACAGTCAATCTCGATATGTTTTGTTCTCTCATGATATACTGGGTTTGAAACTATTTGTATAGCTGCTTTACTGTCACAAAATATAGATATAGTTTTTCCAGTAAATAAGTTCATCTCCATCAGTAATGATCGCAGCCATTTTCCTTCACAAATCCCTGATGCTATTGTCCTGTACTCTGCTTAAGCTGTTGATCTTGCTACTACTGATTGTTTCTTGCTTTTTCATGACACTATATTACCCCCAATCAATGCTATTTATCTAGTAGTAGACTTTCTATCCTCTGTTGATCCTGCCCAATCAACATTTGTATAGATCTCAACATCAGTGTGACCATTGGAAGTGTAAAGAATCCCATATCCTGGAGTTATCTTTAAATATCGCAATATGTGAAACACCGCATCCATGTGATTTTTCGAAGGTGATTGCATGAATCTACTCACTATGCTTACAGCATAAGCTATATCTGGACGTGTAATAGTCAAATATATCAATTTTCTCACCAGTTGTTGATATTTAATTATATCAACTTTTTCAACTCCATCATTCATATGTAACTTGTGATTTACCTCCATTAGAGTATATGTAGTTCTGCAATTCTCCATTTTAATATCTTGCAATAGATCTAAGGTATATTTCTGTTGATTCAGAAAAATATTTTTGCCAGAATATGCTACTTCAATACCTAAAAAATAATGCAGTCTTCCCAAATCTTTAATGTCAAACAGTTGATGAAGATTTTTCTTTAACTTTCGAATTTCTTCAATGTCATCACCTGTTACAATAATATCATCCACATATACCAATAGTAGTGTCAGTTTATCTCCCTTTTTTTGAAGAATAGAGTATGATCACTTACACTTTTCTGATATCCCAAATCTATAATACTCCTATTGAATTTATCAAACCATGTTCTTGGAGATTGTTTTAAGCCATAGATAGCCTTCTTCAATCTGCATACTTTTCTTCCATGATTAGGATATCCAGGTGGTGGCTTCATATAAATTTCTTCTAAGTTCTCCTTGTAGGAAAGCATTTTTTACATCAAATTGCCACATTGTCCAATTTCTTTGACCAGTAATACTGATAATTACTCCAGCTCATCTTTTATGACCTCATATCCCTTCTTTGCCAAGTCCACGAATTTGGCTTCCCTCAGCTTTCCAATGCCAACTATAACCTTCGGTGATGCAGAGGAAACATTATGCTTTAACCTAGTAAAGAATGTCTCTGAGGTACCAGCTGCTCCTTGATTAGAGTTGGCATCGGGACTTAATGTTGCTCGTTTCCAAATGCTACATTGCTACTATCATCTGCAATGGAATTTGGTTTATTTGAAGTACAATTTAGTTAATCTTACATAAACATATAAAAATCAAAGGAGGTCAAATAAGATAATGATTATGGCATGCTGTCAACCACATCTATTTCTCCCCTAAAAACGGGGACTAAAAAGAACCAACATCAAGCACCATCCACTTGATTTAGCTTCAGTCCGAGCAACATACTCTTGATGAAATGACTTCTAGCATCTCACCTTCATTGCAGTAGCTTCAGCTTCAATCCAAGCACCATCCACTCGCTTGTACAGCTGCTCGATTGTCTGCTTTATTCTGCATTTTGATAGTTCACCATCTCTCCAAAATCAGGCCTCCTTTGAAGCTGCTCGGTTACCTACTTTATAACGATTTAGAGATCCATCACCATTTGTTTTATGGGTTTCACGTGTAGAATTTGCTCTTTGTATCTTATGATGTAGAAAGTCCAACAATATATTCACTTCAGCCTAGTGTTACTTATTTAATGTTCTATTTCTTGTATAAGTTTCAAAAATTCAAGCTGAGTAGTTATTCTTATTTTTTGTAGTGAGTATGGAATCATCAACAAGTGCAGCTGCTTGTCCTCTAAGTAGAGGTGGTAGTTATGGCACCGACACTAGTAATGCAATTGGTAATCGGCTTTCTAGTCTAGTATACAACTACAAACCCCCAGCTTCTAAGGATCCAGGATGGAATTGGGGTTTGATAAAATCTAAGATAGATAATATGTTAGTATTTTGTACATTATGTGGTCATGTTTCTACCAACAGAATAACAAGATACAAGGACCATTTAATGGAAAGAAGCGGAAATGTGGCAGCTTACAAGAATGCAACCGAAGAAATAAAGAAAACAATTTATGATTATGTGCACAATACATCTAAGAAGAAGACCGAAAAGATTTCATTTCCATATCAAGGAGAAGTTTCTAGTATAGAAGGTAACATAGTGACAAGCACCCAATGTTCATCATCTTCATCATCATTTGGCTCACGATTAAGGGACCCATGGATTCATTTGTGCGTTCATTGCCAGACTCACTACGACAAGCTACATTAGAAAATCGATATAAGAAAGAAGAAAGAGAACGAGTATGCATATCCATTAGCAGGTGGATGTATCAAAATGAAATCCCTTTTAATGCTGTGAGATCCCCTAGCTTTAAAGCGATGGTAAATGATATAGGGCAATTTGGACCTGAAATGAAGGTTTTATCATACCATGAAGTAAGGGAAACATTCTTGGAGAAGGAAGTAGGAAGAGTAAGAGAGTTTACAAATAGATTTAGAAAGCATTGGGCTACTTATGGATGTTCTATTATGTCAGATGAATGGACAAATAGAAAACAGAGAACACTACTAAATTTTTTAGTGCATTGTAGTTAAGGTACAGTTTTTCTTAAGTCCATAGATGCATCCCATGAAGTAAAGAATCCAAATAAATTGTATACATTATTAAAAGAAGTAATCTTAGAGGTTGGAGAGAAGAATGTTGTGCTGATGGTTACAGATAATGCAGCAAATTATGTTGCAGCTGGTAGAATATTGATGGCTGAATTTAATCATTTGTTTTGGATACCATGTGCTGCACATTGTATAGATTTGATGCTAGAAGATATTGGAGAGACAAAAAGACTAAAAGGCATCTTCAGCAGGGCAAAGAAGCTAGTGACATTTATGTATACTCATGGTCAGATATTGCATATGATGAGACATTTTACAGGAGGAAAAGACATAAATAGATCGGTTGTGACCCGTTTTGCTACTAGATTCTTAACTTTGAAGAATTTGTGGTAGTCAAAAGAAGCTCTAAGATCGATGGTTATTTCTGAACAATGGAAGAAATGCCCTTTATCAGATAGTAGTGAAGGAAAGCAATCTAAGGCAATAATTTTGCAACTTAGTTTTTGGAAGAGCATTACTTTTTCACTTAGAGCAATGGGTCCTTTGGTAGATGTTTTACGTATAGTCGACAGTGATGAGAAACCAACCATGGGCTACATCTATGAGAAGATGGATCGTGTAAAGTAACAAATAAAGGTGCGTAAATATTTCAATTTTATGTGTTATTTGTTAATCTTTACTTATTAATCTTATAAATTAATAACACTTAACTTCTTGTTTTATAGGTTAATATGAAAAACAAAGAAGATCCGTATGTTTTTATTTGGGAGATCATAGACAAAAGATGGGACAGGCAAATGCATAAGCCATTACATGCTGATGCATTGAATCTGAATCCAGGGTTGTATTGTGATTATGATGGGATATAATCTAATATTGAGATTAAAGGTGGTTTGTTGCAGGTTATAGCTATACTTACGAAGTAAGGAAGAACAACAACAAGTGAGTCATCAACTTATAAGTTACCGAAGTGCATCAAGTTGTTTTGGACTAGAATTAGCTATAAGTTCAAGGAAAACATGTGCACCAGGTAATTAATTCAAGCAACTTTGCTTTCTTAATTATTTTATTATTAAGATATGATTTAAGGTTTTTTAATATGATTAACTTATTGTTTACACATGATTTTTAACTTTTTGTAATAGCCGAATGGTGGATGACCTTTGGTTATGGATGCCCTGAATTGCAAAGTTTTGCTATACGGGTTTTGAGCCTTACTTGTAGTGCTACCCCATGTGAGCGCAATTGGAGTACCTTTGAAATGGTAAAAAATTAAGAATTATGCTTTTTATTTACATTATAAATAAATAAAAGTTTTTTTATTGAGTTAAAAACTTACCTAAATTCTTTCTCTTATCTTAGATTCATACGAAGAAAATGAATAGATTATTGCATCAAAAGCTTAACGATTTCGCTTTTGTGCAATATAACGAAAAGCTCAGAAGAAGGTACGAAGAGAGGAAATCTAATGGAGCAAATTTTGACCCTATCATATTGGTATCGGTTGAAGATCATGAAGAATATCCTACTGATTATGAGTTCGTTGGTGACGATGATTCCCTTACTTGGCAAAATGTCGATATGGCATCCGAAGCATCAAGAGCGGGTGCTACTGCTGTTTATACAAGGTCGAGGACACGAAAGCGACAGAGAAGGCAAAGCAAAGGAAAGGATAAGATGCCTATGGAAGATAAAGAATAATTTAATTTTGAAGAAATAGATGAAGAGGAAGTGGAAGAGGAAATAGAAGAATACGGATCTTTTTCTGAAAATGAGTGAACATGACCTAAACAATTAAGTGTGATTGTAAATTTGTAATTGAATTTTGATGGATGTTATGTACTTTTTGAATTAGCTTATTGGCCTTTATGTACTTTTGATGGATGCATAACATTATGTTCAATCTTTAAAGATGCTTTCTAAGGCTACCTACCCTGCTTTATTGCAAATTGTTTTCAATGAAATTGTCATTGTCTTTGAATATGTTATCAGTAGTTATCGTGTTGTTTATAAATTTATGACACATTCGTTATCTTGTGATGTAAGTGATCATCGAGTGGACATGGTTAATATAAAGTTTAGACATTAAAGAAAAAAAGAAAGGCAAATGAAGATCATGAACTCCTATCACCAACATGTTCAACAGTTCAAACTTCAAAAAATGAGATATTAAGACAATAGCACTTGGATAGGCATATCAAAGGCACACGAGATTCCCAAATGTTCCTGAATTTGCTGGATACACTGATACAGTGCATTTCATACGCTATTATCCAGCAAATTCAAGAACATTAGGGAATCTCATGTGTCTTTGATATGTTCATCCAAGTGCTATTGTCTTAATATCCCATTATTTGAAGTTTTACCTATTGAAACATGTTGGTGATAGGAGTTTCTGATCTTTTGCCTTTCTTTTTTGCTTTAATGTCTGCACTTTCATGCACTTTGGCTGGAGATGAGGCATACTACAAATAATATGGGCTAAAAGGTATGTGACATTCCTCCTTTACTACTTTTTCCTATTCATTAATGAGTGTTTTGCTCATTCATTTATTAAAGAACTGGTTATGTTTCTTGATATTTCTTAGAAGTTAGAAAACCTATTATATATATATATATATATAATTTTTTAATCATAAATAAAAGTGTACCGCTAAATCCGCTATATCCCCACTACCGCTATATCCGGGTCAACCGCTAACCGCTATTGATAACATAGCTCTTGGATCGAACTTATCTCTGAATTGTTGATGAATATGCACATAACATACACATCCAAATATTCTGGGAATCAAATGAAAGGAGTTATCTTCAGGTTTAATCACCTGGAATGGAGATTTTCCAGCAAGAGTCACAGTAGGAACTCTATTCATGATATATACTGCTGTAAGTATTGCATCTGGCTAGAAATATTTTGAAACATTGTGTTCAATAAGTAAGGTTCTGGCAATCTCTAAGATATGTCTATTCTTCCGCTCCGTTACTCCATTCTGTTGTGGTGTATAAACACAAGAAGGTTGATGTATGATACCGTGAGCTTGAAGATACGAGTCCAACTAAGTATTATAGTATTCTTCACCATTATTTTATCTAAGAGTTTTAACAGTATAACCAAACTGAGTCCTTATAAGATTATGAACTAGAGGAAATATCGAAGAGATCTCTGACTTAGATTTCATGAGATAAACAAAAGTAAGTCTTGAGAAATCATCAATAAAAGTAACAAAATATTTAAATTTTCTAACCGAAGGTATCATGCATGGTCCCCAAACATCAGAATGTATCAATTTAAAAGGAACAACTGATCTTGATTCACTACTGGAAAATGTAGCTCTATGATATTTTGCTCTCTAGCATACATCACACTTAATGACCACATCACTAAGAATAAAAAAAAAACAAGCTCTCTTAATTTTACAGGTTTTATCGGAACATTATCCGGTAAGCTAAGGGAGGTGGTAGATACTATGATTCGGAGAAAGATTCATATTCTATGTTTACAAGAGACAAAATGGGTTGGAGAAAAACAAAGGAGATAGAGGATACAAGTTTTAAATTATGGTACTCGGGTAAAGAAAAGGCCCGAAAAGGAGTTGGTATTATCATAAATAAAGATTTAAAGGAGAGTGTAGTAGACATACAACGATATGGAGACCGAATTATGACGTTGAAATTAGTGTTAGGAGCAGAGGTTTTGAATATAGTTTGTGCTTACGCACCCCAAGTAGGACTAGAAGATAGTATAAAGACAGTTTTTTGGGAAGAGTTAGATAAGGTGTTTCAAAAGATTCCACAAAAGGAGATGATTTGTTTAGGAGATTTAAATGGAAGAGGCATTAGGATATCAAGGGATTCATGGAAACTTTGGTTTTGGGGATATAAACGAGGAAGGTAGGGAGATTTTAAATTTTGCTATGGCATTTGATCTCTTTATAGTCAATACAATCTTCAAAAAACGAGATGAACATTTAATTACTTATAAGAGCGACTTATCACAAACACAAATTGATTACTTTATTTGTAGAAAAAAAGATAGAGCATGTTGTAAAGATTGTAAGGTAATTCCAGGAGAAAGCTTAACCACCCATCATCGACTTTTAGTTATGGATTTACAAATAAAAAAATGGACAAAGAAGAAAAGAGTGCATCGAGCTATTCGAACTAAATGGTGGAACCTCAAAAGCGAGAAAGAAGATATATTTAAACAGAAAGTCCTTCAAGGAGATGTTTGGAATTATGTTGGCACACCTTGTGATATGTGGAATAATATGGCTATACATATTAGGAAAGTGGCGAAAGATGTGTTAGGGGTATCTAAGGGAGGTGTACCGGCACAAAAAGAAGCTTGGTGGTGGAGTGAAGTAGTGCAAACTAAAATCAAGGCAAAAAGGGCATGTTACAAATTACATTATGCCAAGAAAACTAGTGAAACTTTAGAAGCTTATAAGAAAGCAAAGAAGGAAGTGAAAAAGGCTGTTAGTGAAGCAAAAGCTAAGATTTGGGAGGACTTATATAAAAAACTCAACTCAAAAGAGGGTGAAAGAGATATTTTTAGGATAGCTAGGGCTAGAGATAAGAAAACTAAAGATCTTAATTATGTTAGATGCATAAAAGACGAGGATGAAAAAATTCTAGTGGCAAATGATGATATAAGAAATAGATGGAAAAACTCTTTTTATTAGCTTTTTAATGAAAATAAAGATGTTAGTATTAGTTTAGGAGATTTAGCCAAGTCAGAAAAGTATATAAACCACAATTTCTACCGACGTATTCAAAAGAATGAAGTCAAAGAGGCTCTTAAACATATGAAGGGTGGTAAATTGGTAGGACAAGATAATATTCTTATAGAAGTTTGGAAAATACTAGGAGAAATAGGAATCACTTGGCTCACAAGACTATTTAATGAAATATGGAAAAAACAAAAGATGCCCGAGGAATGGAGAGCAAGTACACTTATACCCATATATAAGAACAAGGGAGACATTCAAAAGTATGCGAATTATCGAGGTATCAAGTTAATGAGTCATACTATGAAATTATGGGAAAGAATTATCGAACATAGGTTAAGACAAGTATAAAGTACAACGGAGAACCAATTTGGATTCATGCCAGGCAGATCTACTATTGAAGCGATTCACCTTTTGAGACGTCTTATAGAACATTTTAGAGCAAAAAAGAAAGACCTTCACATGATATTTATTGATCTAGAAAAAGCTTATGATAGGGTACCGAGGGAGGTTCTTTGGAGAACTTTGGAAAAAAGAGGTACCCCATTGACATATATTAACCTTTAAGAGACATGTATGATGGTACAAAAACATGTGTGAGGACTCATGAAGGAACGACAGACTTCTTTGAAGTTAATATTGACTTACATCAAGGATCAACTTTAAGTCCATACTTATTTATAATGGTGATGGATGAGTTAACAAAACATATTCAAGATGAAGTACCTTGGTGTATGTTATTTGCATATGACATTGTATTAGTAGAGGAGTCTAAGGAAAAAGTTAATAGAAAATTGGAACTATGGAGAGAAACATTAGAAAGCAAAGGCCTCCGACTTAGTAGAACAAAGACAGAATATATGGAATGTAAGTTTGATCATTTGGTTACTTCAGAGGACATGGAAATTAAAATTGGCACACATTGCATTCCCCAAAAGGAAAGTTTTAAATACCTAGGGTCATTTTTTAAGAGTGATGGAAGAATTGATGGAGATGTTACACAGAATTAATGCTGGTTGGTTAAAATGGAGAGGAGCATCAGGTATTCTTTGTGATAAGAAGATACCATTAAAGTTAAAAGGTAAATATTATAGAGCAGCAATTAGGCTTGCCATGTTTTATGGTTCTGAGTATTGGGCAGTCAATCATCATGTACAAAAGATGTCTGTGACAGAAATGAAGATGTTGAGATGGATGAGTGGTCATATAAGAAAAGACTATATACATAATGAGGTTATTAGAAACAAATTAGGAGTGACACCAATGGAGGATAAAATGAGAGAACATCGTTTAAGATGGTTTGGACATATAGAAAGAAGATCAAAAGAAGAACCTATAAGAAGGTTGTCAATGCCCTTTTCTGCCTTAGAATCTTATCTCTAGGTAAGATATATAATCCATCACGTAGCTCACCACGACTAAAGATTCTTCTCGTCTTCAGATCCTGAAAAACAAAGCTATATGGAGAGAAAGTAACTGTACAATTCATATCTTTAACCAATGAACTTATTGAAAGTAGATTTACTGAAAAGTTTGAAATATATATCATTGAGTTAAGCCTGAGATTGTCTCTCTAAATTGTTCTCTTTCCTTCCATCGGAATCAAAGAACCATTTGCTACTTTTACATATTGAGGACTTGGAATCACTTCATATTGCATTAAATTAGACCTATTTCCTACCATATGATCGGTAGCTCCTGAATCTATAATCCAATTTGAGAAGACAGTAGAGTCTTTAAGAGTGTAGTTACCACTAATACTGTAGGAAGTAGGAGGACTTAATTCTGTCTTTGATGAAGAAGTCGAGGGTTGATCCTGTAGTCTTTTCAATCTCTGTAAGTTGTTTCTTCAAATCTGTCATCTCATCTAAAGGATTCTTTTCAACTTTCTTCTCAAACACTGTTGCAGCCTGACTGCCATAATCTTTGTATTATGTGGGTTTGCTAGGGCTAGAGATAAGAAAACTAAAGATCTTAATTATGTTAGATGCATAAAAGACGAGGATGAAAAAATTCTAGTGGCAAATGATGATATAAGAAATAGATGGAAAAACTATTTTTATAATCTTTTTAATGAAAATAAAGATGTTAGTATTAGTTTAGGAGATTTAGCCAAGTCAAAAAAGTATATAAACCACAATTTCTACCGACATATTCAAAAGAATGAAGTCAAAGAGGCTCTTAAACATATGAAGAGTGGTAAATCGGTAGGACCAGATAATATTCCTATAGAAGTTTGGAAAATACTAGGAGAAATAGGAATCACTTGGCTCACAAGACTATTTAATGAAATATGGAAAAACCAAAAGATGCCCGAGGAATGGAGAGCAAGTACACTTATACCCGTATATAAGAACAAGGGAGACATTCAAAATTGTGCGAATTATCGAGGTATCAAGTTAATGAGTCATACTATGAAATTATGGGAAAGAATTATCGAACGTAGGTTAAGACAAGTATCAAGTACAACAGAGAACCAATTTGGATTTATGCCAGGTAGATCTACTATTGAAGCGATTCACCTTTTGAGACGTCTTATGGAACATTTTAGAGCAAAAAAGAAAGAGTACCGAGGGAGGTTCTTTGGAGAACTTTGGAAAAAAGAGGTATCCCATTGACATATATTAACCTTATAAGAGACATGTATGATGGTGCAAAAACATGTGTGAGGACTCATGAAGGAACGACAGACTTCTTTGAAGTTAATATTGGGTTACATCAAGGATCAACTTTAAGTCCATACTTATTTATAATGGTGATTGATGAGTTAACAAAACTTATTCAAGATGAAGTACCTTGGTGTATGTTATTTGCAAATGACATTGTATTAGTGGAGGAGTCTAAGGAAAAAGTTAATAGAAAATTAGAACTATGGAGAGAAACATTAGAAAGTAAAGGCCTCCGACTTAGTAGAATAAAGACAGAATATATGGAATGTAAGTTTGATCATTTGGTTACCTCAGAGGACATAGAAATTAAAATTGGCACACATTGCATCCCCCAAAAAGAAAGTTTTAAATACCTAGGGTCAATTTTTCAGAGCGATGGAAGAATTGATGGAGAAGTTACGCATAGAATTAATGATGGTTGGTTAAAATGGAGAGGAGCATCAGGTATTCTTTGTGATAAGAGGATACCATTAAAATTAAAAGGTAAATATTATAGAGCAGCAATTAGGCCTGCCATGTTTTATGGTTCTGAGTGTTGGGCAGTTAATCATCAACATGTACAAAAGATGTCTGTGACAGAAATGAAGATGTTGAGATGGATGAGTGGTCATACAAGAAAAGACCGTATACATAATGAGGTTATTAGAAACAAATTAGGAGTGACACCAATAGAGGATAAAATGAGAGAACATCGTTTAAGATGGTTTGGACATATAGAAAGAAGATCAAAAGAAGAACCTGTAAGAAGGTTAGAAAAACTAAATTTGGAAAGTATTAAAAGAGGTAGAGGACGACCACAAAAGTGTTGGAAAGAAACAATAAAGAATGATCTAGCTTATTGGGAGTTAACTGCTAACATGGCACACGATAGGGATATGTGGAAACAAAGAATCCATGTAGCCGACCCCGTCTAGTATGGTAAAAGGCTTAGTTGTTGTTGTTGTTGTTGTTGTTGTTCTTGCCATAAATTTTATGTTCTGGAGGTTTCCCTATAATTTCCCAACAATGCTCCCGTGTATGTCCTGTTTTGCCACAATGTGTGCACTGAACTCTGTTTCTATCATCATAATTTTGATTCCTTCCTCTTCCTCTACCTCTAAAGGAGTCTCTTCTTCTCCGGTAATTACTTTGTCCTCTACCAATGAATGCAGATATCTCAGTCTGTATATGATCACCTTTCTCTAAATTCTTTCTATCTTCTTCTCTTAATAGCAAAGAATACACTGTTCCAAGAGATAGAAGTTCTTCTTTGCTCAAAATATTGAGTTTGATTGATTCGTACTCAGATGAAATTCCCTACAGTAAATCAAAAACTTTTTTGACTTCACCTTTAGCTGTTCTTTCCTTTACACAATGATTGCACTTGTTTTCCACAATAAGTCTCTGCTCATTCCAGAGTTCCCGTAATTCTCCATAATATTCATTGACTGTTCTGGTTCCCTAGCGGCATTTTCTTATTCTTTCAATGATCTCATATTCTTTTGCTATATTCTTTTGTCTAGAATATGGTTCTTCCACTACGGACCAAATTTCAGCTGTTGAATCCATATACATGAAGGTCTTACTGATAGAGGTATTCATTGATTGAATTAACCATGAACTGACTAGGGCATCATCTTTAGACCATCTCTCATAGTCTGCACTGCTTCCTTCCGAGCTAGGTGGACTCTGTCTGATAATAGCTATCTTTCCTCTGGATTTCAGCACTAACTCAATAGACCTGGCCCATTCTCTGTAATTTCTTCCATCTAAACGAATGTTTGTGATTTGAAATGGTTCCACCTTTTGATCATTTCCATATGTGGATGATATTGACTCTTCTTTCATTCAGCCTTCCATGATTCTTCACACTTGGTCAACGAAAAATTGTTTCAAGCAAATTGATACCACCGAATATGAGTAGTATTGTATTTGTTTATGTATATATATATATATATATATATATACTTTGCTGCTGATTTCTGCAAATTCTGTATCAACCAATATTATTTCTTCTTGTAGATAAATCACACTTTCAATGATTGATTCAATTTGTTCGTCCACCACTTCTTGAAGGTAAGTTGACGCAGGCTACCAAGGTATGTTGCTGATTGGTTTAGATCGACTGCAAATCAGATTTTCAGGTAATTTGATATGTGTTGACTTATTGGTAAGTCTTGATTCCCAATGCTTATTGATCTATTTCTTAATGTTCAAAGAAATTTGTGAACATATGCAATATTTACCATAGCCACTATCATCAATCCACGTGATTCAATCTGCGTCTAAACATATGCAGTATACGTTGTAGTCTCTATCTGTTCACTTGATTCAAATCACATTCACGTCTGATTCAGTTCAACTAACAAATTGCGATATTGTAAATCGTACAATAACCCTAATCGTGATTGAAATCCTTCTAAATCACGTGCGTTGATTCACAATCTGTCTTGCTTCAATCTATTATCTCTCCTTTCTTGTTTTTGATAAAATATCTCAGATTTTTCATCAAATCTTTCAACAAACTAACATAATACTTACTTGAATCTTTTTCCAAGAATACCTTGATGCGAGAGGTGACCGTACATGCGTTTATGGCTCTGATACCATGTTAAACATCAAGCCTTCAATCATCAAATATGTTTAGACATAAGGGGCACACAAGAAAGGTTGGTCGGCTGCCATCTTCTACCACCACTTGCTTTATTTTCTGTTCAGCATATACAATACTGTCAGCCGACTACTACTTAAGTAACCATAATCTAACTTAATGTACTAAACTATCCTTAATTAACATACACAAGAAATGAATATGTTTTGTTAACTCATCAATCACCATTATAAATAAGTATGGACTTAAAGTTGATCCTTGATGTAACCCAATATTAACTTCAAAGAAGTTTGTCATTCATTCATGAGTCCTCATATATGGTTTTGCACCATCGTACATCTCTTATAAGGTTTATGTATGTCAATGGGATACCTTTTTTTTTCAAGGTTCTCTAAAGAACCTCCTCAGTACCCTATCGTAAGCTTTTTCTAGATCAATAAATATCATGTAAAGGTCTTTCTTTTTTGCTCTATCCATAAGACGTCTCAAAAGGTGAATTGCTTCAACACTAGATCTGCTTAGCATGAATCCAAATTGATTCTCTGTTGTACTCAATACTTGTCTTAACCTACATTCAATAATTATTTCTCATAATTTCATAGTATGGCTCATTAACTTGGTACCCCGATAATTCGTATAATTTTTAATGTCTCTCTTATTCTTATATATGGGTATAAGTGTACTTGCTCTCCATTCTTCGAGCATCTTTTGGTTTCTCCATATGTCATTAAATAGTCTTGTGAGCAAAGTGATTCCTGTTTTTCCTAGGATTTTCTAAACTTCTATAAGAATATTGTTTAGTCTTACCGATTTACCATCCTTCATATGTTTAAGAGCCTCTTTGACTTCATTCTTTTGAATGTGTTGGTAGAAAATGTGGTTTATATACTTTTTTTATTTGGCTAACTCTCTTAAGCTTATACTAACATTTTTATTTTCATTAAAAAGATTATAAAAATAGTTTTTCCATCTCTTTCTTATATCAACATTTGCCACTAGAATTTTTCATCCTCGTCTTTGATGCATCTAACAAAATTAAGATCATTAGTTTTCTTATCTCTAGCCCTCGCTATCATAAAAATCTCTTTCACCCTCTTTTGAGTTGAGTTTTTATATAAATCCTCTCAAATGTTAGCTTTTGCTTCACTGCTAGCTTTTTTCGCTTTCTTCTTTGCTTTCTTATAAGCCTCTAAAGTTTCACTAGTTTTTTTAGCATAATGTAATTTGTAAAATGCTCTCTTTGCTTTGATTTTATTTTGCACTACTTCACTCCACCACCAAGCTTCTTTTTGTGCCGGTACACCTCCTTTAGATTCACCTAACACATCTTCTGTCACTTTCCTAATCTATATAGTCATATTGTTTCATATATCACAAGGTGTACCAATATAATTTCAAGCATCTCCTTGAAGGACTTTCTATTTAAATATATCTTCTTTCACGCTTTTGAGGATTCACCCTTTAGTCTAAATAGTTCGATGCACTCTTTTCTTCTTTGTCCATTTTTTTATTTGTAAATCCATAACTAAAAGTCGATGTTGGGTGGTTAAGCTTTCTCTTGGAATTACCTTGCAATCTTTACAACACGCTCTAACTTTATTTCTATAAATAAAATAATCAATTTGTGTTTGTGATAAGCCACTCTTATAAGTAATTAAATGTTATCTCGTTTTTTGAAGATTGTATTGACTATAAAGAGATCAAATACAACAACAACAATTAAGCCTTTTCCTATAGTAGATGGGGTCGGCTACATGGATTCTTTGTTTTCACAGAGCCCTAAGTTAGCAGTTAACTCACAATAAGCTAGATCATTCTTTATTGTTTCTTTTCAACACTTTTGTAGTTGTCCTCTACCTCTTTTAATACTTTCAAAATCTAATTTTTCATGTCTTCTTACAGGTTTTCTTTTGATCTTCTTTTTATATATCCAAACCACCTTAAACAATATTCTCTCATTTTATCCTTTATTGGTGTCACACATAATTTATTTCTAATAACCTCATTATGTATACGATCTTTTCTTTTATGACCACTCATCCATCTCAACATCTTCATTTCTAACACACACATCTTTCTATAAAGAGATCAAATGTCATAGCAAAATTTAAAATCTCTCTACCTTCCTGATTTATATCCCCAATACCTTGATATCCTAAGCCTCTTTACTTACATGTCCATTTAAGTCTCCTTATAAACAAATCATCTCCCTTTATAGAATTATTTGAATCACCTTATCTAACTCTTCCAAAAAAGCCGTCTTTAGACTATCTTCTAGTCCTACTTGGGGTGCGTAAACACACACTATATTCAAAACCTCTGCTCCTAATACTAATTTAAAAAACATGTAAAAATTGTAATTAAAAAATAAAAGATAACCAAGTGGTAGAAAACACAATCAAAATGCAACGTAAAATATATTTTCACGATCAATAAACTAATACCATGAGTCTCCAAGCCTTAAAGAGTAAAAAAGTTAAACTAAAAAAATTTAAAAAATATGAAAAATTGTAATTAAAAAATAAAAGGTAACCAAGTGGTAGAAACAAAATCGGAATGAACTTAAAATGCATTTTCACGATCAATAAACTAATACCATGAGTCTACAAGCCTACAAGAATAAGAAAGTTAAATTTTAAGTTAATAATATACCAAAAGCTTATGAAAGTTATAAGTTACAATTTATTACATAACACAAATACAAAAGTCATAACCACAACAGTTTAATTTTATTGTTTCATTCCATAAAACGTAGATCATAATCTATAAATGCATCACAAGCATTATAATTAGGGTCGCTGCCATCATCATCATCATGGACACCATCATCTCCCTCTCTTCCTCCAAAATTGTATCATCCAAACCTTCGCCTTGTACATCGTCATCTCCCATCTTTGCTTTTGCTTCTATTACTCTACAATTTGCATCCTCTAAAACAATAGGAGGTTCTTCTTCTTTGACCTAATCATCAAGAATATCAATATTTTCGTAGCTAAGTGGGTCATATGGCACCTTTCTTACCTTTCTTGTATCTCTTTGCATTTGTCTATAAGAAAATAAAAGAAAGAATAAAATTTACTTCGAAGTTAGAAAATATCGTTACTAATGAATTACAACTTATAAGTATAAGGAATAACAAAAATATCTTTTTACCTTTGCATTTACTTCGTATTATATGTGATATATACCAAATCACGAAGACGAACATGCTTCAATCGGTTCCTCTTCTTTGTATGAATGCGTTAAAAAAACTCCAATTCCTCTCACATCCACTTGAATTACATGTTTAGCTTAATATACATTAGTAAACCTCGACAAATTTGATGCATCTACACAAAATCGAGCCCACCATTCATCTAAAATAAAACATAATAAATGAAAGGATTAAGTCTTAAGAAGCAACACAAGTCATAAAAATGAAGAAGTAATAATAATTTATCAAAAAACCAAATCATACATGATCACATTAGGAAGCAGAGTTGTATTGCAATTGACCTTTCAAAATCTCTAACGCTATCTATATACTTACATAGCTCTAAATAACGTTGCACTTAGTAGATTAATCTTTTAAAAGATCAACTGCATTCAATATCCCTTTCTTAACTTAAAGTTGGGAGAAAATCTAATAGAGGGATTAAGAAAATATGTAGCAGCATGCAAATCATGATGCATTTGCCGATTCCAACGTGCATCAAATATCTTTCAAACATTCTTTAGAAGTAACCGTTTGCGGTAAGGTTTGCTTGTATTTACAATTTGTCCTTATCCATAGCATAATATATATAAAGTATAGCAGACATCTTCACTATCTACCGTTCTCATTACCTTCATTAAAGGCACAGTCATCCTAAAAAAAAGTGTTGTATTTCTCCTAAAAAGTTAGCATTAAAATCAATATATACTACAATAACCCCTTCTCTCTTTCTCAACTATACAGCCCCATTCTTCATATGCAAACATCTTTTCAATGCATTTTTTGTACGACATTGAAAAGTAATAACATTCATAGTAAATCTTGTTAATGAAGGCCTAATCAACTCCCTTCCACCAGTTTCTATTATCATCAAATGCAATACAGATAGTGATTATAAATAAACTTTATAATATTTCTGCATGCATCAAGTGTCCCCTTAATATCATCCATTGCACTTAAATCCTCAGGCATTAAGAATATGCAACGTGGGACACATGGAGTCCATACTAAGGATGGATGGTTTGCCTCAAGAATCTTACCAACTGCTCTAAAGTTTGTAACATTATCAGTGATGAATTGAACAATATTTTGAACAACAACATCTTCAAAAATAAGAATAAATTAACAATAATTTTATCAATATAAAACAAGTCATATGATTTCAAAAATAATGTCCTATTTGGACAATAAACCAACAAGTTCACTAATGATCTACAATACCCATATGTTCAACCATCAATCATAATGGAACAACCAATAACCTTTCATGACTCCCTAAATTTAATACTCCATTCATAAACAATATCAATCCATTTTTATAGTAATTTACCCATCAAAGTATGATAAGTAGGGACCTCAAAACCAGATCCTACACTAGCAATAGCATATTCCATGCTTTGAAAGGAAAATGAATTTTCAACATTAAACGGGAAGTAATTTTCATAAAAAAGCTCTGCACCCTTCAAATCAACTTTCTCAATTACCTCTCTTTAAGCCATAGCTGATCTAATAACTGGTTGGGCTCCATAAGTAGTACACTGAGGAAACAATGAATGTATTCGACCGCCACTAGCACCTCTTCTATGATTTCTCGCATCGAGGGGACAGGGATTCTTGCAATGGAACAAGAACCAACCCCGCTGCTACTGCCACTAGAACCTATACTCTTTCCTTTATATCATCTTCTTCTGCTCTCCTTAGCTATCTCTTTCTCCTCCTCTCTAGTTATACCATGAATTTCTTCTCGAGAAGCATCCTAACACATGTCCCAATCGCCTATTTTTGCTCTCTTTTTGTCATAATTTCTTCATTTCCTCTGTGAGCTCCAAAACTTATTGAATTTAATACTTCACACTTTTAGGCACCCGACGACAAGTACTTGTATCCTTTTTAGTTCCCGCAAGACGTTTCATGCGAGAAATACCTCTTTCATACACTGGGTATAATACTTTCACGCTAGATAACCTTGTTCGGACGCCATCAAGCAGAGCAAACATAAACCACAATAAGAGGCTTTAGAAAGGTGAGAAATCTCAGAATCTATGAAATCCTAAATTTTTAAGTGAAAAATCAAGTTACAAAAGAGTAGGGATGAAAAACAGAGAGTATGCCACATTTGAGAAAAACACTATGGATTTTCAACGATTTGAGACAAAAAAACATATGATTCCTCCACGAAATTTAGTAAATGTAAGGTATGAAAATCGTTTGGGAGTAAGGTAGGGGCAAGGAAGTGTTTGGGAGCAAGCAAAACAGTAGAAAAAAACCCAAGTTTCTCAGGTTTTATATCCTGTGAGTCAACATCGACTCGTATGATACATGTAGCGTATCGTATCGTGTGATACAACACGATATTGTAGAAAATTAACCCCTATACTTGGAAAATCATTAAGACATTCATCAATGGACAAAATCTTTGAAAGAAGGAGTCAACGCCACCATGGTTGTCGTAGCCTCTCTCTCTTTATTCCTTTGCTTAACACACTAAGTACACTTAGGGTATTATTTATACAGGTTTCTAACTTGAAAGACTAAATTGCCCTTGATTAGTGACACTAATTATACCTGGCTCCCAATGGATCTGATCTATTGGGATCCATACGACCCACTTACATAAACATAAAAACAATGCAGAAACATAAATATTAATTCAATCTTTAAGACGCTCCCTTAAGTTGGGTTTTAAGGCTTGAAATACCCAACTTGCCAAGAGTTTTCTTTAACTCATTGGCTGCAACTGGTTTTGTAAGAATATTGGCCAATTGATCTTCAGAATGAACATGAATAAAATTAAAAAAATCCTTGTGAAACTTTCTCTCTAATAAAGTGATAGCCAACTTCAATATGATTGGTCCTCTCATGGAAGACTGGATTAGAAGTCATTTGCAGAGCTGCTTTACAATCAGTGAAAAAATTAATTGGAATGATCCTTCTCAGGCCAATTTCTTTCAATAGTGATAAAATTCATAAACTTTCACACATGTCGAGAGCAATTGCACGATATTCTACCTCTGCACTTGATCTAACCACTATATATTGTTTCTTACTCTTCCAAAACACCACATTGCCTCCTAGATATACTATATAACCTCACGTAGACTTTCTATCAACTTTGGAGCCAACCCAATCGGCATCTGAATAGATTTCTAGATAAGTGATGAATGTAGGGCATATAATAAACCATAAGTGATTGATGACTTCAAGTATCTGATGATGTGAAATACGATACTCATGTGGTGCTTAGATGGGGAATGCATCCATTTACTTACATATTTGATAGCAAAACTGATGTCAGGTCTCGTAATAGTGACATATATAAGTTTTCCCACCAAACTATGATATCTACCATCTTTATATGGTTCAGCTGAGTCATCTTTATCTTCTTTTGGAATTTTAATGGGAGTAGAACATATCCAACAATCCTCCATTTTCGTTTCTTTCAGTAAGTCTAGAATATATTTTCTTTGATTTAAAAATAATCAATCTTTGCTCCATATAAATTCAATCCCCAAGAAATAACGTAGTTTGCCCAAATCCTTTCAATGCATGTAGTTGTCCTTTTAGAATAGCAATGTTGTATTGTCACCTGTGATGATGATGTCATCTATATATACCAAATAATATAATGGTTTTCTTATCTCGATTGATAAACAGTGTATGATCACTAATACACTGTTTCAAACCCAAACTCATAATACCATCATTGAATTTTTTAAACCATAAATCAATTTCTTTAGTTGGCATACCTTGTTTGATTTCTTCCCTTGGTAGGTCCATATAAATATCTTTCATAAGGTCTCCTTGAACAAAGGCATTATTCACATTCAACTGCCATAAGTCCTATCCTTGATTGACAAGCACACTTAGAATAATCTTAATAGTATTCATTTTTGCCACTGGTGCAAATGTTTTTGTGTAGTCAATACCGTATGATTGACTATAACCTTTAGCCACTAATATAACTTTGTACCGTTCTATATTTCCATCAACCTTGACCTTCAATGAATACACCTATTTGCAACCCACTATTTTCCTCTCTAGTGGTAAATCTACTAGTTCCAAGTCTTGTTTCTCACTAATGTTGTAATTTCTTATTTCATGACTGCCTTTCACTCTAAATGTTGCTCTACATCTTCAAATATTTTGAGAATATAAGTATTATTTGCATTCACCGCAAACAATTGATTCTCTTTGGGATAATTAGTGTATGAGACCATCTTCTGTAGTAAATATTTTACATTTTCATGTTTTCCTTTCTAAAGTGCAATAGGTAAATCATCAAGATCACTAGTGGAATTTTAAGAAGTTACCTAAATAGGAATTAGATTTGATTTGGGGTGAGGATTCTGATCCAAGGTAGCAGACTGCTGTGGGAGGAAGGTCTTCCTTTCACCTCTAGTATTAACCTGCCATTTCTTTTCTTGAAAAGATTGCATCTCATCTTCTTCTCTTCCAAGTTCTGATTGATCTTCAATTGGTGGAAGATGGATCACATTAGGTGAATGAATATCTCTTGATTGAACTTCTTGCTTGCCATAAAAAGGTGTATCCTTATGAAATGTAACATCCATCGTAACATATGATCTTTTTTCAGGATCATAACATTTATACCATTTTTTAGTAAAAGAATATCTTAAGAAGATACATTTAACATCCCTAACCTCTAATTTATCTCTTAAGCCATTGTGTATATGAACAAAACAAGTACACCCAAACACTTTTGGTGGTAGATGAAACTGTTTCTGAGAAGGACATAAGGAGTGAAATTGAGTATTATAATTTAGAACTCTGCTAGGCATACGATTAATCGAGAAAGGGGCACAAGATAACTTCTCCCCCAATATGACTTCGACGACATTTGGAAGGGAAGGGTCTTGTTAATTTCAAAGAAGTGTTGATTTTTTCTTCTCGAATCCTATTTTGTCATAGGTGTCAACATGTAAATTCATGGATTTATGCCCTGCTTAATATTAAAGCTTGAAAGGCTATGATTGATATTATTCTTTCCATTGTCTCAGAATCTTTAATGGCTTCAAATCAGACCGTATCTTCATATGATAAAATCGAGTAAACGTTTAGGTACTGATTTATCCTTCATCAAAAAGCCAAGTCACCGAAATAATAAATATCAATAAAGGAAAACAAACCATCTCACACCGTAGTCAAATAGAAATAGGGCAGTCCCAAACATCAAAATGTATAAGATCAAATGGTTCGACACTTTTATTAAAAACTAGAGGGAAAAGTAACACGATGGTGTTTAGCAACCGACAAACATCACACTTAAAAGACTCGAATGTAGATCCGTTGGTAAAAACAAGGACGGGAACATAGACTTATAAGAGAAAAGGAGGGATGACCAAGACGCTCAGGTGCCGGAAGCTGCACTCCATGATGTGGAATGAGACTCGAATAGACCGGAGACAGAAGACAACACCTTCCTCGACTCATCCTTTTCATCGGGACATTTATAGTACAACCCCTCCTAGCTCCTTAGCAACTCCAATCATTCTCCCCGTGGCAAGATCCTAAAACACAATGATATGAAGGAAAAAGGTCAGCCGCACAATTTTGGTCTCGAAGTAGTTTATGAATTGAGATCAAGTTATTACTCTGGAACATGGAACATGTAAGACATTTTTCAATATTCCAAAAGGTGTAATGATACTTCCTTTTTCAACGATGGGAGTATGTAATCCATCGGCCAACCTTATATTAATTTTTCTTTGAGCCAATTGATAATCATCAAAAAAATCTCGTCTACCAACCATATGATCTGTAGCACTAGAGTCAATGACGCATATCTTGGAATGAGAAATTATTACATTACCCTTAGCCATGAATGATAATGGATATGCTATAGTCGCTCGAGAATCAACATTAGAGGATGTGGATACAATCTGCGAATCAACCAAACGAGCCTTAAGCATCTCAATCTCTTTCTTTATGTTGGCTAATGAATTCGCACTACTTTCAGTATTTTGTTTTTCACTTTGGTAACTGCTAAAGTAGGCTTTATTGGGCCTATTCTGATAATAAGTAGGTCTACCTACCAGTTCCCCGCATGTCTTCTTTATATGTCGTGATTTTTCACAATGAGAACAAGTCAGTTTGTTTGTTTCTTTAAAAGTAAGTAGTGATCTACCTCTCTCACGTTCATATCCTCCTCTACCACGAGAGAACGAGGAGTTAGAAGTATTCATGCCCGCAAAAGTAGTGGTCTTTGAATTAATCTTTTTCTTTCTCGAGGTGTTTCCTATCTTCTTCTCGCAGTAAAAGAGAATACACTATGCTCAAGGAGGAAAGTTCTTCTCTACTAACGATGTTATTTTTCACAACCTCATATTTAGTTGAGATGCCCCACAAAAGATCAAACACTTTACGTTCTTTAAATTCCTCATTGCACTCTTACACGCAACTTTGACATTTTATCTTAAAATAATAAAGTTGTAATTCCTCTTATAAACCTGTAAGTTCTGCATAATACTCACTTATAGATCTACCTACTTGTCTACACTTCTAAATCCTCTTAATGATATCGTATTTCTTTGCTATATTTTTTCTATGAGCATAGGCCTCTTAAACTGTCAACCACGTGTCTTTTGCTGATTCTAGAAACAAGAATATGCTTCCAATCGATGGTACCATTGATTGTATAAGCCAAACACTAACCAATGCATTTTCTCTCCACAATCGAGAATAAAGAGGATCAATTGTAAGGGGTTGGAGAATGTCTCCAATCAATGGATATGGCCCATTGAAGGCAGTTCTTGTCATCTAACTTAAGGTTTGTGATTTGAAACACCTTACCCTTGTCTGAGGAACGGTTGTCACAACCATCTCCCATCTTGCCTTTATCTGTCATGATCAGATTTATCCCTTTTCTCTAGGGTTGATCGTAACCTCCTATTTTTCTGATTTTTAGAACACGGACATTGCTGAAAACAATATAATAGACTGACCTGAAAATCGGATAACACAAATCTATGCCAAAAACCCTTTTTTCGTTGCCTTGAATCTTGTTCAAACATGCACTAATCCACGTGATTAGGCTCTGATACCATGTAGAAAGTCTGAAAAATCATTAACACATTCATTAATGGACGAAATCTTTGAAATAGGGAGTCCGCGCCACCATGGTTGTCGTAGCCTCTCTCTCTCTTTATTCATTTGCTTAACACACTAAGTACACTTAGGGCATTATTTATACAGGTTTCTAACTTGAAAGACTAAACTGCCCTTGATTAGTGATACTAATTATACTCGGCTCCCAATGGATCATATTTTGATCCATAGGATCCATACAACCCACTTACGTAATTCTAATTACAGAAACATAAAAACAATGCAAAAACATAAATATTAATTCAATCTTCAACAGATATGACCTGATAAATTGTACAACATGATACGGTATTGTATACCATATCGTGATGACTTATGATATATGATAAACTTGTACTATATTATACGATAAGTTATGAGTTTTATAAAATTGGTATAATTCTGAAGGTATCCCTTGTTCTTATATATGGGTATACGGGCATATGTGTACTGTTTTCCATTCCTCAAGCAATTTTTAGGTTCTCTATATTTCATTAAATAATATTGTAAGCTAAGAGAGCCCCATCTCTCTTAAGAGCCTCTTTGACTTCATTTTTTCAATACGTCGATATAAATTGTAGTTTATATATTTTTCTAATTTGGCTAACTCTCCTAAGCTAATACTACCATCTTTATTTTCATTAAAAGGCTTATAGAAATAATTTTTTTATCTATTTTTTATATCATCATTCGCAACTAAAATCTTCTCATCCTCATCTTTGATGCATCTAACAAAAGTAAGATCCTTAGTTTTCTTATCTTTAACATTAATTATCCTAAAAATATCTCTTTCACCTTCTTTTGAGTTAAGTTTTTATACAAATCATCCCAAAATTTGGCTTTTGCTTCACTAACGGCCTTTTTCGCTTCTTTTTTTGTTTTCTTATAAGTCTCTAAAGTTTCACTAATCTTCTTACCATAATACAATTTGTAACTTGCCTTGTTTGCCTTGATTTTATCTTGCACCACTTTAGTCCACCATGCTTCTTTTTGCACCGGTACACCTCCCTTAGATACGCCTAACACATCTTTTGCCACTTCTCTGATATATATAGCCATATTGTTCCATATATTAGAAGGTGTACATACATAATTCCAAGCATCTCCTTGAAAAACTTTCTATTTAAATATATCTTCTTTCTCATATTTGAGGTTCCACCATCTAGTCTCAATAGCTCTATGCACTCTATTCTTCTTTGTCCACATTTTTACCTACAAATCTATTACTAAAAATCAATGCTAAGTAGTTAAGCTTTCTCCTGGAATTACCTTGCAATCTTTACAATACAATCTATCTTTTTTCTATAAACAAAATAATCAATTTGTGTTTGTGACAAGCCACTTTTATAAGTAATTAAATGTTCATCTCGTTTTTTAAAAATTGTATTGGCTATAAAGAGATTAAAAGCCATACCAAAATTTAAAATCTCCCTACCCTCCTCGTTTATATCCCCAAAACTATAGTTTCCATGAATACCTTGATATCCTAATGCATCTTTACCGACATATCCATTTAAGTCTCCTCCCAAACAAATCATATCCCTTTGTAGAATTTTGTGAATTACCTAATCTAACTCTTCCCAAAAAGCCTTATTTATACTATCTTTTAATCCTACTTAGGGTGCATAAGCCCAAACTATATTCAAAGCCTCTACTCGTAACACTAGTTTCACTATCATAATACGGTTACCATATCATTATATGTCTACTACACTATCCTTTAAATCTTTATTTATAATAATATCAACTCCATTTTGAGTCTTTTCCTTTCTTCAGTACCATAATTTAAAACCTGTATTTTCAATCTCTTTTGCTTTTTCTCCAACCCACTTTGTATCTTTAAACATAGAATATGAATCTTTTTCCGAACCATAGTATCTACCACCTTCATTAACTTGGTGGTCAAAGTTTCGATATTTGAAGTACCAATATGAATCTTATTATCTAGGACTAGCTTCCTTACCCCGCATCCATCCATGTTGAAAATGAGGAGACCCTTGTTGTAACTTGTACACTACATTCGGGCGACAATATAGTGGGACTAACTTCTTTACCCACACTCATCCATCATGTGGAAACTCTTTCTGCAATTCATTCACTACATCCAAACGAAGATGTAGAGGCCCTTGCTTATTTTTCACTGCATTCGGGCTCTACAATGCGTCGCTAAGAGGGAACACCCAAACGCAATGCTTATAAGTCCAAAAAAGTTTTATGTTTGTTGTCGGAAGCCTAACGCAGCCCTCCTCCTTTACTGGGCTTGGGACCAGCCATGCAAGGGTGATCCCTTACATGGGTGGAGTTTTGAACAGCCCATACATGGCAATAAATTATAGAAACCAATATAATATAAAAAAACGTTGTGAAACTATTGACAAATAGAGAGATCAACACGAATTAGAGAACACATAAACAACATTTGTATAACCAGCTAAAGGTAGAAAGAAAAACACCACACTGTGACTTATGAGGATGAAATGACTAAGAAATAAGTACATAAATCACAACATCAGCTCAGGCAAAAGATAGACTTTCTTGATGTGAAAAAAGTTGGAGTTTAATGCCACGTTACCTTGTGCATTGTTTTTTACATTAAGTTTATTTTAATTGTGATAGGTTATGTAGAAATTGATGGCCACAAACAAAGCAAAGTTCCAACCACTTAAAAGCTGGTGTACTACATAAATATCAGCAAGCAAGCATGGCTGTCAACTGTGGCCAAATATTTAGAACAAGTACTGAACAAATGCAGATGCGTATAAAAATCAAGTTACATATTCTGGCAACAGTTTGATTGAATCATGTGCCTCATTTCATGAGATCATGGCCCCATGTAATGGACAACTTTTAGTAAAGTTTTTATGCCAAAACAAGCAGGACTAGGGATGGCAATGGGGGTAAGGTGGGACGGGTTTTCACCCTACCAGCATCAGCCCCACACTCAGGAATGCCAGTACGCCCCTTCCCATGGGTTTCAAAAATCATGCCCCGCAACCTGACCAGCCCTCTATAAGTCATCAAATCTTTTATATAAAAAATTAATTTAATGACAATATTTACATAAAATAACATATTGACAAATATTAAGTTATTAATAAAAAAAGACAAAACTATTAAATTGTTAATAAAGGAGTAGGTATCGCAGAGCAGGAATGGTTCTCACTGAACCCATACCTTGGCATGATAGTGCCACCCCACCCCACAAAGCCCTGCTACAGGAGAGGTTCTCAATTCCAAAACCAGGTCCCCTGCTGGGGCGGGGTGGGATGGTGCAAGCTAGATTACCATCCCTAAGCAGGACCCATGCATTTCCCAATGTGGAAGCAAAAGTTAACAGATTTAAATCTAGATGTGGGATATAGTTCTCCTTGCAAAAAGACACGCTGCTCTATAGGACTGGGTAGCAGAGCTCAGGGTAGGGGAACTCCTTTTGCATCTCTGGAAGGAATGAAAGCAGTATGCAAGCTGACAATCCCCAGCAGCTAAGGACAGAATTATGGCGGTGGAGATGTATCCTAGTCAAGGAGGAGGATAAGCCCAGGTCTCCACCACCGTCGAGCTGCTAGACAGGCTGTGGAAGAATCCATCCAAAGTGGCAACAATTGGTGGACCGAAGCTGAGGAGGTGGCAGTTGCCACATTGCTTCTTCTGATCTTGACTCCTTATAATAGGGTTTCCACAAGGTTTTGCAGATATTTTCCATTATAATGCAGTATTTATGTTGCTTGTGGTGTTAATTTTTGGCAACCTCTCGCATAATAGATGTTTTGGACATCACAAGAATTAGTCTATCAATGTCAAAGACTAAAAAGGTGTATTGTGGTGTTACACTAAAAGGAGGACCAACTTTGATCACATTAAAGTTTCTTCTATTTACACCTAAATATTTGTCCTTGATTCAGTCAAGGAGACATCACATATTCACTTTGTTACACAAGCCTGCAAATGCTTTTTCTCGTGTTGTAGAAGCCAAATTTTACATTCATCACAACTATGCAGTGTATAAATGGTATAGAAAACTGTGAGTGGCAGAACATCAATCACCAAGACAAACTTTACAAGAGCATGATATGTTTGTCTGTCTATATGTGTGTGTATATGTCAACAAAAACATCATGAGATGCAATTCTCGCATAATATAAAGGATAGTACCTTTAATAATTGTTGAATAAAAAGAGTTATGTCCTTCCCCGTAATAGGAATGGACTTGATGCTGCTCCCTATGACATATCCTTCTGCCACGGGCACAACATGTGTGGCTCCTTCCCCAATATCCACCACAGCACCTGTCATTTCACACTGAGTAAAACCTGCATTAGCTAACAAAAGAAAGGACGCAGTGGCAAATTAAAGGAAAGGAATCAGTATTTCCTTAATTCTAGAAATAGTGCACACAAAATGTGGTGAGATTCTTAAAACATGAAGGTATGGTAATAGTCAAAAGAAAAAGTGAGAAATTCTCCAGGAGGTAAATGTGATTTTTAATGAACTTTTCCACTCAAAAAGTTCATTAAAAATGTGACTTTCTGCACTTAACGATTATATTTTCACAATTGCCACCACTAATGACAGCCTTCTGACATATCTCAAGTGCAATTTGTGAACAAGTACCATGAATCTGATTTTCAGCCACAATTATAGACACATTAGTGTATTTTGACCATTACAATCAGTAAAGTGTGACTCAAATGAATTTAAATGACTTACAGCACCAAGATATGTTCGTCTATCTCTGTATGTGCATGATGTGCAAGTAGGGCTTGTGTTTTAACTACAGTATCCTTAAGCACATAATGCATACTGTTAAAGCTTAATTTTGTTTTATGTCTTAACTTCTATTTTGTGTTTTTAAAAGTAGCTTTAAATAAGCTTCATTAATGGCACTTTAGTAAATTAGTTCTTTGTAATGCTAATATTTAAGGGTGTGAAAACCCTATTAACATTTGTAGTTTTGAAGAGGAGAAAGAGGTACAGGGCAGCGACTGCACAAATGCAGCCGACTGCCCCTTGGCCACCCTCTTATGTATTGAAGATCCTGAATAATTTTCAATGATATCTTTGAACATGGTATCAGAGCTTAGGCATTGAGGAATCTACGTTGAACGACAACCATCGTTGTGTCATGAAGTTTTGCATCATTTTCTGATTTCTGAAGATCAACTGCATGTATTTCTGAAGCATCGTATTCTGCTTCAACTATCAGATTTGCAAGCCATACAAAATATCAGCAGTAATATCTGTGTGTATTTGTGAAGCATCATATTATTGGCTTATGTTTCTATTTCAAGTGGCCTCCCATCATCTCCAATCTCATCGGTGTCTTCAAAAAATCAAAGCTTAAACACTTTAGCATGAGGATTCAGCCCATCTATCAGTCCACTGCGTTCACCACCTTCTGCATTGTGTGAATCAAGTTGGAATATGAACATAGAGTATCGTGTTGAAACAAATTGATTGTGTTTGAACATAAAGTACTCGAGCATATCATATAAATCATGGAAAGAAGGATGAAAAAGGAAATGCAATCAGCCACATGTGGTAATGAACAGAAACTAGAACCATTTAAAATTACAAATATTCGTTTGGAAGGGAAAAACTATAGAGAATGCAATCAACCACATGTGGTAATGAATAGAAACTAGAACCATTTCAAATTACAAATATTCGTTTGAAAGGGAAAAACTATAGAGAATGGACGAGATCAATTGAGTTTGTCCTACGTTCTCGAGGAAAGCTATCAATGAGGACAGTGCAGATTTTGAGAGATGGTACAAGGATGATGCCTTTGTAAGCTCTTGGCTCCTTCAATCCATGAATCGGTCCATTAGCAAAACGTTTATGGATATGGAATCGGCTGCAGAAATTTGGACTATAGTTAAATAAGCATATTCTTAACAAAGGGACATTCTAAAGAATATGAGATTATTGAGAGAATAAGGAAATGTCGTCTAGAAACCAGATCAGTAAGTATTACGAAGAATTATAGGAAGTATGCAACGAACAAAGATATATTGTAGAAAATAAGTGCAGCCATTGTGTAAAAGAGAGAACAGCCGATGGTGAAATTAGAAAAGTATTTGATCTACTATGGGGAATCTCACATGAGTATGAATCAATCAAGTTGAATATTCTCAGGAAGGAAGAATTGCTATCACTAGAAACAGTATATTCTCTTTTGTTAAGAGAGGAAGATCGGAAAAATTTAGAGAAAGCGAAACATATTCAAGCTGAGAAATCTGCATTTGCTGGTAGAGGTAACACTAATTATCAAAGAAGTAGTGATTCAATCAGAAGCCGTGAAAGAGGAAGATTTTAAAATTATGAAGATATACTATAGTAGTGATTCAATCAAAGATATATTGTAGAAAATAAGTGGAGCCATTGTGTAAAAGAGAGAACAGCCGATGGTGAAATTAGAAAAGTATTTGATCTACTATGGGGAATCTCACATAAGTATGAATCAATCAAGTTGAATATTCTCAAGAAGGAAGAATTGCTATCACTAGAAACAGTATATTCTCTTTTGTTAAGAGAGGAAGATCAGAAAAATTTAGAGAAAGCAAAACATATTTAAGCTGAGAAATCTGCATTTGCTAGTAGAGGTAACACTAATTATCAAAGAGGTAGTGATTCAATCAGAAGCTATGAAAGAGGAAGATTTTAAAATTATGAAGATAAAGAACAAACTACAATGTACTCATTATGGAAAAAAAGGCACACATGAGAACATTGCTAGGAAATTATTAGAAAATCAGCAAAGTACAAGAATTATGGCAATCATGTGGCAGCTACATCTGAGAAAGGAAAAATAGAACTAAGTCCTATAGATGAAATGGCCGAATTGAAGAGGCAACTTCCAAAGATAGAACTACGACTGCGTGACCAGCCTTCAACCTCTTCGTCAAAGATTTAAATGAGTCATCCTACTTCCTAGAGTATCAGTGGTAACTTCTGTTATAAAAATTCTACTTATTCTAATTACTGGGTAATTGAGTCAGGGGCTACCGATCATATGGTAGGCGATAAGTCTAACTTTACAGAATTTGAAGTTACTCGAACACCTCAGTACATAAAGGTGGCAAACTGTTCCTTGATCCCAATAGAAGGAAAGGGAGTAATTGAAGGGAAAAATCTTAAGCTTAATTCAGTGATATACATTCCCAAATTTTCAGTAAATTTACTTTCTGTAAGTTCCTTGGTTAGAGATATGAACTCTTCAATTACATTTTCTCCATCTAGTTGTGTTTTTCAAGATCTGAGAACGGGAAGAACCTTTGGACGTGGTGAACTAAGGAATGGGATGTATTTACTTCCCGGACCAGACACTGTAATACAGAGAAGAGCATTGGCAGCCACTTCTACGGAAGAATAAATAAGACTTTGGCATAGTCGGTTAGGCCATTTACCAGTGTCTAAAATTCGTGAGTTTGTCCCTATTATAATTCCAAGGTATCTAGTTATCCAATGTGATGTATGTCAGAGGACTAAACATCATAGAGCCTCGTTTCCTAGTAGTGATTCTAAGTCATTAGTTCCATTTGAATTAATTCATTCTGATGTATGGGGTCCATGTTGTTGAAGAATATGATTTTAGAGTCAGTTTTAGTACATTTGATGTTTTAGGTATTATTGTAATTGCTCGTAGTACTAAGGGTATTTTGGTCATTTTCTATTTTACAGCTCATTATATAAGGGCTGATAGGTTGCATTAGGGTTAAGAGGTTTTGAGTAAGAAAGAGAGAGAAAGAGGGGAGGTGGCCTCCATTGGAGGTCAGCCCCTTCCTTAGATCTCTCATGTTTTCTCTTCAATATTATTAATATTTGTTGTTTAATCTTCTGCTATGCGATTCCGAAATCTCAACATAGTATCAAGGCCAGAAGTTTGCGAAGAATGTGGAGCCGAAAGAAAAACTCTATGCTTAGATTTTTTAGAAAGGATGTAGCCGATCTGTTGAGTGGCGGACAGGAAATGAAAGCATTTGATCGGGTTAATGTACTGATACCTGAGCAGAATTTTTTAGCTGCATATGAAATGATTAAAGAATTTTGTGCGTCCATCTTGAGCAACCTCTCCGTCATTCAAAAACAGAAGGAGTGTCCTCCAGAGAGTAGGGAGCTTGTGGCAAGTCTTATGTTTGTAGCAGCTTTGTGAGACAGAGGCAAAGGGGCCAGAAATGAAGGTAGTTGTAGCTTTCTTGCTAGCAGTTCTCAGCAAAAACACTAATCCTTTGGCCGATGACATCAAAAATATCCTTGGATCAAGATGGCGTTGCTTCTGATGGGTTGATGCAATTGGTGATGAGGGTCATACATCTCAGGATATGAATACTGATGAAAATGATGCCAGTGGAAAAGAGAAGCATGCAGAGCTTCTTGCACTTCCTCCTCATGATTCAGAAGTTTATGTAGGTGGCATTCCAAAAGATGCAGGAGAAGATGAATTGAGAGGGATTTGTTAACCCATTGGTGAAGTTACAGAGGTCAGAATTATGAAGGCAAAGGACTCAAGTGAGAACAAAGGTTATGCTTTTGTGACATTGGGAACTAAAGAATTGGCTCAGAAAGCCATTAAGGATCTCAACAACACTGAGTTAAAGGGGAAAAGATTGAAGTTTTCTTCATCTCAAGCAAAGCATCGATTGTTTATTGGTAATGTTCCAAAGAGTTGGAGTGAAGAAGACTTGAAGCAAGTTGTGAGCAAAGGTGGCCCAGGAATAGTTGGTATAAAACTCCTGAAGGATCCACAAAACTCCAACCGTAACCGAGGATTTGCATTTATTGAGTATTACAACCATGCATGTGCTGACTACTCCAAACAAAAGTTGTCAAATCCAGAATTCAAACTTGAACATCACGGAGATATCACGAGGGTTGTGTTGCCTCTTGCCAAGCCTGGACACGAAAATAGTGGTTTTGGCTTTATTCATTTTGGTGAGAGGTCGAGCGCCATGAAAGCTCTTAAGAATACAAAAAAATATGAAATTAATGGCCAAGCTTTGGAATGTTCACTTGCAAAGCCTCAGGCCGATAAAAAGTTGGATGGGGCTTCTTCATTGCGAAGAAATAAATCAGAATCTGAGACTCAGGCTATGGTGGTGGCATTTATTGCATCTGGGTACAGAGCACGCACATGGAACAAACTATGGTGGCAACATTTATTGGATTTGGCTGCATTTACTGCATTTGGGCAGTACTGGGCCTCGGAATGTTGGCTGCATTTACTGCATTTGGGCAGTACTGGGCCTCAGAATGTTGCTGTATTTACTGCATTTGGGCAGTAATGGGCCTCGGAATGTTGGCTGCATTTACTGCATTTGGGCAGTAATGGGCCTCAGAATGTTGGCTGCATTTACTACGTTTGGGCAGTACTGGGCCTCGGAATGTTGGCTGCATTTACTGCATTTGGTCAGTAATGGGCCTCGGAATGACTACCTATACTGCTTGGTACTTGACTTACAAAGTTCATATTACTATCCTAGCTCAACTTACAAAGTTCAGATTCATGTCCAGAACCTCTCCGAGAAACAGGACTCTAGGATTTTTTAAGCCTTTGGAATTGCGTCAGTCATGGCATTGGTGATTGCCTTCAAAATGAAAAGCGGCATGGATGACCTATCTGGCTATGTTAGTCAATGTTATCCGTATCGCACCATATCGTACGATACGGTGCGATACGTATCGTATCGTGGGAAGCCACGATACGATACGGTAACCTGTATCGTAAGATACAGGTTATCGTGCCGTATCGTACGATACGGCCCGTATCGTACGATACGGCCCGTATCGTACGATACGGCCCGTATCGCCCGTATCGTATGATACGGCCCGTATCGCCCGTATCGTACGATACGGGCCGTATCGGGCGATACGCCCAAAAAAAAATTTTTTCAAAATTTTTTTTTTTTCAAATTTTTTTTGCATGTTTCTGCCCTCTCTTTCCCTCTCTTCACTTCCCTTAAAGGCATCCTCCAATATGCTTATAATTTGGGTTTATAATTTCATTTATTTAATAAAAATAATGTATAAAAAAAAAATTATGACAAAATCATTTCCCTTTCTGTTACAACTTTTAGGTATATTTTTGCTAACAGTTTCTAATTTCATAAGATCGTAAACAATTAAAAACATTTAATTCTCTCGGTTCATTGAGTAGGGATTTCACAACTTCACTATTTTAAGGTTCACGTTACATGACTTCTATTGAGTTGAACATGATCAATGTGTGTGAGGCTTAACTCAGTCTGTGAAGTGAGAAATGAAGCTCATGCATTAGTTAAAAAGCTAGTCTCCAATAAGAGAAAAAGGGGACATTATCAAGTAATAATATAACATCATTAAGGTGTCATAGACTCAATAATCAAAGAAATGGAGCTCTTTGTTTTGCTCACATATGAAAATTAGCAAATATGACTACATGTACAAAGATAGCAGTTTGTTAATTTTGATATATTACATGAGTGAATTATGGAAGATAACGAAGAAAATGCACTCCTAAGTCCTAACTGAAGAAGACATTGCATGAATTAATTTGAAGTACAACAACATCATCAAGGAGAAGATGAAGATTATTTAGTTAATGATCCTGATACAAATTTACAATATGTAAAATATAAATGTATTTCATTTTTTGATTCAAAATATATAATTTTGGATGCAATTGTTCAATATTAAATGTTCAATTTGTGCTAAACTTTGCATTATATGAATTTAAAGCAATTACCAGATTTTTTCAAAATTTTCCAGAATTTTCTTGATTTTTTTCGGATTTTTACTAATTTTATTGATTTTTTAAATAATTTTTATAGTTTTTTAATATTAAAGTACGATACGATACGATACGATACGATACGCCCGTATCGTGGAGCCCAGCGATACGCGATACGATACGCGTCGGACAACACTGATGTTAGTGGATACGCTACTTACAAAGATGGACGTTGATGAGGCTTAACTTCTCATGTAGCCAGGGCTGTGGTTAGTCTTGCTGCATATGAGAGGTTTGTCTTAGCCTTTGAGTAGACTGATTCGGTGAAGTAACAAAACAGAAGGAAAAGGCTTGCTGCTATCAAGAGCTTCCATATTTTCATACAAGTATTGAGAATTCTTGTAACTTTATTTTTTATCAGTATGATGTCACGCTTAAATTGATTCATTTGAAGTTGAGAAGAGGCTCTATATATGTTTGAGAGAATGGAAATTGCTGGCTTGATCCCAGATGAGATAATTTTTTTGTTGGAAGTTTTATCTGCATGTAGTCATGCTGGGACGTGTGGGTTATGACCTTGGTTCAGCTATCAACCAACTGGGTGGATGAAGTTTGGAAAAGCAGGGCAGTGCCAGAAATTCATCCTGTTGTTGTGCAGCCACTGAAATTTTATGGCAGCAATATTGAAGAGAAGTTAAGTAATTTAAGAGTGAAAGTAGCACGCATTGTTATCGCAGCTCTGGATGAAGTGGCTTGGTTGTATAGTATTCGAGGATCTTATGTGTCTTACAATCCTGTGGTCCCTGCATTTGCCATAGTAACTAGGAGATCAGCGGTTCTTTATGTGGACAAAAGGAAAGTTACTTCTGAGATGCACAAGTATTCCAGTGAAAATGGAGTCGACGTCACAGATTATGGTGATGTGGATTAAAATTGTTTAGAGAGATGCAATTGAAGGGCATCAAGGAGACCGCTACAATCGCCGTGAATGTGCTTACTGGGTGTGGAAGGACAGCGAGGCTATTAGAGAAGGCCCAATCCAAAGTATATGGAGTCTGTCCAGAATGATGTTTACTGCGAACATGAGTCTCTCCGACTGGCAGACAGCCGGTATGCCATTCTTCATGAGCAAATAGAGGAGTTAATGAAGCAGTTGGAGAAGAGCAAGGTGTTTACCTGCAAGTCAAGTGTTCGATGAAATGCTCAAGAAGAGATTAGTTACATGCATATCAAGTGTTTGATTCAATGCCTAAGAGACAAGTTTACCTGCACAACAAGTGTTCGCTGAAATGCCCAAGAGAGATATTTATCTGTGCATCAAGTGTTTGAGGAAATGTTTAAGAGAAATGGAAAATTCCTAGTGAGGTTGCAGGAATTTGCAGTTATGAAAGTTGCTTGAAAAACAGTCAGGAAGGTTGAGTGAAGATGTTGCAGTTAAATATGTTGCTAAAGATTATCAACCAGGAAGGCTGAGTCAGCCAAAGATGCTGCTAAAGATGATCAGTCAGTAAGGCCGAGTTGATGTTGCAGCCAAAGATACTACTAAAGATATCAGTCAGGAAGGCTGAGTTGATGTTGTTGTAGCCAAAGAAGCTGTTGAAGATTGAATCAGTCATGAAGACAGGTGAAGAACGTTGCAGCCAGGAAGGTTGCTAGAAAAAAAAGAAAAAAAAATCAGTTTTTTGGCAAGTTTGGAGTTCGAAGTATCTCACTCCCAACTTGACGGAGGGTGTTGAAGAATATGATTTTAGAGTTAATTTTAGTACATTTGATGTTTTAGGTATTATTGTAATTGCCTGTAGTACTAAGGACATTTTGGTCATTTTCTGTTTTATAGCTCATTATACAAGGGCTGATAGGTTGTATTAAGGTTAAGAGGTTTTGAGTAAGAAAGAGAAAAAGAGGGGGGGGCTCCATTGGAGGTCAGCCCCTTCCTTAGATCTTTTATGTTTCCTCTTCAATATTATTAATATTTATTGTTTAATGTTCTGCTACGCGACTCCGAAATCTCAACACATGTTTCGTACCTTCCTTGAGAAATTTTAAATACTTTGTTACTTTCATTGATAACTATTTCAGACTTACCCTTGTTTATCTTATGAAATCTAAATCATATGTATCATTGAATTTTCCTATGGTTGGGATATCAGAAGAGTGTGAGTGATCACACATTATTCTTTAAAAGAGGAGAAAAGTTGATATTATTACTTGTATATGTTGATGACATCATTGTGACAGGAGATGATATTGAAGAAATCCAAAGGTTAAAGCAAGACCTTCATCGTCTATTCGACATCAAAGATCTTGAAAGACTACATTATTTCTTGGGCATTGAAGTAGCTTACTCGGGTACGAGTATTTTCTTAAATCAAAGAAAGTAAACATTAGACTTATTGCGAGACGTTAAGATGGAAAATTATAAACTAATATATACTCTCATGGATGTTAATCACAAGCTGCAAATAGAGGATGGAGTTGATAACGTGGACGTAACCAGATATCAACAACTAGTTGAAAAACTTATATACTTAACTATTACACACCCAGGTATAGCATATGCAGTGAGCATTGCCAATCGATTCATGTAGTCACCATCAAGTACCATATGGATGTAGTTTTTCATATACTAAGATACTTGAAGCAACTCCTGCAGAAGTTTATTACTCCGATTATGTAGTAAGTTGGGTGTAAAAATCCATCTTTCACCCAACTTGAGAGGGAGTTTTGTTTTATGTCTTAACTTCTATTTTGTGTTTTTAAAGGTAGCATTAAATAAGCCTCATTAATGGCACTTTAGTAAATTAGTTCTTTGTAATGCTAATATTTAAGGGTGTGAAAACCCTATTAGCGTCTGTAGTTTTGGAGAGGAGAAAGAGGTACAGGTTGGTGGCTGCACACATGCAGCCGACTGCTCCTTGGCCACCCTCTTATGTATTGAAGATCCTGAATAATTCTCAACAATATCTTTGAACACATACCATATCCATGATTTACCTCTATGTTGAGTGCTCGAAGGAGCTGAGCATCTAGACAAAAAGTTTGGATGAACGAAGAGGTCTCTAAAGGAATTAGAAATCAAATGCTCACAATGCAACACAATAGAAATGCCAAGTTTGCACCCAAACAATTAGATCCAGAGCACAGTTCTTATCAAACAACCCATGATGAACTCATCTACGGTACTTGATTACCTATGAATGACCAGCAAATGAATTTCAAATAGAGACTACAGACACAAGTTTGATATATAACTCCACATTCTGCTCTCATTTTCTTTGTACTTTAACTAACATTCATTACCCTACTTCTAGGCACGTTCTCATTTACTGCACCTCCCAATCACTTATCAGGCTAGAAAAAATGGAACACTAAAGGCCTTTCGCTTGGGTAATCATGATCGAAGTATAAAACGTCCAGTGACTCAAACAGGACTCTTCTCTAGAAAGGATTGTTAGGTGAATGGGGGAAAAGTAGGGCTACCTTTTCGTTGCCAAGTTCTTCAGAATTATCCACAGATTGAAATTTCCTCTTAATATTTTCACAATAAGAACCTTCTGTCCTAACCAGGTTAATTTGCAAAACTTGAGAAATCCCATGAGGACCAGAAATCCTGTTGTCCAGCTGTTCTCCGTATTATCTCTAACCTCTTCCTCCAAAGAAGTCATTTATGGAGACAATTTCTTTCTGTCACCTTCTTTAACCTCTTCATAAAATGACTTAAATCTTCAAATATTGTTAACACGAACTAGAGTGCAACTCTTGCTGCAAATAATTTCACCTTAAGTACTATGATGCTGTCCTTACCATTATCCTCCATTGACTTAGCTCACCATATGGACAACTAAGTCATCCAAATGCTATAACATGAAATTTCATGAAAGAGTACTAAAACCTAAAATGAATCTTCGGCAATAGGTGGGATTAGCTACATGGATTCCTTCTATCTTGGATCATACACTCATTTAAATTCAAAACAACCAGAACATGCTTAATGGTTTCTTTCCAACAGAATATAGCCCTTCTTTGGCCTCTTCTCAGTGCACATTCAGAAGCCTACTGACAACTTTGCACTGGATTTCCATTTTGGCTCTCATCAAGATGCTCAAACCACCTTAAGCATATTTCTCCATGTTCCTCAAACCACTTAAGCATATTTCTCCATGTTCCTCAAACCACTTAAGCATATTTCTCATCTCCGCAAAGAAGCTCCATGCACCTCTGTTTTCATTCAAAACTTGTTGGAAGAGGCAGACTTTAACATGTAAACAGGAAGAAAAATCACTTGGAACATAAACAAAGAAGCAAATTTTCATAGGAGAACATAATTGCTACATATTCTACATTCAAAACCAAAAAGCCTTCTCCACACTAAGTGGGAGGATCTATTGATTGTTAGTCACTACCACACTGTATCTAGTGTTATGTTAGCATTTAACTCCAAAAGAGCAAAGATTCTCAGTCACTATGGTTGTCATATACGTACATAGTTATAAATTCTTAAGGTTATTGAATTCATTGCAGAATCATCAGAAGCACAGAAGACAAGGCAACCTTGTAACTGGATGGTCCGCTCTGTAACAGTTACTAGTTACCATTCATTCCCAGAAAATAAAATAAACCTGGAAGAAATTAAAGGAATTGTCACAAATCACAATCCCTGCAGGATGACTAACTATGTGCATTTAATCATTGAAAAAGATGCATTCAAATCCAGATTTCAGGTTCAGTGCAGAGATTTTGCACCATAGAAACAAGTATGTTAGTGAAGCATGTTGCTGAAAGTCATATCGAAAGGGAACATAGCCAGTGGATAAAGTGATCCAATCAAATAGGATATTGATTTCACTGCCATGTCTAAAAACCAGAAAAGCACCTATTCTCAACTACAGTAATAGGTAAAACCATGTCAACATGCATACAATCCTTTACTAACCTTAGAACTTGTATATCCAGCAGCAAGAGCAAGAACAGGTTGCACTGCAATGTATAGGCCAGGGACATTAAATGTTTCAAACATGATTTCTCCCGTATACTCCCGGCTTTCAGGAGAACTTAAGGGACTCTCTGTCAATAGAAAGTAATGATCTTCTGGATCACATCGCAAGTAGTTGAATATGCATTGCTGCCAGAACCTCTCCATTGCATCCCAATTCTCCACCTGAGGAAGCCAAAGCTCTGTAATTTTTCCAAGGATAAAATAAAAGCATCCCTCACAAATTCGTATCCAAAGAACATGACATTCAAATGGTTCAACCGTCAAAACACAAAAGGTTTTTATATGTTACCTGGCCCTGATGAATAGGATAACTGAGATTATAGGTGCTGCTCGACCGAGATCTTTGCAAGGCCTCTTCACCAATAAAGAAGTCAAGATCTGCCATGACACCTGCATTGTGCTGCGCTAACCAATTTCCTTTACCAGAAGTTCTTGAAGGATTTAAAAAAGATTCATTTACAGCTACCACAGTAGGAATGATGAAGCAGGGTTCAACGTTTCCAGCAAAACCCATCTTTGTATACCTGTAAGAATACAATTTAAAAAATTAAAAGGATACAGGAAAGTGGAATATATTAGGCAGAAATTGTTGACAACTCAAAGTAACAGATGGTACAAAAGCAATAAGGAAGCTTCATGATTTTGATCCACAAGTAACTCAACTGAAGAGGCGGGGAAATGTAATAACAGCAAAACAAAAACAACAACAACTAAGCCTTTTCCCATACTAGATGGGGTCAACTATATGGATTTTTTGTTTCCACGGAGCTCTATCATGTGTCATGCTAGCAGTTAACTCAATATAAACAAAATCATTCTTTATTGTTTCTTTCCAACACTTTTGTGGTCATCCTCTTCCTCTTTTAACATTTTCACAAACTAGTTTTTCATATCTTGTTCTGGGAGTGTCCTTTGGTCATCTTTCTAAATGTTCAAACCATCTTAAACGTTTTTCCCTCATTTTATCCTTTATTGGTACTACTCTCAATTTGTTTCTAATAACCTTATTATGTATATAGTCTTTCCTTGTGTCATCACTCATCCATCTCAACATCTTCATTTCTGCTATGGACATCTTTTATACATTTTGATGATTAACTGCCCAACACTCAGAACCATAAAACATAACAGGTATAATTGTTGTTCTATAATATTTACCTTTCAACTTTAATGGTATCTTCTTATCAAATAGAAAAATGTTATAACAGTGAAAGTTTTGAACAATTTCAAAATAATAGGAATTACTGCCACATAAAATCTATAAAGATTTGAAGAGACACCAAAAAGTATAGAAGATAACCATGTTCAAATTGGGATTTTCAAATGAAGGTGGGTGTGTATATGCAGCGGCAGCCATTTTCCGTGGAGCTTTTGAATTATGAGTAACCCTATGAGTTGGTTGCACATCAGAATATGAGGGTGAAAACGGAGGTCCATGTTACACACGCCTAAAGCAGGAAAATGAATAAGAAAAGGTTTAAAAAGTCATGGTTTCTTTTAGGATGTAAAAAACTGAAGCAAAAGGCAAAATATTGTAGAAACACCACACTTTCTTTGGGGAAGCAATGGCCTTCACAGTTCAAGTGAAATGGCATATAAAAGCAACTGACAGTATAAATAGATAAAGTAAGAATTCTCCAAATTGAGAAGTACAAGAAGTCAAATTTATCAAATTATGACACTGGTGCATTTAGATTGTGTACTTTGTAAAAAATTAACATAAATAAGTCTTGGACTTTTCCTCAATATGAAGACGTATTAAAGCCAAATAGGAACCTTTGTACATTGAGAACTACAAGAACTCTGATTATGATAAATTGATAATAGTACATCTCACGTTGACTAGCTAAATTCTGCAACATGACCAACAATAATGCATGCCTAATCACCAAGAACTAACCTGGAGCTCACAATGTTGTGTTTTTCAAGACTTACAGAGGAGGTTCAGAAACATAATAATTGTACCCATGAACTCATGTGAAGCAACACATTGAAACGGTCCTTGGCAAGAACAGTTATGGATTAAGCAGATTCTGTGGGAAATTCTGATTTCACAAAGCTCATGGTCCATAAGCAAATCAAGCAGCCGTGTGAAATTGCCATCTCCATGTTTGTCATGATCCTTGAAGATTAGATGCAGGACAGACTGTGTTCTGTTTCTAAAAGAAAGGTATTTCATTACTCTATTGCTTCATTCCTACGAGCTACTTGGGCATGAAGATACACAGCCACCATCCAAATACAGAAACTTGGAGTTACCTGAAAAATAAGTGCTAAAAACAAATCAACTCTGATGAGCAGCCAGAGTCATCTTCATTCCATATGCTCTAAGTCTCTAATAAGATGCCCATTTACCTATGAAGTGTCTTCTCCATAACTAAAAATGTTGAAAGCAAGCTAAATGCTTTCTTGCACACATTTCTTTAGGGTAATTTACATGGCCCAGCTGCTTTGGTTGCTTGGACAATATCATTCTGTCTAAGGTTTACGGAGGTCTCTGTATCAAAATTTTAAGTTTCTAAACATTTCTTGCGCTTGAAGTCGTGTTGTCATCTCTCAGCAAGTAGGCTTCTTGTTACTTTTCGTGAAGGGAAAATGTGGAATCACCAATGCTGAAGCTTATTTGGATCCAATAACTAGAATCAACAGGGCTTTGCTTTTCCGGGTCATTACTAACATGTAGGGAGTTGTTCAAGAAACTAGCTCGGTTGGCTAGGGATCAAGGAGCTCCTATTTGGTTCCTGTCAGGACAGGGATCTTTCCCAATTGCCTCATGCTACCAGATGAGATCACCATCATCAAACCGGCTTCCAAGACATGGGAGTCAAAGGATGAGGCCTTGCCCTTGAAGTTGTATATGCTGGAGCTCCTTGGACCTTTCCCATCCCACTAAATTGGAACCATATTGAAGTCAGATTCAGGTATAGATACGATATATAGTTATATACAGCATTGATTTCGTGATATGTGTCTTTGATACTTCCACATGTTATGACCCAAATTCCAGTGAGTCATTCTGCATAAGATTAAGAAATACTCCACTTCTCTTACATGAACTAGGCTGCTAATTTAAGTTTTCCAGAATCCAAACTAAATAGAAAGACTAAAACTTACTAGCCTAAGTAAATTACTTCTTCTCTAAGCAATAGACATTACCTAATCTTTTAAAACAACGCCAACCCATTTTTAGATCCTGCGATGTAAGAAACCATTTGAAGCTAGTATCAATGACAAAATCTTTACTGGTGTGATGATCAACATCGTAAGCAACTACTTTTCAAATTCCCAGAAATCACGAATCGCGTCAGTAAAGTCTTCTAGTTTGTGGTGATCCTAATATATTTGAGTATGCCTCTTAATTTACAGAAAACCATCCAGTTTGGCCTGCATCTCCCTTATCCCATCCAGAACAAAAAGACAATACATCCATAGACTATCAAGTTTTTTCTTTTAATTGCTACTATGCTTTTCCTTCCTTTTCTGCAAACTTGAACAAGAGACGAAAATATAACCAAAACAAAGCAGACCCACAGAACACCACAATGGCATCGTCGGACATTAGTTAAAAGAGTGAAAGCAGACGGTGGCAAACGAAAACCTAATCATATGATTGCTTATAATTATTAGAGTTGTGTGTGAGTGTGTGTGCGCGCGTGTTGTGTGTGTGAGAGAGAGAGAGAGAGTCTGAACACTAGGAACAAAGAGAAAACAAGGTAACCCAGGTCCCAGAAAACCAAAATTTCCAACAGAATTACGAAGAAACAAAGGAAAGTCCGCAGTAGGCAATCTCCAGAGCCAGAAAGAAGCGAGCTTCGTGGCTCGCGGGATCACCAACAAGGGGAAGGAAAAGGAAAGCTGAGAAACGCAAAGGGGGCGCTACCTGGTTCCATTATCGATGACGACTGCCGGACGCGAAACAGCGTCCATTCAGATTCAGAGCGATTTGAGGAAGACCCAGGATCTACGACCGAGATGCAGAGTTGGAAGATGGTGGTGTCGCTTCTAAAATCCAGGAAAAGCATCTATTGCTGCCAATTGGCGCGTAAGAGTTCGATCCTAGATCGCTCTCCGTCGACGGCACATCTTGGCCTCCCTTCCCAGCCGAAACTCTCTCTCTCTCTCTCTCTCTCTCTCTCTCTCTCTCTCTCTCTCTCTCTCTCTCTCTCTCTCTCTCTCTCTCTCTCGATCCACTTTTCCTCTTGCAGAGTGATTTCCCTGCACACTTCTTTCTGTAAAACCCTTTGATTCCCTCTCTTTCTCTCTTAAAAATCAGCAAATGCTATGAACTATAATTGGCCTCAAATTTCAAGGGCGGTACGGTCTGCTTCGCGTTAAAGTTGACGCTTCTCTCTCTCTCTTATATATATCATATTGATCATTGATCCCCAGGAACTGACGGACGGACCCTCAGCCCTTCTCCTAAAATTGGCCAAAAAAAATTTGTGTAGCATTTTTCCGAGCCGGAACCCCGGGTAAGGCCGTTTTCACATCTCCAAACACTGCGAGTGCATTAGTCCACATTTCAACAAAGTGAAGCCTCTGAAATAATGCACTTGCAGTGCTTAGAGGTGTGAGAACGGCCTTTAGCCGGGGTTCTCGGAAAAATGCTACACAAATTTTTGGCCCATTTTAGGAGAAGAGCTGAATGGTCCAGTCCGTCTGTCTCAGAGGATCAATGAGACCGGCCCATAGAACCAGATTATATATATATAATGTGTGTATATATACATATGTTTCATGTATATGTATGTCAAAATGAGTCTAATCTAATTGAATCAAGAAAAAATGAATCTGGCCCGAGGTGCTAACCTGGCCCAGCCTGTAGAACCTGGCCGGGGGGGAGTTGGCCCGGCCCGTATTGACATCTCTAGACGTGTTAAATTTTCCTCCAAACAAAGAGATACATGCACAAAGAGCAATATGTCACTGGTCAACTTGCTAGAGAAGGTCATGAGTTCGATACACAGTGCATGGATAAGGTTTTGGCCTACCCATGATACCGAAAGAAAATTATAACGAGTAACACTGCGACCTAGGCCACGTCTCTTGCTTAATTCTGAGCTTTTACAAATTTCTTCTGCATTCATACCGTAACAAAGGCTTCCTCGATGCATTAGACCTGTTAATTGATCTGAACCAATCAAATAGGGTTGTCAGCGACTTGACTGTCAACTTAATACCTTGTGTTCAGCTTGTTAGCTCATTCTTCTGCAACTGAACCTGAACCAAACACAAGCCATGTTAGGCGAGCTTCTTGTTAAAGTAAAAAATGTAGCTTTTCACATATACTATTTCAGTAGAAAATTTAATTTCTCGATTAAGAACGAAGAAAATAATTTTCCTGTATAAGAAGTGTTGCTTGTTAATGAAATAACAATACAATAAAATATATAACATTTTCTCATGTGTTACTATCTAAAGTCTAAGACACACCAGCAGCTTGTCTGACTTTCAGCCCTTGCATGCCAAGGCCATAGAAAGGTTCTGGGCTGGAACTTACATATGATGAGCTCATGTATGGTAAGACCACAAGGGTGTGTTTAATTCGTAGTGTCATGCTCCTCGTATTAGAACTACATGCATAAACCTACATGAAGCTCAGAACCATAGTTTTCTGTTTGATTCGTATATGTAATTGACATTTAAGGCCATAGAATTTGAGCACCAAAAGTTGAGGTTCAACTCTGCCAGAACCACAAATCAAACGCACCCTAAAGAGCTCCTATGCCAAGAAGAACTTCACCAAAGATACGGGACTTAGTTGCAGCCCCTGCAACACAGACTAGGAAGATTTTGGGTAAATAATGGATCGATATCGAGCAGACTTGGGAGCAAAACAATCCCACCTAAGTTTTGAAAAATCAACAGAATAGCTATTGCTGACAGTTGTATCCATGGGCTATAAGACATAGTATAACCCTCCCTTAAAGAATTTCTACATCTGCCATTGTTTTGGCCCTTGCTTTGCCAAGAGGATAGCATATGTCCAACTTGAATCCCTGATTATCTACCATACAGCCAAGGCCCTCTTCAACTCCACATATTTCTTGCACCTTAAAATTTTTCTTGAACGAAATTCATCTCTCTCTCTCTCTCTCTCTCTCTCTCTCTCTCTCTCTCTCTCTCTCTCTCTCTCTCTCTCTCTCTCTCTCTCTCTCTCTCTCTCTCTCTCTCTCTCTCTCTCTCTCTTATATATATATATATATATAAGAGAGAAAAAGATAGTGTTATATGCTCAATTCAAATCTACTTAAACATCTCTATCGTTGACATGATCAACAGTAGAAATTTGAATTCTATTATCTTTTATACTTTTCATTTATTGAACGATGGCTTTTTCTTTTTAAATTCAAATCTCTACTGTTGATATTCCAATCGAATGGTGAAATATTTGAGTGGATTTAAGCATAAACCATTATCTCATACATATAGATAGATAGCATACGTTAGGGCCAAGGTATGTCATATACGAGCACTTAATCATAGGTTAGATTAACAAGATTGGATCAATAGATGGAGCAAGACATTGCTTACAGCATATTAGTTAGGTTAATTACGCATAACTTCTAGTTTAGTTATGTTAGACCCACAAAGTTTTGGTATTTGCTTAATTTTACTTTTGTTTTATATGGTAGTTGAATATGGCCTTATATGGTGGATCCAATGAGTTAGACTTGGGTCCAACAATAGTAGGGTACCAAATATCTATTTTTATACAGGTCCAGGTCCATTGTTTGAGTAAGCAGTCCAACATGCTTGGCATTGGACGGTACTCCCACATGAGTACGTCAAGGACACGATATTACCACATTATTTGTACAAATTTCTATTAGGACCAATGCACTTGAGATCATGGCAGGTGATTTCCTCTTCTCTTTTGTTTTGTGGCCCCAGAGACCATTAGGGGGTGTTTGCATGAACGGTCTGGCACGGAACTCGACGTGTTAGGCCACTCTCCCGCCCACCCCCTCCTGTTTCAAACGCTAATTCACTCATCCCAGGGGACGAGCAGGTCGGATGTTATTGAGCACTTTATAAAAAAACGTGCCCCCTCCATCTTGCCTCCGAATGAAGGTGCATAGAAGAATGTGGACGTGAATGTTGAATCTGAGTAAGGCTATGTCGTCAAACAAATCATAACATGCCACAGTGTGTTATCTGGTTCCCGTCGGCTCCCAGATTGAGGCTCGAAATCCCAACAACACGGCACGGTTCACCACTTACAAACCGATCAGCTGATCTTTCTCTCGTGTTACTCGCCGTGACCAACATACCACATTGCTGGTGTCTCTCCCTCACATGTGGTCCTTGATTCACCCTTCTCTCACATCGCACATGTATGCACACATAGGCCTCGATTGAAAGTAAGAGAAGAAAAAAGAAAAAAATTATAAATACGGGAGTTTTGTTCAATGTCTTAATCCTCCATTACAAGAGCTCAAAGCTCAAAGAGAGTTTATATACCGATCTAAACTAAATTAAATGAAAACGGATTTTAATGAGTTGCTACAGACTCAAACCAAATGGTAAACTAAACGACACTCAAATACTCCAAAACTAATCCAAAGAAATAATAATTGAATCCTTAGTGATTCGCTCATACATGGACTCTATAAACACACAGTCCCATATAACCACTTACTGCATATCAAAGTAAATAAGAAAAATCCTAAACAACTAAGCAAAGGTGTGCCAAGGGCTCAACTCCATCGCACTAGTCTCCCACATCACGCACCGCACACATATGTAAACCTCGAGGAAAGTACACTGTAACACACTGAAGGATGGGATCTGAATAATCGTTGGTGGGTTCGTGTCTTAGGCTATGTTTATGTGTCAAGAACAATTCCACCAGTGAATCTGAACATATGTGGCTTAATGTTCCTGTCGAATACATGTCGACTCGAACATTGATTTTTTCCCGTGCCGCTAGGTGAACAAAAACATGGATCAGGTTCTCATGTTGAGTTCGAGAGGCCACATAGCTAGGCCCAGGGATTGCACCTCCTGGGGTAGAGATGCCAAAATGGGCCTCGTCTGGGTTGGGTCAGACATTTCTGGCCCATTTTCGAAGCAAGAACGATGGCCTGGCCAGTCTGTCCCTGGGAGCAGACAATGGCTGGGCCGGACCCTTCTGTTGGGCTAGATATTATATATATATATATATATATATATATATATATATATATATATATATATATATATATATATATATATAGAGAGAGAGAGAGAGAGAGAGAGATTAGATCCTGTCCACCATTAATGTTGCTAACTAGTGTTGACTATTGCTTTTTGGTGACATGAGCAAAATTTATTTATTTTAATGAGTTTTGAAAAAATATAAATAATATTGTTACTATACTCATGACATCAAAATGTAATAGTGGAGCATGTGTGAACAGCGGAATCCAATCAATATATATATATATATATAATATGTGTGTGAAAATGAAAGTGGACCCTTTAGAGCCTGGCCTGGGGGGGAATGGCCCTGCCTGTATTAGCATCTCTATCCTGGGCAGTGTGCTGGGCAAGGCCCAGCGACAGAACCTCCTGAAGTGCGGACACTTGTTCCACCAAAAATGTGCTCGTGAAAACTGGGATCCATAGTGCACCAACTTTGCTTCCCATTTAGAAAGCTCCAGGCACAAAGTACGTGAAGTTCCATGATAATAAATTTCTTCAAGTTCCATGACAGAAAAAGGGGCCTAAACTGGCATGGGCTTTTAGGACTAGTGCTATGAAATTGGAACCCCAACTGCATATCTAACAACAAAGGCCTTCTGATCATACTAATCCTCCTTGGATGTATTCTCTTGAACAGGCTCTTGTCATATGTCAAACGAGTCATTCAGTGAATTGAGCAATCAAATTGCAAATGCTTTCAAAGCCATTTAGAAGCCTACCATACGACTCATTTTGACATAACGCGTGTTAAGACCTCTTTTGTATCACTAGTATAAGTGTACTTTTTTAGTTTGAATATTAACTATTGATCTTTTAAATTGAATGTATATATATGTATAAAAAGAGGTAAATACATAACGTCTTTCAGTACGATCTTTCTTAAACATTTTCAACATTAGATTTTTGAGATCAACAGTAAAAAATTAAATTAAAATTATCATTCTACTTTTCTACTTTACATTTAATGGATCATATGTAAAGATATAACATTATGCACCAAATATATATTATTATTTTCATAAGTTAACCTGCCAATGAAGTAATCATGTAAGTGTTATAATGTTATAACATTCAAAGATATTGGAAACAGCGTTGAGTAGGACACCCCCAGAAGTGCAGGTGTCAAGTGGCGGAGTACTGATCTAAATCGGTATTGAGTTTGGGCGCACTCTAAATGATTCAAACCCAAAGTTTGTGATAAAGCACAAAAAAGAAAGCCAAAGATCGAGCTCTCTGAATCTCTGAGATAGAAACTTTTTTGACTATGAAAATCACAACCGTTCAACTGATCGAGTATATCGAGATTTTGACTGATGCTTATGAAAGATATGTTTCAATAGAAAGATTATTGTTATTACCTTGACTCATGTTTCTCAAAAGAGTGGATCCTTGTAGCAAATAAAGCCCTAACACAACTGTGAAATGACGAAGGATTGCTCTTCCTTCATGGTGCGTCGGACACTTGCATGTGGTGCAAAGGAGTTGAGGTGATAACATCAGAATAGTCCTGCGACCACCATCCTGCTGCTGCTTCTTTCTTTTTCTTCTCTGTTTTTTTTCTGGCTTCAATATATTTACCATGTTTGTACTTCATATTAGGGTTTTGCGACTGCATCATCGGTAACGCCGGAGGTCCATCTGCACATCAACATACAGATTACGATTCATGCATACGATATACTACTACACATGCAGCTGTAAAAGAGCTGAATTGGGCGTAATTTTGATGCGTTATGTACGATTGGCTTTGCTTGCATATACAAGCTTTTAAAGTTAGTGATAGAGAAATCCATCGCTAATCCCTGATGTACTTGTCTAATGATTTGGTTAATGTGCGGCGAGCCAGTCAAGTGAAGCCGGCGGCCATCGTAGGAGAACGGAAGATGATTCTTGCATGCCCTCTAATTGCATTGGCAGTGGGAGGGAGTTGATCAGCCAAGCAAGTGAAATAAATGCCTACCAGCAAATTCCAATGAGCAACATAAGGGACACCGTTACACGATGGTGGACCTGAAATTTCGAAAATCAACTTAAAGTACATAGCTGATGGTGAGATCCAATGTGCTATAATACATAGTCCGTTCCATTCAAAACCATTCAAGAGGCCATTCTTTTCACTCTAAAAGAGTTTCTAAATCCTCACTGCCCTTACACCTCCAGAAATGGACACTTCTACTGTCATATTGTCCACCAACTCCAACCATCAACTTAGATGAGATTATATACAAACAAGCTACAAGAGAGAGAGAGAGAGAGAGAGAGAGAGAGAGAGAGAGAGAGAGAGATTTACCTCTTCGTGCTTCCATACAAGACAAGCTTAGGAGGAGGCTTAGTATGGAAATATATGCTAACAGCATGATGACACTGAAAGGGAAAATGACTTGCTCTTGGTTCTCTCCAGAAACTTGGCTTTAATCAGCGAACTTTCTATTTGTGCTAAATCTTTGAATGTTTAGGTGGAACATCCAACAACAATTCTTTTATGATATTAAAAAATCTGTAAGTTGAAAACCAACTTTCTGACTGCCAAGTTTTTATATAATTTAGCAAGAAATTCTTTGTCAAGTTCAAACCTTCCGAGCGTGGTCTTCTAGGCTGACCTGAATACATGCTTAACGTCACTAGAATTAATCATAGGGATGCCAAAAGAGAGGAGCTGCTCATGATGAGCAATGGTGGCTTCAGGCTACATCCAAGGATGTAGCCTGAAATTTGTCAGACCTCAAAATTTGTACACTTTCATAATACTTTCTTTTTTGTTACGAGAGGAAGCCGAAGCTTAACCTCACACACGCATGCACCCCTTAGAGTCGAACTCCCCAGGAGCAGTAACGGTACCAGAGTGCCCTGCGGTTGAACTAACGCTACTATAGAGCAATAGGTGAGCATGAGTAAACATGTCAGAAATAAGAAGGATCTGATTTTCCTACATAGATATGTATGTATCACGTATATATGTTTAACAAGTCAGTTCTTGTTTGGTTTGTATGGCTCGCGCCTTGTCCAGACGTGCGTCCTGCTATCTTAAATGAGCAAGCAAGACAAGCCCATGACTAAAAAAAAATGACCCAGTGGGATGGGCCATGAACAGAGGTGGCTCGGATTCTTGGCTCGTTTTGCGGCCCTAAAAGAGAAAGGGAAACTCAGGTTTGTATTAGATGTTTCAGGAAAGCTACTTTTGTTGTTTGATCTTTTCTAGTTTTTTACTTGTAACTCGCTTCGAGTAACAGCTTACAGAGGACTGGATCGGCCTTCCTTTTTCTTGTGAATCGGGCCAATAGTGGTTTTGTTCAGCATTCATTATAAAATCACACCAGCCAGTCTCGAAAGGCAAAGCATCGAGACCACCAGCACGTTATCTATTCTAAAAGACAGCTCCATGTGACCATCAATATTTTCTTTCTGGGGAAGCGGACCAAGGAAAAATCAATCTCTCTGTATAAAGAGAGGAGTTTCAAATGTATAATAATCTTATATAAACATTTTTACGGTTCAATCTTTAAGATAAATGGTAAAGATTTGAATTATTTTGTATTTAATACATATGTTCTATTAAATGTAAAGTATAATAATATTTTTAATTTAATTTCTTATTGTTAATCTAGAAAAAATCAGATGTTTAGATAAAATTATGTATCGAAAGATATTATACATTTAAGACTCTCTCTCTCTCTCTCTTTCTATATATATGGAGGAGAGAGAGAACCCTACATTTGAACTGTTATATATACTTTTTCTCACTCAATATATATATATATATAGAGAGAGAGAGAAAACAAGGTATACATTAGCATACTCAAGAATACAATTTTAAAGATAGATAATTGAGATTTAAATTTACAAAAAAAATGTAAATATACTTTTGTAGGTGTTCTCAATTCACATATGAACCTTTTTATTTTTTTAGTGATTGAGATATGTTTGAATATACTAACATCTAATTGCATTACCATATATTAGGTTCTCTCTCATTTATACACATCTGTATGTAGTTGGAAAAACTCAATGCACTTTGTTGCTCAGTGTCTTCAAATTTTTTATATCCATCATGTTAAATACGTGAGAGTCCACCTTCAATACACATGAGAATGCGTCTCTCTCTCTCTCTCTCTCTCTCTCTCTCTATATATATATATATATATATATATATATATATATATATATATATATATATATATATATATATATATATAGAGAGAGAGAGAGAGAGAGAGAGAGAGAGAGAGAGAGAGAGAGAGAGAGAGAGAGAGAGAGAGAGAGAGAGGAGATTATTGCCGATCCTACAAGCACGTGCTAGCCAAAACATGAAAGAATATCTGAGTAGCTCTTTTGAAGCTATAGGCATGTGCAATGCAACAAGATGAGGACAAGCAGCTTAGCATAAGTTGGTTCAGGCGGAAGAATGAAAAGAACGATTTTTGGTACTTGTGGCACCTTTTTAGTTCTCTAGAAGCAACAATCGAGATCCCAGGCACTATATTCCACTGCCAGTTTCAGCCGTCGAACTATCTTTAGCAAAGATGAAAAACCAACATTTGTGTGTGAAGAGATTCTTCTATGCCGATGATAATTAAAATATACGCATTAACTAATTACAACTAGTTCATGCAATCATGGCATGCAAGTTTGGTGCATCTAGCCTTCTAGGTCAATATAACTTTTGTTTCTTTTTTGGTGCTTCGGGATTTGGAATACTTCCTTATAGCTCATTAAATTAAGAGTCAATTTAGGTAGACATGGCCGGTTTGGAACCAGCCCGATGGTTACAATCGAAATCAAACTAAGTTAAGAACCGACAGAAACAAGGACTGGTGAAATCGGAGCCAAAATCGGGCTTGAAACCATGGATCACCGGATTCTCTTCACTTTTCATGGAACCGAAACTGACAATTTGAAACCGTCAGTTCCAGAACATTTTTAGTTTTCCTTAAAAATTTAATTCTTTTAAAAAAATTTACCAGTTTAAGACTCAAACTAAAACCGTCTCGAAACCAACAATTTCGAAGCTATAACCTAAACCGATCCTGAGCCGGTTCGGTTACGGTTCTTGGTTATAGCATAACTAGAATCAGTGATTTAGAACCACCTGTTCCAGATTACCCAGAACCAGCCATCTCTAAGAGTAGGACCATAAAAAGAGAAAGTATGGAAATAGGCCTATCGAACTTAGTTTTTTTTTTATTAAGAGTTAGACTCTGGTTTTCTTTTGGTACATCAATGAGGCCAAAGCCAGATGCATGTCCTGGGTATCGAACTCATGGCCTTATACTTGTGAGTTAATCCCTTAGTCAGACGAACTCTTGCTCGTTGTACTACACACGCATGTTTAACCAGAAATTAGCCGGCAAAGGAATCAAATTTAAGGGCACATAGAAATATATCCAACTTGCATTAAGAAAAAGAAGATGGTAAAACCAAAAGGTGCATAGAGTTCAGGACCCAGAGTGTTAAGCTCAACTGGGGTGGCTCTTTGGCTCCTTCTGCTGCAGGTGGGTAGTCTGACTCTCGAGATGCTAAGTTCAATTCCCTGGAGATCTATTTGGGTATTTAGACTTCAGCCTCACTTTGTAACAAAAAAAAAAATGACTCGATTGGTGTTGAGTGGCAGACCCACTTTAGGGTCATCCAAAATCTTAAAATTCTTGGGTTCGTTATTACAAGTAAAAAAATACAAGTGCGCTTCACCCAAAAAAATATCTTGACACCACCACGGTTGGTGGCCCTAAAGAAAACTTTGTGCATGTGACCCAAAGAAAAAAAGCTAAGCTGAGAGTTGCCCAAAAGATAGAGAAATGAACCCCTCTTGAAATAAGGACCAAGAGCACGAGTAATAGTTTTGATTACTACCTGTATCAACAATGATTTATTTGACTGTAAATCAAACACCAGTAATTATGCATCATTTTTAAAATATCAAAACATGTCTAGGATAATCACATATACTATTTTCATAGTTCGGAATGAAGTTGTTAATCAACTGACTGAAATTTACGTACCAACAGTGGGGATACACATGGCCGGTTTTGGTTTGTGGTTTCAAGTCACCGGTTCCAGTTTTCTTACTAGAACCAAACCTGGATTTGGCCGATTTATGTTCTGGTTCATATGTGAGTTATAAACAGCTCAGAACTAGAAAAAAACATTAAAAATTTCAATTTTTTTAGAAAAATATGGAACTTGCTGTTCCAAGTTCAACCTACTTCCTATTCTATGGAAGGTGGAGTTGGAACCAAACCATATGGTTCTTGGTTTTGTAGGTCCAGTTTGACAAGTTTCCGTTCCAATGTTTTCCTGACCCAGTTACCCCCGAGCTGGTTTCAAACCGGCCATATCTAAGTGAGGGTGAGGTCAGTTAATTACTAAAAGATGAAATTTCAAGCATAGACTTCATTTAGACCAAAAAATCCGGGTCTGTTACACCACCATTGATCCGAACTTGCTATCATGCTTGTGTGTACAATAAAACCACGAACATACACACAGGAGCCTTGGATCAAGTTTGGGCTGCCTGGCTAAGTAGCCACACATAAAGCTTGTGTGTGTATGTGTGTGTTTTCACGCGTCATGCGGTGCTTACAGTTCTGACGACGTGATATTCGTCACCAATGTCTACCTTATTGCAATGTTATCTAAACCTGTTTCTATTTCCAATCTTTTCTCTTTTGGATAAGAAAATAGGGTTAGAAGAAGCCCAACAGATGCACACTTAGGTATCGAACGCTTGACCTCATGCCAGTCTTCTACTTCCCGTTTGGGCTAGCTTTTCCATCCTTTCAGGTAGGGCTCTGTCCATCTTGCATATCTAAAAAAAACGTTCGTGTTCATTGCGACACGATATTTTCTCACCATTTCAGTCATTCAATATTGAACGAAGAAGCTCGTTGAAACTTATTTCATTTATATATATCATACGCACGTTACACTCTTGCAGTACATGCAAAGAGTACTGTTAACCACGAATTGGGAAGGTAAAATAACAATAACAATCATAGTAATTAACCATATATCCAACTTAGAAGCCGATATAGACTGAAGAATCCTTATATATACGACGACGGGCTTCCTCTGCTTATAAAACTGTACTGATAATATAAATATGCCTTGGCTAATTAATTAATGTTCTTCTTCGCCTGCATTGAAATTTGATTTGGTGAACTTAATTCGAAGGACGAGGGGAAGTTCTTGATAGGGTAAGATGCCTCCATGGCGATGCCGCAGAGGCCTTGCTTTGCTTGGACCCCGCGAGCCATCCTGAGGTATCCACTTGGTCCCGTCATCGGTCGCTCCATAGCCCACGACGGCCACCCCGTGATCCAACTCGGTTCCACAATCTCCGGTAAAAACACCCTGCATCCATATAGGACACCATCAATATTTCCCCTCCCTCTCTCTCTCTCTCGTGCCTTTACATATCTTTCTTGTATGTGTCCTATTTATCTTTTGATTTATATGAAACTGAGCCATGCCTGTCCCTGCAGCATATCAACATTTAATTCCAGTAATGGAAAGACCATGTGTTATTTGTTTTATGGTTTATATATGAAACTAGTATGGTAAGTTAAGGAGTTGAAGATGCGTACCTCAGAGTAGAACTGGAAATCATTGCCACTGGCATCAATGGCCACGGACACAGGTTGATGAGCGGCGGCCTGCAGCAACGCTGCCTCGTTGTTGTCTGGCACATTCTCGTGCCCATCAATGGTCACATCATGGGTGTTCAGCTGTAGATACATAAAACATACACCCAATTAGCAAGTATAATATATAAGATTAAATGATTAAGATTTGAATTTTAAAACTAAAATATAATTTACTTTTATGATTCTACTTTTTCGATAGATCTTGATTAAAAAAACAAATTTCATTTTTTTTATTTAAATTTGAATCAGATTGGATGATAAAGATTTATTTAGATATGTTACATGCACACGTTATGTGTGTGTGTGAGAGAGAATTGGCTGAAATTGAGTTCAGTATGTAGTTCAGTGAACTTCCAGCACCTTATTAGCATCGGATTTGCCATTTTGAGCCTTGTATGGGTAGTTCTAATACGTGGTGATCCCTCCATTTTGCTTAATGAACTCAAGTGCATACTCCATGAGTCCATTACAGCTTTGGTTACCATTGTTATCGCAGTCAATGAGTTCCTGCTCGGTTAGTGAATCAAACTTGCCGGTTAAGTTAAGATTCCTACGTATCCATCACTATGCTCACTGTTTTCTGGTGCAAAGTAAAGATGGGTGATAGTGGCTAAGATGCTATGTTCAGTTCATTCTGTTTTCAGCTTTCTCTTGGTTTTAAGTTGAGGTTCTTCCACAGATCGATCAACATAATCCAAGCTATCATAGAAAAGCAAATAATTTATTTACAAACGTATTGTTTGAAGATTGTTAAGCTTCACGGGGCGAATATTGTTTCCTTTTTCCATTTTTTTCCTAATCAAGAGGAATAAAGAATTAACTTACTAGTCAGGAGCTCGAACAGTTTCAAGAATATAGCAGTTTTTTCCTCCAAACAAATGAACATATATGAACTTTACCTTCTTAGCACAGCTCCCAAGAAGATCACCAATTATCTGCCTCACAAAGACCAATTTAATACAAACAGGCTTTGATACCATGTGATTAATCACCAAGTCACAAATTAATTTTCTTATATAGATCACCAAAATTATATATATGTGTATGTATGTATCTATATAGAAAGAGAGGCGGTAGACTCCAATATGATAGATCATCCATATAAATATGATCAGTTGATTGAATAGATGAATAGTTTAATTCAAAAAGCAAAAGTGAAGGAAGTTCTAGTTTGCAACTTTTGCTTTTCCAAAGCAACTTTTACTTCTACTTTTTGATCTAGACCATTTATGTCTTCAGCGGATGGTTTGGATTAGCATCAATGATCTACTATGTCTCTCTCTTTATATATATAGTGAAAAAGCTTCTTTCTTCATTTTTAATGCTCTTTCTTTCTCTTTCTCTCTCTCTCTCTCTCTCTCTCTCTATATATATATATATATATTATATATATATATATATATATATGTTAAAATGAAGAAAGAAGTTTCTTCCCTCATAGTACGTGGCCTGTCAAGCCAACCACTTCTTGCATGTACGTATCTCCCTTTCTCCTCTACATTTCATTCATCAGCTATTCTCCAAGTCTAATTGCAAGAGAACTGCTCTTTCTTTGTGCTTTTTCTTCATTTAAAAGAAAAACAAACTGTTCTTTTAGTATGGATTTACATGAATATAACTCAAAAAAACAGATTCAAGAGTTTGCATCATATCTGGTTAAGGCCGACCTTTACCAGATATGCATGCCCCCGGATATCGAACTATTGACCTTTTACTTGAAGGATCTTTAGGGTCGTGACCTAGCCGGAGAGTTGCATTTCCTTGTGCCACAATTGTAAATCAATCTTTTCTTTTCAAAGGGAAAACTATAAATTGGAAGAACGATTTTTTCCAAGATCATTAACGTTTTTATCTAGGGGTGAACTGGCTAGCACTTTCAAAAGCAATAATCTCTGTAGCCATGCTCTTCACAAGGTAACCCAGATGCAGTTCTTTTTAGACATGGTCGTTTCCGAGTAAACTAGAACTAGCAGTTCCAAACTGCTGGTTCCGGTTTTCCTGGAGACAGGAACCCGAACCGAATGATGACCGGATTGGTTTAAGTACTCTTAAACCGTCTAGAATCAAAAAACACCAAAATCTATAGAATTTTGAAAAAAACTGTAGAAAATATATAGAACCGGTGGGTTGGAACAGTGGGTGGAATCCGAACCGAACTGAGTGTTCTTGATTCTGAGTTTGATTTGACCAGTTCTAGTTCTGGTCGGTTCCAAACAGGCCATGTCTTGTTCACTTGGGTAGGGATCTCCTCGTTGCTCAAACGCTAGGGCTTGGAGCACAACACTAGGGTGTGCAACTGTAATGGACCTGCCTAACCTGGTTTTCACGCTCAAGATAAAGAAATGGACACGAAACGGACCTCAACAAGACACACAGACAAGAACCACTCATCACATGAAATCAAGCATATGCAAACACAGAGAGTGTCAATATAACAGCTACTAACCGCAATTTATGGGTTGGTTCACAAGGGCAAGTCCCATGAATTCCATACACTAAAGGTCCAAGTAATAACTAAAGCTACTAAAAGTACAGAATGCCAACAGCAGAGCATTCCAGCGCCGTTACTGCTGGAGGGGAGTTGGACTCCGAGAGGGTGCATGTATGGGTGTGTCTGTTAGGCTTCGGCCTCCTCTTGTAATCAATGCTTTTATTACACTAAATGTTTGACAGTTAACTATCAATATATAGGCAAAATGCACATGCCATAAATAAATTGAGATATATGTATGTTCAAAAGGAAAGATCAAACTTAAAATGGTATTAGAGGAAAAGTTGGTATAATTTCAACAAAATGAGAGAAGACTTAAGGTGGTCAAATATTTAAAAAATCGTCCAATAGAGCCCTAACAAGAAGCAATGAGACCCAGGAATTCTTTTGGGTGAAGTGCATTTGTATTTCGGGTGATGCACACTTGTGTTTCATATTTATAAAATACTTATATTTTCTTATATATGGTGATAGATCTACCATTTTTTTATATTTAAGGTGAGGCATTTGTGTCTCACCTTGCCTTGATGGGCCTGTTATCTAGGAGAAGGTATGAAAAAGTAGATGAGTAATCACTTCAAAAGAGGAAGAGAAGGATTGTAAAAGGAAACAATAAAGTATAAAGTTGCTTTTTTAAAGTTAAATATCAGGAAATAAAGCTGTTGTGATTGATTGTCAAACCATTTCCTTCAGTAGTGGATTCAGAAACTCTTTTCCAGTGGAGCTTCCAAATTATGTATTAGGGCCCATTAATTTCACCATGGGCTGTGGACTTTAAGTTGATTTTTGAAATTTCGGGTGAGGCAAATGCCGTCACCTCGGCTCAATGTAGATCGAGCCACTGTTGTACCTGGTTCCTAACTTCAACACTTTGGGTACAACATTTTTAATAAGGGTCAGGTGGGTTAACTTCAAATCTCTGAAACCAATTGGCATATGAGGGAATATGCCAATTGGAGTGGTTGGAGAAATTGAATAATTAAAATCCAATTCTAATCTTAGGGTGAACCAAAAGCGCCCATAATCACGAATTTTGCTTTAGGATCTGTGTGAGAGTATACAATACATTAGTTTCTTTCTCTAGTAATTCCTATAGATCCTACCTCTCATCAAGTGCTGCAATCAGTGCCTTCCAAATAGTTGTGGCAATTTTAGACCGACCTGAATCCAACCCCAAAAAGTCATGTTCAGGTTGGGGATTAGGCACCCGGACGGGTTCTGGGTCGACCAAACCAACACAAAAAAATCAGGTCCAGTCTGGGTTGACCCAAATCCAACCTGGAAATATGTGCGTATGTAATATAAATTATATATTATATTCATAAGATGTATCTATATATACATATAATATGTATATGTATATGCATACATACATATTATATATATATACACAAGACATCTCTCTATGTGTATGTGTGTGTGCACGTGCATGTGTATACATAATACATATACAGAGACCCAACCCAGCGAATGTCTGAGTCATGGAAACACACCTGAACAATGGTCCAACGGGTCTGGACCAACCTGATTTTGAGCTGGAGCCAAAGTGACCAACCTGTACCAACCCATTGACCCAATTTGTCACCCCTACTTCCAAAGGAGGAAGTTGGTTTTGTCGAGATCTTTAACTCAACAAGCTTCAACACATTCAGCATCATGGTTTCTTGGACCTTTCCTTCCCTACTGCAAGTCGTTATGTACCTTGACATGCATATTTCATGCACTTCTCTTGTTTCAGCTGAACTTTTCGTTTTATTGTTCACCAGGGTCTCAACTTGCAGGCATCGAAAACCATGTATATACTCCATCATAAATGGGATTGGCTCTATGGATTCTTTTGCTACAATGGGTGTTCGAAACCAGATGCACGATCAGGGTATCGATCTATCAAACTCGTTATATTGGTTCAGTTCTAGCCTCAACCTTGAACCAAACTGCTACTCGAGGTTCCTAGTATGTTGAGAATCAAACCAAATCGAGTCATGGTCAGAACCGAACTGATGTTTCCAGTTCAGTTTAGCTCTTTCTGAATCACTGTTCTACTTATTCAGGGTTTTGCTAAAGACTGAGTTTTCTGTCATCTTGTTATTTGGATCTACAATCCAAATTCAATATGTATATGAGGTTATAAAACTCTTATACATAAACCCATAAAATTTTCAGGATATATCTGTGTAGTTATAAAACTCATATCTATAAACATATCAAGATTTATATGCATATAAGCATATAAAGCATCTATCTAACTATATATATATATATATATATATATCATATAAAGCATCTATCTAACTATATATATATATATATATATATATATGTGTGTGTGTGTGTGTGTGTGTGTGTGTGTATGTAATGGTTTGGTTCAGTTCCAGCAATGAAACCGTGATCGGAACTGTCAAACATTTTTCTTGTTAGAACCAAATCAAACCATACCGCTCAACATCTAGAACTGAACAGACGGTTTGGTTCGGTTCTAGCGGTTTGGTTAAGTTCCAGCCGTTCCCTGAACACCCCTAGTCTTTACAACACTTTTGGGACCTTTAATTATGGTATGATACGGTCATTGCCATTTCCATGTTTGGCAATGATACTGCTGCTTTTGTGAATCAATAATTCTTCAATCTATAGTAATATTTCTCACATGATAGGTATCTGGATCAATGATTAGGGTATTTTCTTGGATTCGGTTTCGGTTTCTCATGGTCCAATCCAAATAGATCAAATTGTTAAAGGCATGTCTTTCTTTTTGTCTACAAAGGGAGGCCGAAGCCATAGACACACGCACACATACACCCCCTGGGATTTGAACTCCCGACCAGCAGAAAGGCGTCAGAGGACCCTCCTAGTTTAGTAAGGATTTCACCTTGGGAACTACATTGAATGAATTATAGATGAAAGTTTGGAATTGGAAGCCAGAATCGAATATAAAATTTGTCTAATATCGTCCAATACAAGTTTAGAAATCTATGATAAGAAGATCTTGTAATTTTTGGACTTGGAATAATAAAACGATAAAAGATGGGGCACAATGACGACTGAGAATCCAAGTAGCACTTAGTGTGAAGAAGCATTGTGTTTGTTTTGATAGATATATAAGCTTAGACACTGGACTCAATCCATGCCCAGATCAGCAGCTTCCCCCTGACGAATATTCTTCAACTTGATTAGTCAAAAAGAGCACTGACTAAGGAGTTGACTTACAAGTTAAAGGTCATGAGTTCGATACCCACAAACTTAAACAGCCTCTTCACTTCACTTCCTTCCTCCTAATCTCCAAACTCCATTCTCACATTCTGCTGAGCCCCTAAGCAGAACCCAAAACCAGAAACAGCAGAGGGAAAGGAGACTCGATCATCAATGGCAGCCATGATAACATCATCAATCCTCAACCCCAAGACTATATAACAACATCAACCATCAATCCTAAACTCACAAAACCACAGCCAGACCAACTTGAAAACAGCAATAGGTGCAGAAGTTGCCACCTCTCTTCTGGCGCCACTCATCTCCGGTTGCCCTGCCTTCACAGGGCAGATCGCGGACATTGCCGCTGGAAGCTCAGGCTGGCTCTCCTCCTCCCCGTTGTTCCTGCACTTGGTTGGATGCTCTTCAACATCCTCCAGCTTGAACTGAACCAGCTCAACAGGATGAGGGAGACTGTAAGGAAATATATGGCCATTCTCAACAACCCTAGCACAGAAATGGTTGGACTGGCCATCCATCCGTTACTTGTGGAAGGGATGCGGGAAAGGATGACTATAACAACTATCAAAGGCTGAAACTGTCAAACGGTTTTGTGAGCTTATCCGTAACTGTCCGGATAAGGAGCTCGAGCAAAGGAAAGCCCAATAAAAAAATCAGGAGGAAAGATGAGCAGGCGCTGCTCCATAAATAGAGAGCAGCGCACGAGATACAAATATACAGAGACAAAAATACAATGAAATACACAGAGAAACTGAGCATTCTTCTCAAGCAAAACCTATTGAGAGAAAACTTGGAAAATACCGAAATACATACATGTTTGAAGATTCGTTGTTGCTACGTACCTGAGCATGAGGAACAGAGGACACCAGAGGGTTGATTGCAAGCCGAAACCGATAGAAAAGTTGACAAAATACCTAATATCTGGTATTAGTGCTTGGTTTTGTTTCTATAAACAGGTACGCATTAGTGTATAAATAAGAAAAAGAGAAAGAGGATCAAGAGAACTTCCTGTAATTTTTTGGAAGTGGCAGAGTTCTGCCTGAGTCGAGACAGGGCAAAGGGCAACCCTGCTTGAGTCAAGATAAGGCAAGAACACTATCGGCAAAACCTTCGGCCAGAAGATCAAAGGAAAGCCAAAGTAGAACCTCTGCCATTAGGCTAGAGGTCGGCTGCAAAGGCAAGAATACTGCCGGCAAAACCCTTGGCTAGGAGGCTAGAGGAAGCCCAAAGCAGAACCTCGACTAGTAGGCTAGAGGTCAATCACAAAGGCAGAAAGTCGCGGATAGCTGTAGGCCATGAGGCAAAGCAAGCAGCCACAACATAACCAACGATAAAAGGTTGCGGGTGGTCATAGGCTAGGAGGCAAAGCGGACAACCACTACCCTCCTCTCTCTATCACTCTTTTCTTCTCTCTCCTCCACATTTTTAACATGTTGCCCGACGATTTCAAAAAACCGTGGAAGGAAACCAACATTTTTCTAAAACCGACTCCGATTTTGGAAAACTGCTAGCAGACTGAAAAGTTCATCCAACCCCTGTCGGTTTTTGAAAATTATGTACTGCCGGACAAAATTACCAAAATATCCATATATTTTTAGGTAGAAAGACTGTTTTGTCCTTATTAGGGCAAAAAGTCAATTTTGTCATCTAGTAGTTTATGAAGATTACAAAAAATTGAGATATTGATTTACTTTCCTACCCTTTCTGGTTAAATTTATTACACTACTGGTATTATGTCAAAAGATAAATTTGTTCCTATCCTTTTGAGGAAATGATAGATTCGGACTAAGGGGCAAAATTATGAATTTACCCCCGATCAGTGACGATTTTTTAGAAATACCAAACATTGATTTTATGGTTTTGTCCTTAGTCTTTTTAGAAAATTACAACACCAGACAAGTAGATAAAATTACTATTTTACCCCTAGTGTTTTGGAAAATTAATAAAGATAGGAATTTTTAGAAAAAAATTATGGATTTATCCCAACTTGTTTTTATATTAAAAGTGAGGTATTTTCAGCTCATTTTTGTGATATTCTGTATCGTGCTAATTAGATTTACGCTATTTGTGTTTTGCTGTTTGATAAATGTTTTCTTTTTAGACCGTCTAAATGTTATAATTACAAAACACATAAAAATGAACTCTAGAATATGTGTGTCAGAATTGACAAAGACAAAAAAGTTAAACAGTCTAAACTTCCAAACTTTGAAGAGAAGGATATCATTCACTCTAACACTTGAAGATGCAGAGTATGTCCTAAAAAAAACATCCACCACCACCAGACACAACACAGCAATAAATAGAAATATATAAAATATTTCTTACAGATGACACAATAGCAAGAACCATCTTGTTGACGTACATGAAAGATGACTTGATCAAGGTTTTTGAGGAATTCGAGGTCGTGAAAGAGTTATTCGATTCTATAATAGCCAAATACGATACAACTGTGAAGCTACATGTCCAATTGCTACTACAAAAATATAATTTCTTCAAAATAAAAGAAGAAAATAATGTAGTAGAACATGTAATCCACATGTTAGTAATAATAAGAAACATAGCTGTGGCAAAATCAGTCATCCCTAAACTGATGTAGATATCCACAATATTGAACAGTCTTCCCCCATCATGGAACATAGTTACCACTGCCCTCAAATTATAGCAAGAAATCAACCTTTCTAAATTGCCCCTAAAACTAGCAATTGAGCAAGAACATATGAGTAAAAATAGAAGAAAAAAAATGCTAGTAGTACAAGATGAGATAGGGTCTAGCTCCAAACCCAACCAAAGAAGAAATAAATCAAACAAAAAGTTTGGCAAAAATAACAAAAAAGGATGATCAATCTTTTAAGAAAACATAGGAAACAACTTTTCGGTCAAGTGTTTCAACTGTGGAAAGATAAGACACTATAAGAGGGATTATCGCAAAAAAAGAGTTGAGGAAACAACCCACAACGCGGATAATTAGAGAAGTAGGATATAATCTACGTGATATCGAAATGTCTCTACGTGAACTGCCCGATGACTAGTTGGTGAATTGACTCAGGACCGACCAAACATATTTGAGCAATGGATCTAAAGGAGTACAAACTAGGAGAAGATCGAGTGTACATGAGAAATAATACTTTTTTAGATGTTCTTGTTACTGGGTCTTTTAGAATTTTTGTACAAGTCATACCAGTTGTATTAACTGATATATTAATTATGCTATCTATAAGGCACAATCTAGTTTCAGTCCCTATCTTAGTGAAGAAAGGTTTTGAGGTTAGATTTGTTAAGGTGACTGTGGGGAAACATAGGAGAGTATTTTTATCTCGAGAATTTTATGTAGAACATGTACTATTCAAATTAAAAGTTCATGAGAATGAAAATCCTTCTGCTTATATTGACCGCCATTTTAATGTTGATGCGAAAACGCCTTGGGATATAAGTTTAGAAAAGTTGAGGAAATTATCTAACTTTAACTTACTGACAAGATTTTAGAAAAATACTTCTAACAAGTGTGAAACTTCTATAGAAGAAAAAATGACAAGAAAAGTTTTTCCCAAAGAAACAATAAGGGCAACAACCCTGTTGGACATTATTCACACGGATTTATGTGAATCATTCAAAGTAAGGTCATATCATGAAAATATTTATTTATAACCTTATGATTACTCGAGATATACATATTTATATCTCATAGCACATAAATTTGAGGTACTTAAAACTTAAAAAAAATATAAGTATGAAGTTGAAAATCAACCAAGGCATTCAATCAAAGTCTTAAAATCAGATAGAGGTGGTGAATATACCTCTACAGAATTTCTAGAATTCTATATAGACTTTGGTATTGCAAAGTAAAATACAATAACAAGGATACCTCAACAAAATGATGTAGCTGAAAGATATAACAGGACCTTACTGAATATGTCAAGGTCAATTAATTGATGTCTCTCTACAAGAATATTTTGGAGAGAAACAGTAAGTACAACAATATACATACTCAATAGAGTACCATATAAGGATATATTCACTACACTATATGAGATGTGGTTTGGAAGAAAACCCAATCTAGGTCATCTCAGGAGGTGGAGATCTATTGCACATGTAAAAATCCTTGATCAATGTAGAGATAGGCTAGACAATATGTCCTTAAAATATATATTCATCAGATATCCTAAAGGGTCAAAGGGATATCGATTTTATCATAAGGACCACAGACTGATAGAAAGCAAAGATATTGAATTCTTACAAGATACTAAGAATGACATCCTGAAAAATAATGATGAGTATATTGACGATCTATTGGACCTAGATCAATCATCATTTGAACTCATAGAAGACCTTCCTGAAACAACCGAAACTTTAAATGGACATAACGTCCAAGGGCCATATTGTCCTACTTAAAGGATTATAAAAAGAAGTATGTAATTCGTAACTTCACTTATCAACAAGCTATGAACTCATCGAAAGAAATAGACTGGGGGAAAATGATGGATAAGAAAATTGAATCCATTAAGAAAAAATAGGTCCCAAAATTGATGATTTGCCAAAAGAAAGGAAAGTCATAGGCTGTAAATGGGTTCTGAAAAAGAAATATAAGGTTGATGGTTCAATCAACAAGTTTAAAGTGAGGTTGTTGTAAAGGGTTTTTCGCAAAAAGAGGAGATAGATTATGTTGAGACATATTCTCCTATTGTGAAATTTGCATCCATAAGGATAATCTTGGTAATATCGGTATATTATGATTTGAACTTACATCAGTTAGATGTAAAGACAACTTTTCTAAATGGAGATTTAGATGAAATCATTTACATATAGCAACCCGAAGGATATATAGTTAAAGGCCAAGAAGATAAAGTATATAGGTTGAGAAAATCCCTATATGGCCTAAAACAATCACCTCACCAATAGTATTTGACTTGTCAAAATACCATTATAGAACTTGGGTTTGTGGTTATATGTCTATAACAGTGGAGCTACTTTGTCATATTATTGTTATATGTTGATATACTGTTGATTGAGAATGACAATGAGATGATTGTCAAAACCAAGTCATAGTTAAACTCAAGGTTCAAAATGAAGGATATGGGAAAAGCATCCTATATTCCGAGTATAAAGATCTCTCGAGATAGAGAATTTAAACTCTAATGCCTAAGTTAGGAGAGATATATTGACTATATCCTCAAAAAGTTTAAATGGGTGAATGCAAGTCTGCTATTACACTTATTGCAAAAGGGGTCAAAGGCTGATTGTTCTAGTGAAGGAGACGATAAACCTAATATTCCTTATGCACAAGCTATGGGTAGCTTGATGTATGCTATGTTGTGTACAAGACCTGATATCAACTTTGTTGTTGGTCTTGTAAGTAGATATCAAAATAATCCTAGATGGCAACATTTGATAGTTGTAAAAAGGATTTTAAGATATCTTAAAGGAACAAAAGACTTGAAACTGTATTTTCAAATAAATAAACTGAAAGTGGTAGGATACTCATATGTTGATTTTCTTGGGAGCAAATATGACAACAAATAAACCTCGGGATAAGTATTCTTATTTGGAGGTGGTGCTATTTCTTGGGCATGTAAGAAACATGTGTAGCATTGCATATATAGGAAGCTCAGGACTTACTGTATGGCTACAACGAGTGCCTTTGGATAAGCCACTTCATATGAGATTTGAAGCTGGAGATAGCCGATGACCCAATTGTCATTTACTGTGACAACAACGTAGCAATTACTCTTATCAAGAGTGAAGTTGACAACTCTAAGAGCAAGCATATAATGGTTAAATACCACTATGTTCATGATATGGTCATGAGAAAGGAAATATCCATCTCATACATGCTAACTCATGATATGTTGGCATACTCCTTCACTAAAGGCATAACAGAGGATCTTTTCTCAAAACATGTTACGAACATGGGTTCGGTGATTGCAATCACAATCATAAAATGATATTATTAAGAAAACCCTACAAAAGTGAGGAAAATCAATATGTCAATTCACTTAGCTCGAATGGCTAAGTGGGAGATGTAAGGAAATATATGGTCATTCTCGGCAACCCCAACACAAAAATGGTTGGACTGACCATCCAACTATTATTTGTGAAAGGAATGCGGGGAAGGATGGCTGTAACGGCTATCAAAGGCTGAAACCGTCGGATGGTTTTCTAAGCTTATCCATAACTATCCGAATAAGGAGCTAAAGGAAAGGAAAGCCCAGTAAAAAATTTGGGAGGAAAGAGGAGCAGACACTACTCTATAAATAGAGAGCAGCACACAAGATACAAATATACAGAGACACATAAATAAAGTAAAATACAGAGAGAAACTGAGCATTCCTTTCGGGCAAAACATACTGAGGGGAAACCTGAAAAATACCGAAACACATACCTATTTAAAAATCCGCTATTGCTGCGTACCTAAGCATGAGGAACAGAGGACAACGGAGGGTTGACTGAAAGTCGGAACCGGCAGTAGAGTCGACCGAATGCCCAACAGAGACTAGAGGAGTGCTTGTGGGTGTTGGTTTATCTGGTGCAACTGCCTCTGGGCTTCTCTTCGTACCAAGCTCAGAAGCTCTTGAGATTGCACAGATTGCTGAGGCCTCTGGTGACAACAGAGGCTTGCTGCTTCTCTTTGTCATCAGCCCAGCCCTTGCTTGGGTGCTCTACAATATTTTGCAGCCAGCATTGAATCAGCTCAATAAGATGAGATCTGAATGAGTATGCATGTTGTTTATTACCTAAGATGGATGACATATTCAAAGGGAGTGCTTCGGAAAACATTTTGGAGAGTTTCGGTCTGACATTTGGAAAATGAAAACATGCGACATTTTCCTGTGAAGGCAAAAGAGAAAGACATAAGATCTTTTACTACAAATCCGTGGTCGATTGCTGCGATCGGTGGCGAAGATCTGAATATATCAGAAACGATTTGCATCCGCCTACCAAATTCTTAATCATTCATCATTCCCATAGCCAATATCACCTGACGAAAGGAGCACTAGTGCTTAAAAGAGATCAAATATTTAGAGGCCCAAACGCATGAAAGAATGCTGTAAGCATGAGGTCGGTAGACGAGCAGAACGAGGGCTCTAACGTGAGCTGAATTAGACAAGCTGAATATGCATCGATGTTACCGAGAATGAATACGAGGCTACGAGCTCAGCATGAGCCAAAGCAAAAGCCAATCCATGAGCAGCTCATTCCCAACTCGAGAAAGAAGCAAAATGCACAAGCTCTCAGGACTAATAAAAAACAGCAAGGCAATCTCTAGCAAGATGGTGAACTTTAACTGTATAAAAGACTCCTACTAACATCACACAGTTAGAAAGAGCAATCAGGGATCAACTCATGCCAGTATTCACGATGAACTTCACCCATTAAGCAAGTCAGGAATTATTCATAAGCAAGATGAGGCGGCATCTCCGCCCGAAATCTGAAAAAGATAACCGAAAAATATATCAGGTGGCCATAACTTTTTGAAAAATCATATGGACCACCTCACCTGAATTTTGCGGAACTGAGCTTCGTCTCACCCTAGAAAATTCTAGGCCATGCCACTGCATGAAGCACCAGTATAATGCATTCAAACTATTTTTCACAAGCGCGATTCAAATCCAGAAAACAGAAATTCATGTTAACGTGGCACTCACCGAATAACTGAATATCAGAAAGTGCAAGCCTTTAAATAAAACAACGGCATTCTTCCAGTAAAGTTTTCGGCACTCTAATATCTCACATGAACACTGCGCGTAATCAGATGTTTTAAGTGTTGAATAATTAGCAATGCAATCAAGCTAAACAATCTTAATCAAAGTAATTGAGTGAAGAAGAAATTTTAGAGTAAATAGGACATCTGCAATCCCAATTCTATTGCCAGCCTCTTTTCGCTTGATTTCTCTTATCCCCTAAGTATCGACACATCACTAGGGTTATTTAAGAAAGCTGTCTAATTATATAAAAGACTTAATTATCCTGTTAAAAAGAAAATTAAAAGTAAATCTTAATGAACTAAATACATGATACATAGGTTCTAACATTCATCCTCAAGTTGAAACGAAGATACTTTGTGTCCATAACTTGCTAATGGGTTTTTCAAGACTTCATTTATGTCAAACTTTTGTTAAGAAATCTGCACATTGTTCTTATCGCATACATATTTCATTTGAATTGTTCCTGCTTTACTGTATCTCTTATAAAATAACAATTTATTTCAATATAATTAGTTCTCTCATGATATTCTAGATTTATACCTATTTGAATTATTACTTGATTGTCACAATAGAATACGATCGATTTGTTCATGAGAGTACAAGCTCCCGTAATAGAGATTTTAACCAAATTAACTCACATACTCTAAGAGTCATTGCTCTATACTCTCCTTCTGCGGATGACCTGACCACCACATTCTCTTTTTTACTTTTCTATGAGACAATAATGCCTCCTACTATTATTAGGTATCCTAAGGTATATCGTCTATCATCAATAGATCATGCCTAATTCGCATGTGTAAATACCTTCACATTGAGGTGATCATGAGTTGTATATAATAATCCATTTCCTGGAGTGTATTTCAAATATCTTAATATTTGTCTCAACATTCATATGAGATCTAGTAGGACAGTGCATAAATCGACTTAGCATAAGAAATATTTGGGAGTGTAATTGTGAAATATATAAGTCTTCCTACTAGTCTTTGATACTCTCTAGGTTCGTGCAATAATTTATCAGTCTTGGAACTCAATTTTAAGTTACTATCCATAGGAGCCGTTGCGGTTTTACACTCTACCATGTTAATGTCCTTCAATAAATATAGTGTACTTCCTTTGAGTTAAGAATATACCCCTTGAACTCCTCAATACTTCAATTCCTGACAAATAATGAAGATGACCAAGATCTTTCATATTAAACAAGTTTAGTAGTTGACTCTTTATTTCCTTGATTTTATTATCATTATCTCCCATTATGATGATATCATCAACATACACTACTAAAACACAAGTACCTTTACCCTTTCTTACAAACATAGTATAATCACTTATACTTTTTATAAACCCAAGGGCCATAACACTATCACTGAATCGTTCAAATCATGCTTCAATCCATAAATAGCTTTCTTGAGTTTAAACATACTCCCATCTCCATATATGTACAAAAATCAAGTAGTAGGTCCATATAAATTTCTTCAACTAAGTATTTTTAAGCAATGCATTTTTAACATCCAATTGCCAAAGTTTCCATCCCTTATTAGCCGCTATGCTAATAATGACTATAATAATAGTTATTTTTGTTACTGGTGCAAAAGTTTTGGTGCAGTCTAAACTATAGGTTTGACTCTAAACTTTGAAAACCAACTATGCCTTATACCTCTCAATGTTACTATCAGTTCCTCAATATTTCAATTCCCAACAAATAATAAAGAGAACCAAGATCTTTCATATCAAACAAGTTTAGTAGTTGACTCTTTAATTCCTTGATTTTATTATCATTATCTCCCATTATGATGATATCATCAACATACACTACTAAAACACAAATACCTTTATCCTTTCTTACAAATATAGTATGATCACTTATACTTTATATAAACCCAAGGGCTTTAACGCTATCACTAAATCATTCAAACCATGCTTCAATCCATAAATAGCTTTCCTGAGTTTGCACATACTCCCATCTCCGTATATGTAACAAGAATTAAGTAGTAAGTCTATATAAATTTTTTCAGCTAAGTATTTTTAAGCAATGCATTTTTGACATCCAATTACCAAAGTTTCCATTCCTTATTAGCAATTATGCTAATAATGACTATAATAGTAGTTATTTTTGTCACTGGTGCAAAAGTTTTGGTGTAGTCTAAACTATAGGTTTGACTCTAACCTTTGTTAACCAACTGTGATCAGAGGATGAATACTCTTATTGGTGCATGATAGGTGGTACAATTCCCTCTAAAGTCTTCTTATGTCTTTTGCTATACACTTGTAGGTCACGTCTATTTTGATTCTTTGATTTATCACTTCTTATTGTGGTTTATAGTCATTATCTATGTATGTACCTTTCACTCCAAGACTGACATTCATAACACACAAATCTTGATCTTCTATGGTGATTGATGAGTTAACAAAACATATTCAAGATGAAGTACCTTGGTGTATGTTATTTGCAAATGACATTGTATTAGTGGAGGTGTCTAAGGAAAAAGTTAATAGAAAATTGGAACTATGGAGAGAAACATTAGAAAGCAAAGGCCTCTGACTTAGTAGAACAAAGACAAAATATATGGAATGTAAGTTTGATCATTTTGTTACCTCATAGGACATATAAATTAAAATTGACACACATTGCATCCCCCAAAAGGAAAGTTTTAAATACCTAGGGTTAATTTTTGTGTGATGGAAGAATTGATGGAGATTTTACACATAGAATTAATGCTGGTTGGTTAAAATGGAGAGGAGCATGATGTATTCTTTGTGATAAGAAGATACCATTAAAGTTAAAAGGTAAATATTATAAAGCATCAATTAGGCCTGCCATGTTTTATGGTTATGAGTGTTGGGCAGTTAATCATCAACATGTACAAAAGATGCCTGTGACAGAGGATAAAATGAGGTTATTAGAAACAAATTAGGAGTGGTACTAATAGAGGATAAAATGAGACAATATCGTTTAAGATGATTTGGATATATATAAAGAAGATCAAAAGAAGAACCTTTTAGAAGGTATGAAAAACTAAATTTGGAAAGTATTAAAAGAGCTAGAGGACGACCACAAAAGTGTTGGAAAGAAACAATAAAGAATGATCCAGCTTATTGAGAGTTAACTGCTAACATAGCACATGATAGAGATGTGTGGAAATAAGGAATCCATGTAGCCAACCCCGTCTAGTATGGGAAAAGGCTTAGTTGTTGTTGTTGTTGTAATTGGGAAGGAAGTAAAACTTTGGAGGGAAATGTCACTTTCAAGATCAGAATGATCCGTAGATCACTGTCAAAGATAATGATGTTCGAGGGCCGGTGAACTGTTGCCTATACCTGTAATTCTGTGCAGGAGGGTATGGAACAGGGAATTGCTTGAGGAGCCGCTTGTAGAACATGAAGTTAAGAAGACAATGGAGACCCTCATCAATCAAGCGGGAGGAGCAGATGTAGTGACCTGGCTACCATTCTCTCAAGGTGAACAATGCTTAACCATTTTGTGGAATAAGGCTATTGAGTGTTCAAGAATGGCAATGGTTATTCACAAATCAATACTTTTGCAGCATATCCAAGGTTATGGAAACTAAGGTTGGCAGAGTAAAATGCCACCTAAAGTTGAGATTTTTATATGGAAGTGCTGCATGGAATTTCTGCCTGCGAAAGATAATCTGTTGAAGAAAGGAGTTGCTACAAATGGCTTATGCTCTCTTTGTAATTCAAGAAGATACTAAGCACATATCAATGTATGCAACTATACACCACTGGTATTACCTCAGCTCCTAACACAGGCTTTGAACGAGGTTCAGGTCGACAACTGGTTGTCTTTGTTAAGTATTCTTTTGCTCCAAAACCAGGACGATTAGAATAATTATGTCTTATGTGGTATTTGACGTGGTCCCACTAGAACATGGAAGGGTAATGTGTTACAGCATCTCTTCGAAAGTTATATGGATGTTCTCATTGCTCAGGGAATTTCAAAGCATTAAGGAGACTGAAGAAGTAGAATTACTACTTTCATAGCATATGCATTGGAACAAGCCAGTTGATGGTCTGTTCAAGATCAATGTCAACTATGGTGCAAACCATACAGATGGTGTGGTGGCTGGCTGTGGAGCAGTAATACGTGAAAGTAGGGGGAAGTTCTTAGCTGCTCAATCTAAAAAGGATGTTAAACAAGCTAATGTTTTCGGTGGAGAGCTGATCACGGATAAGGAAGGGTTACTTTTTGCACAAAGACTGGGATTTTGAGATATACTTTTAGAGTGTGATTCTGAAATATGAGTGCAGGATGAGGGAATCTGAGGTAAACATATATCATGGTATTATGTTAGAAGAGATATTGGCTACTACCAAGCATTTTGATAAATTTGAACATGGCCACACAAGAAGGCAATGCAACAGGGACACAGATAGGTTATCTAACTTTGTTAAACGTAATGAAGTATTCGGATATGGGATGGACCTGAGTTCCTGTCCTCTATCATACATTTTGATGTTGCCAAGTGAATGTTAATCAGGCTCGCTTTAATAAAAAAAAAAGGAAAGAAAAAGAATTACGTTACACGTTGTATAATACTCATGACCATGCATGAAGTACATGGGATATGTACATGTCCAGTAAAATACAACCGAGGCACATGGGAGATTGAGTCTCGCCCTCCCTATCAGCCGACTTCACTACCGCCTGGAGATCACCTTTCTACCAAATTACCAATGCTCATACTCCGACAATAAAAGCTCAACACAGGTGATGTATTGAAATTGTTGAACACTGCAGATAACAAGGGTCCAAAACTGTTGTTCTGATCAATTTGTTACACAAGGACGAAAGGTTTCATCTACCATACCCAAAAGAATCTCCTGAGCCATTTTTAAAGTCTGGCTACAAGCCGAAGACCTTTGTAGAGTCGAGCTCTCAAAAGCCCATGTTGATACCACATGTTGCCCACATCCCTTCAAACTGCTTACTGCATTGCATCCCATAAATCACACATCTAGTCCTTTACCAGTTGCACCGTAAAATGTTCCTGTTCTCTATTTCAGATGTCAACACTATCATATGAATAAGAACACTGGTTCATCCTCCATTTGATTCGACATGATCCTCTTCTTCACCACCATTAGCCGGTGTTTCTTCCTCACCCTTAGGTATCTTCTGATTGCCTATCGATTCAGATTCAGACACCTCTCCTGCGATGCCAAAAGTTGACCTTCAGAGAAGTCTTGAAAATCATCATCCTCAGCTGAAATCAATTCATCACCATCCCTTTGGTCTCTGATATTAGTGCTGGCCTCACCAATGTCTTCAGCATCTTCAAATGTATCCACTGTAATTTCTTCTACAGCAGGTTCAGGATCTGCGATGCTGTGAGAAATGTTCTCTGAGTCATTATTTTCGTCCGGAACAGAAGAATCAATAACAGAAGCCGACTTAACATGGGTTTCATCATGAGGTGACGATGATGGAGAGGGAAATGACTGGAATGTGTCCCAGTCTTCTTCTTCCTCTACCTCAGGATTTACACTGCCAGACTGAACAACTGGGGCAGAGGAAGCAGATTGTACATCCTCAGGCGGCATTATTTTGGACTGAATTGGCAGTTTGAGTGTTGAAAATGGGGCAACTGGCTTCGCTTGCACAGATGCTTGGTCCTGCATTACTGATGCCCTAATGATGTCCTGGATCATAATGAACAAGATGGATCAAAGTTGTAGAGTTTGTCTCCGGACCAGATCCATTTCACTATAATCTGAGAAGTCTTTTCACCCATCACAACTCAATAATGCATAAAATATAGGCAATGAGATCATTCATGCAACAAAAAAAAAGCATTGCTTCATCAAGTTTGGTGCACAGATGTACACCCATATATGGCACATAGTAACCACATCAAATAAATTGACAATCTTCTTTCAGTATTACATGTTCCTAAGTTACCTACTAATCTTTTATCTATTCATGCAATCACTAAGGAGTTAGATTGTTTACTTATATTTGATGCACATAATTATGTATTTCAGGTTCGAAGGACAGGAATGATCCTTTGACATGGTAGAGAAAAAGGAGGGTCATATCTTTTGGATGGAGTCCGACCACAAGTAACTGCAAATAAAGGGATTGTGTATGCAAGTATTAAAGAAATGAGAGTATAGCACCAAAGACTAGGTCATCTTTCCATTTCAAATTAAGGGATAAAAAATAAGTATGGACTTAAAGTTGATCCTTGATGTAACCCAATATCAACTTCAAAGAAGTTTGTCATTCCTTCATGAGTCCTCACATATGTTTTTGCACCATCATCCATGTCTCTTATAAGGTTAATGTATGTCAATGGGATACCTCTTTTTTCCAAAAGTTCTGTAAAGAACCTCCCTCGGTACTCTATTATAAGTTTTTTCTAGATCAATAAATATCATGTGAAGGTCTTTCTTTTTTGCTCTAAAATGTTCCATAAGACGTCTCAAAAGGTGAATCGCTTCAATAGTAGATCTGCCTAGCATGAATCCAAATTGGTTCTCTGTTGTACTTGATACTTGTCTTAACCTACGTTCAATAATTCTTTTCCACAATTTCATAGTATGGCTCATTAACTTGATACCTCGATAATTCACACAATTTTGAATGTCTTCCTTGTTCTTATATATGTGTATAAGTGTACTTGCTCTCCATTCCTCAAGCATCTTTTAGTTTTTTCATATTTCATTAAATAGTCTTGTGAGCCAAGTGATTCCTATTTCTTCTAGTATTTTCCAAATTTCTATAGGAATATTATCTGGTCCTACCAATTTACCACTCTTCGTATGTTTAAGAGTCTCTTTGACTTCATTCTTTTGAATACATCGGTAGAAATTGTGTTTAATATACTTTTCTGATTTGGCTAACTTTCTTAAGCTAATACTAACATCTTTATTTTCATTAAAAAGCTTATAAAAATAGTTTTTTCATCTATTTCTTATATCATCATTTGCCACTAGAATTTTTTCATCATCGTCCTTGATGCATCTAACATAATTAAGATCTTTAGTTTTCTTATCTCTAGCCCTAGCTATCCTAAAAATATCTCTTTCACCCTTTTTTGAGTTGAGTTTGTTATATAAATCCTCCCAAATTTTAGCTTTTGCTTCACTCACGGCCTTTTTCGCTTCCTTCTTTGCTTTCTTATAAGCCTCTAAAGTTTCACTAGTTTTCTTAGCATAATGTAATTTATAACATGCCCTCTTTGCCTTGATTTTATTTTGAACTACTTCACTCCACCACCAAGCTTCTTTTTGTGCCGGTACACCTCCCTTAGATACACCTAACACATCTTTCACCACTTTCCTAATATGTATAGCCATATTGTTCCACATATCATAGGGTATACCAACATAATTCCAAACATCTCTTTGAAGGACTTTTTAAATATATCTTATTTCTCGCTTTTGAGGTTTCACCATTTAGTCTTAATAGCTCGATGCACTCTTTTATTCTTTGTCCATTTTTTAATTTGTAAATCCATAACTAAAAGTCGATGTTGGGTGGTTAAGCTTTCTCCTGGAATTACCTTGCAATCTTTACAACACGTTCTATCTTTTTTTCTATAAATAAAGTAATCAATTTGTGTTTGTGATAAGCCACTCTTATAAGTAATTAAATGTTCATCTCGTTTTTTGAAGATTGTATTGACTATAAAGAGATCAAATGCCATAGCAAAATTTAAAATCTCCCTACCTTCCTCATTTATATTCCCAAAACCAAAGCTTCCATGAATACCTTGATATCCTAATGCCTCTTTACCAACATGTCCATTTAAGTCTCCTCCTAAACAAATCATCTCCCTTTGTGGAATCTTTTGAATCACCTTATCTAACTCTTCCCAAAAAATTATCTTTATACTATCTTCTAGTCCTACTTGGGGTGCATAAGCACAAACTATATTCAAAACCTTTGCTCCTAACACTAATTTCAATGTCATGATTTGGTCACCATATCATTGTATGTCTACTATACTATCCTTTAAATCTTTATTTATGATAATACCAACTCTGTTTCAAGCCTTTTCTTTACCTGAGTACCATAATTTAAAACCTATATCCTCTATCTCCTTTGCTTTTTCTCCAACCCATTTTGTCTCTTATAAACATAGAATATGAATCTTTCTCCGAATCATAGCATCTACCACCTCCATTAGCTTACCGGATAATGTTCCGATATTCCAAGAACCAATACGAATCTTATTATCTAGCTACGCCTGAAGAAAGGAGGAATTGAGATACTTCTCCAAATTATGGAAGGGTTAACAACCAAGCTACGCCTGAAAAAAAGAGGAATTGAGATACTACTTTGCTTTAAGCATTGGTGTAACTAAAGTTTGCGGATTTTTGAGATGCCAACCTTGCTTTGCAAGAATGGCAGTATTAAACCAATAAAGATATCTAAATCCAATCCCTCCTATGCCATGGGGCCAACAAACCTTGAATTTTCCTTTGTTTTCTCCCTCAGCACACCAGAATTTAGCCATCATGAATTCTAGTTCTTGGCAAATAGAGAAGGGAACCTTCAAACATGCCATAGTATAGGTAGGAAAGGAGTATACAACCATTTTAATAGTTAACCTCCTTGCCTCCTTGGGAAAGGATATTCTCCTTCTAACCTTGAACCCTTTTCCAAGCTCTATCTTTGAAAGATTGGGATGCGTGTTTTTTTGATCTCCTAATCATAACCGATAATTCTAGGTACTTTTCCTGAAAAGCTACCATATTCATTCCACTTCTTTGAAGAATTTGTCCGTTTATATCCTCTCCTCTACTAACATTGGAAAGATCTCTCACTATTTATTTTATATTCAGATGCTTCCTCATAAATTGCAAGTAGATTAGATTAAGAATAGAATGCATATCATCCAATGGTGCAAACAAACTCTAAATTGTCATCAGCAAAGAATAAATGTCTCGATCTAGGATCCCCTCTATACATTCTAGGCCCCATAATCTTATGATTGTCAATTGCCATAAAAATGAGACATGAAAGTGTTTTATGCATAAAAACAAAATGAATAGGGAAGAGAGGGTCCCCTTGCCTCAAACCTCTCTCTGGGCAAAAGGGTATGCCCGGCAGTCCATTAATCATAACGGAGTGGATAAGCAATGCATAAGCTTTGCAATCCAAGCTTCAATAAAATTTGTAATTCTCTTCACTTACTCCAAAAAAGTCTACTCCACCCTGTTGTACGTTTGCACATATCAAGCTTAAGCATCATAAAACCATTTTTTCCACTCCCACGATTCTTCAAAAGATGAACAACTTTATACGCGTTGAGAATATTATCCATAATCATCTGTTTTTTTGTAAAAGCACTTAAATTCTGAGATGAGTGACTTTAAAACAATCTTCAACCTACATGCTAAAACTTTACTAATGATCTTGTAAACTATGTTGCATAAAGAAATAGGGCGAAATTGTAGCATTACCATCGGGTTCCTGACTTTTAACACCAAAACAATAAGGGTATGATCAATGGGTTGAATGTTCTCCCCATTATTGAGTATTCCAAGTACATTTTCAATGATATTTTCACCCACAATGTGTTAAAATTTATGGTGAAAAGGGGCTGGGGGGCTTTTTTTTGGTTACAAGAGGAGGCTGAAGCCTAACACATGCACCCTTTGGGAGACGAACTCTCCACCACCAGCAACGGCACTAGAGCACCCTGCTGTTGTAGGCTAGGGGCTTTTCCAGGCCTCATTTTAACTATAGTTGTTGTAGGCTAGGGGCTTTTCCAGGCCTCATTTTAACTATAGCATCTTTAACTTCAATCCTCGTACATGGCAAGGACATGAATCTGTGCATGTCTTCACTACAACAACAACAACAACAACTAAGCCTTTTCCCATACTAGACGGGGTTGGCTACATGGATTCTTTGTTTCCACAGATCCCTATCGTGTGCCATGTTAGCTGTTAACTCCCAATAAGCTAGATCATTCTTTATTGTTTCTTTCCAACACTTTTGTGGTCGTCCTCTACCTCTTTTAATACTTTCCAAATTTAGTTTTTCTAACCTTCTTACAGGTTCTTCTTTTGATCTTCTTTCTATATGTCTAAACCATCTTAAACGATGTTCTCTCATTTTATCCTCTATTGGTGTCACTCCTAATTTGTTTCTAATAACCTCATTATGTACACAGTCTTTTCTTGTATGACCACTCATCCATCTCAACATCTTCATTTCTGTCACAGACATCTTTTGTACATGTTGATGATTAACTGCCCAACACTAACCATAAAACATGGCAGGCCTAATTGCTGCTCTATAATATTTACCTTTTAATTTTAATGGTATCCTCTTATCACAAAGAATACCTGATGCTCCTCTCCATTTTAACCAACCAGCATTAATTTTATGTGTAACATCTCCATCAATTCTTCCATCACTCAGAAAAATTGACCCTAGGTATTTAAAACTTTCCTTTTGGGGAATGCAATGTGTGACAATTTTAATTTCTATGTCCTCTGAAGTAACCAAATGATCAAACTTACATTCCATATATTCTGTCTTTGTTCTACTAAGTCGGAGGCCTTTGCTTTCTAATGTTTCTCTCCATAGTTCCAATTTTCTATTAACTTTTTCCTTAGACTCCTCCACTAATACAATGTCATTTGCAAATAACATACACCAAGGTACTTCATCTTGAATATGTTTTGTTAACTCATCCATCACCATTATAAATAAGTATGGACTTAAAGTTGATCCTTGATGTAACCCAATATTAACTTCAAAGAAGTCTGTCGTTCCTTCATGAGTCCTCACACATGTTTTTGCACCATCATACATGTCTCTTATAAGGTTAATATATGTAATGGGATACCTCTTTTTTCCAAAGTTCTCCAAAGAACCTCCCTCAGTACTCTATCATAAGCTTTTTCTAGATCAATAAATATCATGTGAAGGTTAATACTTGTCTTCACTGATTTTATTAAATTTACGAGAAAGAAACTCTTCCATACCTAACAGCCTGGAGCTAGTCAATAGCTGTTTGAAGTAACTATTAACTGCTTCTGATTCTTCCTGTTCGGTCAATATGTTTCCCTATTCATCAATCAGTTTCAATGATATTATTTTTCCTACGTCTGGCATACATAGTCTCTGCTATGAAAGAACTTAAAATTTCCATCTCCCGCTTCAAGCCATTCTACTCTAGAGCGTTGCTTCCACAACATTTCCTCATGAGCACGAAATTCATTAAGTCTGTCCTTGACCTCCATTTTACGATTCAAGTTCTGATCAGACAACGGCCCCATAATTCAACAAATCTAGTTCCTTTTGTAGACCGTTGATGCTTTTCCCAATCTTACTAAAGTAGGTAGTATTCTATATCTGTAATTCCTCAACTGGTTCGTTAAATTTTGTGGGCAGGTCTTTGTTTCTAGTATCCCCACACTCGCGTTTCCCAGCTTCTTTTGACAACTTTCTCGCAATTCGAATCACGCAGCTACATATTTCAAACCTAGAAACTTTAGACGACTGACACCAGTTTCTATTCATACTGGTTCAGTTATCAGATAAACGGGGGAGTGATCCGACTATGCAGAAATCATATGCCAAACCTATGCCTTGGGCCTCAAATCCATCCACTCTTTATTAGATATAATCTATCTATTGCGAGGAACCTTTCTATTGCTTGTCAAGTTGTATCTGTAACCTTCATACCCCATCCTGAAATTCACAATAGCTAATAGCTTCTTTAAAACATCTGCATTTGTCTGTCTGGCCGAGCATTTGCCGGTCTTCTCTGACGCTTCCAATATCTCGTGACAATCTCTCCTTGCAACCTATGGGAACTTGCTTCATCATGCAAAATTTTGAGTAGACTCCATGATAGATGCCTGTTCGAGCTTTCAGATCCTCCATAAAACCCAATATACTTCTACTGATTCCCCGTGACTTCATCTTTGATTTTTTATTTTTAGATCAATGTAGGTCTTGCAGTATTGAGTGATTATTGATATTCACCTGCACATCTCCCCCCCACAGCACACCAATCGACCCTTTCTACCTTCAGCAGATACCCCCAATCCCATGACAAAACGAAATTTCCTTTTGAACATGTTGAACTCCTTGTCGGATAGCTTTGTCTCACTTAGGACTACTAGCAAATCAAGATCTTGTTGCTTAATCAGAAACTTGATAACTGTAACCGCCAAGGGTTCCCAAGCTCCCAGCAATTCCACGCAATGATTTTCGTTGTGTCCGGTGGGGCTGCTGAGCAGCCACCGCCAATAGATCAATGTTGTCAGTTTTTATATCCTGCACCCTTTCCACACACATCTTCATTTTTTGCGATGCAGGGAGGTGAATCTTCTTCCAGGACTTGCATGTTCTCCATAATAAGATCAAACACCCTTTTCTCCGATTTCTCTCTTTTCATCTCCTCGATCTGTCCACATTCACCTATCGTGTAATTCTTCTCCTCGATCTGTCCACATTCCTTCACCGCCAGTGAGTTTTGTTCGTCATCTTCCTGTGATGATTTCTCCCCTTCAGAACACTTATTCGATCTTTCCCGAGGCTGGTTTATGGGGATCCTCTTCGTCCTTCTGTTCGAGTCTTGTATGTTTTGCGTGCTTTGGTGGTTTCAACTCCGAAGACGCCCTTAACCAATCTCCTTACTGAATCTCATTCACTCCTGCTTCACAGTCATCCAATCATGGACGTATGTCACCACATAGAAAACAGAAGTTTGGCAGCATTTCATGCTGCAATGGATACCATTGAGGATCTTCACGAGGGTCCGATTAGATCATAATCCCTCTCTCCTTGGGGGCTTCGAGGTATCCATACAAGCTCGAAATCTAAGGAAATTCCTTTCCACCTTACCCTTGAGGTCAAGAACCATTTCTACGAAATTAACCCAATGTATTCTCAATCACCTGAGCCATTTCTTTCTTCATCATTGTAATCGGAAGTCTAACAATCTAACCAAGAAGGTTTCTTGATCAATCTTGATCTCTGATGGTCTCCTCTTTTCATCGTATTTACGCAACACAAACAAGTGTTTCTCAAATGCCCATGACCTCCCCTTAGAACCTTGTCGTAGTCGGTTTTAGAAAATTAAAAAAGAATAAGGTTAACGCCATTCCTTCGATAGTTAAGCCCCTTGGTCGGCTTCCACATTGTAGGGAGCCCATCATATTGTATGGTCTACCAGATGCCAGGCTCCCCAAGAAGAAAGAATTGTTAATTTGATTTCTCTTGCTTGCTTCTCGGCATCCAAACAATGGAAGCTTCTTCTTCGGCCCATAAAGAAAATTTCTTGCAACTCTTAGCCAGATCGTCCATCATTTTCTTTACTAAGGTACCTTGATTCAACGAATTCTACTAATGCTTCTACACCATACAACGAGAAGACAGAAACCAACATCTGTGATAATTAGTCTCTGATTAGCACGTCGATCCCCAACCTATGCATTTTTGTGCATACGTTGTCGATTTAGTTCTTCCCCGTGTTTCCGTTTCTACCTTCTTCTTTAACTCTTCAATTGTGTTTTTATCAACTGAACATATTTGTATGGGAGAGTGTCTACTCCCAGTATATATATATATATATATATATATATATATATATATATATATATATATATATATATATATATATATATATATACATATAGATATATATATATACATACATATAGATATATATATACATACATATACATATATATATACATACATATACATATATATATACATACATATACATATATATATATATATATATATATATATATATATATATATATAGAGAGAGAGAGAGAGAGAGAACCCCAAATGCGCTCTCGGGTGTTAGGCTGAGAGCTATGCCGCATCGACTTGAAAAAAAAAACACCACATGCTTAATTTGTCGAGCTTGATCATCACAGGCTCGTTTGAAGTAGGCAAAACCAAGGTTGACCTCACTAAGTTCACCTTCACATCGATCTCAGTGAGTGTACATGTTATGGTATTAAAAGTTATTTCTTAAATGATAATTATACTCATTAATAGTATTTGATGGTGGCTATAACTTATGAGCATTTTATTAATAGTATTTGATTGTGGCTATAACTCATGAGCATTTTGTAGTCCTGTTATGACATCAAAAACCAAATAGTTAAGTAGTAATTATGCTTATTCTGAAACCAAAAGTTGTAACCGACCATTCCAATCTACGTTAAATTTAAATAAATTTTAAAATGATCTCAACAGCAAGAAGCTTTGTACCATCAAACTCCCACCAAAGTACGCACATTTTATATCAAGTAGCTTTGTATTTCGCAAATAAAGCTTTAAAGTTTATCTGCCAAATGGTGCTATCACAAACAACCTATTGTCTCAACGGCAGAAAGCTTTTCCTACGAACTGGTCGAAGTTTTTTAATTTTTTAAGTTATATTCGTACCATAAAAAAATAATAGGTGAACATAAATGAGAATGTCAAAGTAGGGTAAGATCTAGGGATGTTCGTGGAGGGGATCTCCCGTCCCCACGGGAACTCTCTCAGAATGGGACGAATTTGGGAAGTGGAAACAGATGAGGAGACCAAGAAAATCCCCGATGAGATTGGAGTGGGACGGTCTTCGACCCCAACTCTTTCTCTAATTGATTCTAGAAAGTTACATTCATCTAAAAATAAAATAAATTATAAGAGAAAATAAATAAAAGCAGTTATATCCTTTTTGAATTCGTGAACTCATTGCCATTCTCTACATTTTAACAAACCATAGGATTTGATCTTTAAGATCATATAAACATCAATACCTCACACTTCATCAAGAACTACGAGGAATATCTCTATGAAGAATGACCTCAAACTTGACATTCAACCATCAAAATTAATATAGCAAGTTCTTGATGCTATATGGTGGTTCTTTTTTTCTTCATTTTGGTACTTGATTGATATAAATCAACCGTATGCCTTGGTAAGATTATAACCGAACTACCTCTGAACAGCTAATATGTAGAAGTAAATGGTGTAGATTTCGTTAAAAGTTCGTCTTGCACCATCGATCAAAAGCTGGTTGAACCTTTTCGGATATCGACCTGAAAGCAATAACTGTTGCAATCAATGTGACGAAAGTTTTAAATGATAAAATTGACTGCACTTCTGAGAATTCCGTGTTTTAGAGACAAAAAAATCGGCTAATTATGCACTGAAACTATTGTAATTTTTGGAAAAATGCCTTTTACGAATAAATATATCTTTAGTTAGAAAACTCAAAGCAATAGAAGGAGCTAATGTATATAACTTGGATCAGTCACCACCATCGTCAAAAGGAAAAGTAGAAAAGAGAAATGCAAGAACAGATCAATAGAGGTGGAAATCTCGGATAACAAAAGGAAACAGAACACAAACACGACCTGAAAAATCGGTTTGACCTGTTTCACCATGGACGTGAAGTTACATGACACAAATGACCCAAAACATAGAATTACCATAACTAACTCTGGTAGGGTTTGGTAATCAAAACAAAACCTGTTTAACAACCCGATTTGGATTATGTTCTCGTTATTTGCCCATGAACCTGAATCCATTTTTCGAAGTCCTAGGAGAAGTTCAGAACCGATTCATTGTTATGCATAATTACCATCGCTTTAGTTATTCGGGTTGGATTCATATTGGATTTGGTTGACCGAATCAACAATCCAAATATGCAAGAGCCTTCTCATTAACACATCGCTTTAGTTATGATTATTCTTTACTGTAAGTATCATGAGCTTGGTTCTCCTCTATATTTTTTAAATATTATTTATAATTTTTTAAATAACATTTGTTCTCCTTAACGGTAAATGATGAGCATGAATTTGCATGTGCCAGAGGTTGCAGGATCTTATATATATATATATATATATCTGTGTGTGTGTGCGTGTGTATGTTCATCGGCTGGGTCGGGGTTGCACGAGTTGGGTCAATACTGTCATCCCTAAAGAACCGACACTGTTGGTAGCCACTGTGCTTTTCCTTTTGGTAGAATACAGAGGCCGAAGCCAGATTTACCCCCTGGGCATCAAACTCGTGACCTTAGCCAGGTGAGCAAATGTCCTTTCTCCCATAGAGATTCGACCCCTTTATCAGTAAACTATTCGAAGCTCATTTGCACCAGAATGGCTTACATGTATCTGCACCCAAAATTGGGCTTTATCCGAATCTGGGTTCAGAATCGGAAGCATAAGCATAGTCTTGAAGGCAAGAAAGCTTGCTAATCCCATATACGTTCGAAGGACTGAACTAAAAAATACTGAGCAGAATATCCTAGGCTCAGTTCATTAGGGAAGAAAACCTGAAGGACTTGCAGATTGGAAGCTCATGAACTTCTGAATGTGATCAAGAAGTGATTTAGCTCATCATACCTTTGATGACGATCATGCCAGATACTCGATCAATAGTATCCGATTCTAGTAATGACATGAATCGACCAAGCTTGATTGAGTCCAGCTAAAATTGGTGGTAAAGGACCAGCCATGAAAGCTATGGTATGAGCCAAGGAGGACTCATCTAGCATGACCTTCACTACGAATTTTAATGAAATTGTTGAATGCATGAGAGATCCAAGACAATACTGGGCAAAGTGGAGCATTAAAGGCTAGAGCAGCTTGTTCGCAGCAGGCGATAAAGTCAACAATAAAGCAAGCCAAAATATTCTCTACATTTTTTTAGATTAAAGTTAATTGCTTAGATTGAAGCGTTTGCATATAGTATTTTCAAAGCCGTTTGGATCCTACAACAAAAGAAGATTTGGAGGAAATTGGAGTTAATGCAGTTCATGGCTTTAATTAAAGCACAACTGATGCAAAACCTTGTCCGAGAGTCCCTAGAATGTTTCAAGTTGTTTTGTCATTTAATGTGTTACATAATGGCATTAGTTTCGTGAGAATTTCTAGCTTTTAGTTTCCAAGGTTCTTTAATGCATTTAACAGCAAAGCCCGAGAAACAACTCGGATTCACAGAAAATGAGAACAATCAACCTAGTAAATTGTAGGGTATTAATATTTTTTTAACTCAGCTCAAAGAGTTTGGTCTGAGCATAAATAGATAGATTCCATAATGAAAATGAAGTTGTTTGCTCCTGAGTTTTCTCTTTCTATCTCTTACTCTTATCACCATCTCCTTAGTGGGGCGGTTTTGATATGTGTTTTTGTGTGTGACTTGATTCCATAAGTGTATAGGGTTTGTCAACTCTCTCTAACCAGCTCGGTTCAAATCCTCTCAACTCGATCTATTTCACATCAACTATGTTGCTTTCATTTGACTAAGAAGGTTCGGGCGTAAGCTTCATGACATGTCATTGACTGCATTTTTGGGATTGATGTTCTTTGAAGCCACACTTACTTTCATTTGTAATTATGATAAAAGTACTTCGAAAAGTTAATGCTAAATCGACACGAGAAGTATGAATTTCGAGTTTCAAAAGGGTTTCTACTACAGAAGGGAGCTTGATTTGTAAGTATTAGATTCTGCAGTACCGGTTAAAATTCAAGGACTAAAGACTTCAAATGGCTGGGGTTGAAATTGCTATCATTGAGTCACAAGGGAGCCAAGGATGCTTTATACATCATCAACATCAAGCCTTTTCCCATGCTAGATGGGATCGGCGACATGGATTCTTTATTTCCATATACCCTATCATGTGTCATGCTAGTAATTAACTCAATATAAATTAGATAATTCTTTATAGTTTCTTTCCAACACTTTTGTTATCGTTCTCTTCCTCCTTTATAGTTTGGTCGTATACTTTTCTCTAACCACTCTATCTTATTCTTTCTTATTTGTTGTAGTATATTGTCCTCTTTGTTCTTATAACTATTAGGTTATTTTCATCTAGATATTCTTGTACCAGTTTTCCTGCTGATTTTTCTTGTGAGATAACACCAGTCTCAGTTGAAACTCTTTCCATTTGATTCTTCTCGATTACATCCATTTTAGGCATTTCCTGTTTTCTTAATACAATAGTGCTGAAAAAACCTTTTACAGACATACATGAGTTGACTGCCTCATTCATTCGTTTTCCCACTCTATCTTATTCCTTCATATTTCTTGTAGTATACTGTACTTTTCGTTCTTATGAACTGTTAGGTTATTTTCATCTAGATCTTCTTGTACCAGCTTTCCTGATGATTTTCCTTGTATGATAACACAAGTCTCAGTTGAAACTCTTTCCATTTGATTCTTCTCGATTACATCCATTTTACGCATTTCTTGTTGTTCTTAACACAACAGTGCTGAAAAAACCTTCAACAGAATGCAGGAGTTGACTGCCTCATTCATTCGTTTTTCCACTCTTATCTTATTCTTTCTTATTTCTTGTAGTATACTGCCCTCTTCGTTCTTATGAACTGTCAGGTTATTTTCATCTAGATATTCCTGTACCAGTTTTCCTGCTGATTTTTCTTGTGAGATAACACCAGTCTCAGTTGAAACTCTTTCCATTTGATTCTTCTCGATTACATCCATGTTAGGCATTTCCTGTTGTTCTTAACACAATAATGCTGAAAAACAGACATACAGGAGTTGACTGCCTCATTACATCCATTTTAGGGATTTCCTGTTGTTCTTAACATAATAGTGCTGAAAAAACCTTTAACAGAATACAGGAGTTTACTGCCTCATTCATTCGTTTTCCCACTCTAATCTTATTCTTTCTTATTTCTTGTAGTATACTGCCCTCTTTGTTCTTATGAACTGTTAGGTTATTTCCATCTAGATCTTCCTGTACCAGTTTTCCTGCTGATTTTTCTTGTGAGATAACACCAGTCTTAGTTGAAACTCTTTCCATTTGATTCTTCTCGATTACATCCATTTTAGGCATTTCCTGTTGTTCTTAACACAATAATGCTGAAAAACAGACATACAGGAGTTGACTGCCTCATTCATTCATTTTTCCACTCTATCTCTCCACTTCTCTCATTCATGTTCTCACTCTTTAATTCGGTCTGTTTTAAACAATAGTGCCAAAAGAACCTTTAACAGACTTACAGAGTTGACTGCCTCATTTCGTGGTCACCCTTATCTCTGTTTTCCAGCCTATGGTAGCTTTAGTGTCTTCTTTAATCCAGTCTGTTTTACACAATAGTCCGGAAAAACCTTTAACAGACTTACAAGGTTGGCTGCCTCATTGATTCGTTCTTCCATTCTCTATCTCTCCCCACTTGTTTTAGACAATAGTGCCGAAAGAACCTTTAACAGACTTACAGAGTTGGCGGCTGCCTCATTCATTCGTTCTTCCATTCTCTATCTATCCACTTCTCATTCGTTCCCCACGTGTTGTTTTCTCATTCATGTTCATTCTTATCTATGTTTTCCAACCTATGGTAGCTTTAGTGTCTTCTTTAATCCAGTCTGTTTTACACAATAGTGCGGGGAAAAAAACCTTTAACAGACTAAAAAAGTTGGCTGCCTCATTGATTCGTTCTTCCATTCTCTATCTCTATTTTCCGACCTTACCCCATATTAGCCTTAGTGTCTTTTAATCCAGTCTGTTTTACACAATAGTGCCGAAAAACACTAATTCAGTCTTATCTATGTTTTCCAACCTATGGTAGCTTTAGTGTCTTCTTTAATCCGGTCTGTTTTACACAATAGTACGGAAAAAACCTTTAACAGACTTACAAAGTTGGCTGCCTCATTGATTCGTTCTTCCATTCTCTATCTCTCCCCACTTGTTGTTTTCTCATTCATGTTCACTCTTATCTCTATTTTCCCAACCTATGGTAGCTTTAGTGTCTTCTTTAATCCAGTCTGTTTTACACAATAGTGCGGGAAAAAAAACCTTTAACAGACTTACAAAGTTGGCTGCCTCATTGATTCGTTCTTCCATTCTCTATCTCTCCCCACTTGTTATTTTCTCATTCATGTTCACTCTTATCTCTATTTTCCCAACCTATGGTAGCTTTAGTGTCTTCTTTAATCCAGTCTGTTTTACACAATAGTGCGGGAAAAAAAACCTTTAACAGACTTACAAAGTTGGCTGCCTCATTGATTCGTTCTTCCATTCTCTATCTCTCCCCACTTGTTGTTTTCTCATTCATGTTCACTCTTATCTCTATTTTCCCAACCTATGGTAGCTTTAGTGTCTTCTTTAATCCAGTCTGTTTTACACAATAGTGCGGGAAAAAAAACCTTTAACAGACTAAAAAAGTTGGCTGCCTCATTGATTCGTTCTTCCATTCTCTATCTCTATTTTCCGACCTACCCCATATTAGCACTAGTGTCTTTTAATCCAGTCCGTTTTACACAATAGTGCCGAAAAATACTAATTCACTCTGTTTTCCTTCATTTGGTCCCCCACAACCTTGACTTTTGATTTTAGGGTTCTCTTACCCACCCAGATCTCTTTATCATTTGATCCCTCATCCTTAGCTGGACTATCCGTTAGTTTAATTTTGTTAAGACATACCTAGTGGGAAGATGACGACCCTAGCAGTGTTTTTAGCAAATTGGCGTTCAAAAATCCTGTTTCTTGTAGAGTGGAGAAGATATTTCTTTTAAACTTTGTCAAGCAATAATCACTGCCACAGGAACCATGTAAATTGAAAGGCCAAATTCGCACATGCCTGCCATCCACGATCAAAGTTTGAAGAAAACCAGAAAACAAAATCTCATGAAAGATCCTTGTGAATAAACAATTCACAAGCGAAGCTTCTTCAACATAAAGCAGCACTAATTTCACTGTTCCTCGTCCCACTCATCGTTCTTGTACGAGACAAGCGTGTCAACCTTATGGATCTGCAATGCAATCCAACACTTTTAAGCAAGTAAAGAATAAATAAAACTAGCACAAATCAAATGCAGCTCGAAAGATAGATCATGAATCCAAAAGCCTTTCTTGAATTGCATCGTTTGGTCCTCACACTGGAATCGTATACGTAGTTGTATGCAATTCTATATAGCTGAATTTATCAAAATTTGCGCTATTAAGGATAATGGTGAGGTTGATTCACCTTGGTATCAAAAGAGTGAAGCTTCACTATCTGAGGATTCTTGATCAGTTTAGCATCACTCTCCATCCAAGTGACCGGCACCGTCAGATCCTTATCAGTGTAGGCCAATACATCAAACACACCTGCACCACCTCCGCAGATTGTTGATTTCCAAGCATCAAGAAATACAAGAAGAGAAGTAATTTTGAAAGGGAAAATGCTTACAGGGCTCATCAAGACACGGCAAATATGTAATGCTAGACGCTATCTGCCTCATAATCGCTTGAATTTCCCTCATGATTTCTTTATCACTCTTGGCTCTAGAAACACTGCAACATGTCATAGAAAAATTATAGACCAGTGGAATGAATCCACCACAGCAAAAGAACCCACACAGAGAAATTATTAGCAACTATTTATCAAACGGGGTAAAAAGGATCGTGCTTGAACAAAATTACCCCTTCTCAACTACTTCGCCGTCTGTTTCTATATTGAAGTTCCATCTTTCTAACACTTCCGATGATGCCTTGCTCATGATAACTAGCACCACTCTCTGGAGCTTTCCAGTTTCAAGCCATTCTACGATACATCCCAAAGATGATTAGTCAGTAATGAAGAAGGTTACCACTGTCGGTATATCAAAATTCACAAACAAAAAACCGTCCTGTCTTTGGTATCATGAAAATTCAAAGATACTTGAGAGTGAAAGGAATCGATTCTTTCATTTTTGTACATCAAAAAGATGGACAAGAATTAAAATAAGAGATTTTTTTCGTAGTTGTACATCAGAAAATTGCTCTAGAATGAATTCCGTTTTCCTGACGAAATCTTTTTGAAAAAGAGGTAATTAGAATCTTATTTACCAATAGTTGAGTTGTCATATCATGAAGAAGTCTTCTTGGAAAAGAAGAAACTTGAATCTTATTACCAGAGAGTTGAGTTGTTATGTTGGTGATAAAAGTCTTGACGCCATCATCTTGAGTCAATAGCATGGGCAGCCCGTATTTCTTCACCTTAACAAAGCTTTCTTCCGGGTAAACTCCCCTGTTGTAAAGAATACTGCAAATCCCATCTTCAAGATTCAACACCCGTTTCTCTTTTAAAAACGTATCCCCCTCTCAAATAAGGAAATAAGGAATCATACCTGTTGGCGGCATAGGCTGATTCAAGCAAAAGAAACAGAAATTCTCTTTGAGAAACATGTGATTAGTATTCTAAGAAAGACTGAAAAGAGAGAATAGAATAATCAATCGAAATAAAGTCGATAACATACCAAAGAACTCGCTGACGATAGCAGCGGAGCCTCTCAACGTGATGACATCCTTTGAGATCGTCTTCGAAACCATCTTCTTCTTCTTTGATGGAATCCGCTCTCTGATTGCTCTTTGTTTGAAGGCGATGAACCAATCAAAGGGATGGGCACGAGAGAGAGAGAGAGAGGCGAGAACGGCTGTTGGGTAGGGTTGAAAGAAGAGGAGGGGAGAGGAGACTTGTAACGGCTAGTTTTTTGGGTCGATTTGAAAAGGTTAGTCGGTGCTCTCTCAACGGTTAAAATGTGGGTGTTGGGGGAGGAATGGGGCAAATTCCGAAATTTTCAGTAACCACATAGAAGAGTGGAAACGACGGACCAATGAATGATAATAAGGTAGGACACACAGGTTCGGTTCTACCCTTGTTTTGTAGGTAACGCCCTCCCTTTCTCTTCACCATATTGTAAATCCGAAACCCGAGTCGCCTTACTCAATAAGTGGGCTCCTGTCACCTGGCCTAAGCCTGCTGACCGGCCACCGCACCAGACATGAGTTAGAATTTTAACATGTTTTTGTTGTTGAGAACCATGGGATGGGTGGTTTTGGTTTTGGAACTCGAAACCAGGATTGGGATGGGTTTGACCGCTGGTTCTGGTTTATCCGAAACCGGACATGTCTAACGGTATGATGAAAAGTCTCATGATAACTCTAAGCCTTGCGGGCTTGGTACATCGAACATTTATGCTACCAAAGTTGCTACACTAGTTCAGAGGAGTTACTACTTTGACAACCCATAAATTTAGGTGACACCCTTGATGGGTCAATTGGTTTTCCAAAGGGTGATCCAGGCACCAAAAGGCTTACCCGCCCCACACAAAGCATGCCCAATGTTACTGAGGACGAAAGCAAAACACTCTTGTTTCCAGAAGGACAAGTACCTGTTTTGATGCCATGTTTCTCTCTATTTGTTATGGTTGTGATACCATGACAGCTTCTTGGTTTGTACCTAAGAACCTGGATGTAGAGTATCCATTACAATTACACAAAATACATGTAAATTTCTCATACATAAGAACAAAAACATGATGGAGATGGTGTTATTTGTTATATTAAAAAGACTTTGAGGCTCGCATTGGGAGTGTTAGCTTACTGACAGGTGACTCGACTCGCAACGTGAAGGTCATCAGTTCATTAATTGGGGCTCACTTACCTGGCTTTTACCTCTCCCATTTCAACCAAAAGAATGCGAGAAAACTGATGATGTCATTAAGAATGCATACTGATGATGGTAACCCAAACACGACCTGATCATGTTTCTATGTGTTTCATCGTGTGTCCGTCAAAGTGTCTTATGTTTTAGATGTACCCGAGAATCTTGTGACATGCGAGGATGAACGATTAACCCATAGGAACTTTCAATATGCAAGGCATGCTAGATAAAGTGCTAGATGTCTACTTGTGTTTAGGTTGGTTTATTTTTGTAAGTAATTGTCTGGTCCCTTCATGCTTAGATAATGCGTACTTTAAAAATCGGGAAAGAAAGGTTCTCTTCTTAGATCTTTTGAGATACTCTTTTTCAAAAAGATAAACTTTGTTTAACAAAATTATTTTAATTTATTAAAAATTAACCAATATCTCTCAACAAAGAAAAAGGCTTAAACGGAAAGCCCATAACGAAAATCATGGGGAATGAAGAGCCTACATATATATAAACAAGGATTACAGTTATTTAACGATGCTTATCAAAAAATACAATAACCAAAAAATCTTCTATTTGCAAAGCCTTCTACGGATAACTGTTCATTTCAAGATCTTGTATTTCTCTCTTCTTCTACTCTCTCTTCTCGATTATTGCTTGGCTTCCGCACAGAATGAGGTTGTATGAGGTATGTCTATCTCCTTCATTGGTATCAAAGCGGGGCAATCCCTTCATTATGATCTTCGTAGCTATGTCATATCAAACTCTCTTATTGTTATCTTTAGTAAATATTTAAAATGACTATCAAAATTTGTGTTTCTAAGTTGACAAAGACAGAAAAATTAAATAACCTAAATTTTTAAACATGAAAAAGAAGAATCTCATTAGCCTTATCCCTAAAGGGTGTTGATCATGTCCTTAGAGAAATAATTTTACTCTCTACAGCAAATGCAATAGATGAGAAAAGGAAAAATATATAACTTTCATAATGGATGACACGATAGCTCGGATTATAATACTTACATATATGGAAGATGATTTGATTACATTTTTTGAAGAATTTGAAACTATAAAAGGGTTGTTTCTCTTTATAGCATCTAAATATGATACTAAAACTAAACTTCATGTTCAACACATAAACCAAATGTTGGTTATGGATAAGGACTTAGCTATATGAAATCAGTCATTCCTCAACTTATGAAGGCATCTAATATCCTAAATAGTCTTTTCCTTCATAAAATATGATGACAACCCTAAGACTTGGGTATGACTTTAACTTTTTTGAACTTCCTTTAAAACTAGCAATTGAACAAAAACATATAAACAAGGGTAAAAGAAAAAAATGGCTAGTTGTTCAAGGTGATTTAGGGACAAACTATAGGAACAACTAAAATAAGAAAAAGTCAAATAAAAGTAGTAAATATAACAAGAAGGACGGTTATTTTTTAAAGAAATCATAGCAACCCGCTACTTAGATCAAGTGCTTCAATTGTAGCAAGATGGAACATGACTGTCGCAACAAGAGGAATGGTCGAAACACCCACAGTCACGGCCCGATGGAAAAGTATGATATAATCTATGTTATTTCTAATTATTTATATTTATACATTACTATGATTGGTTAGTGGATCAATTTCGGAGCAAATCGACACATCTCTAAGACAAAAGGAGCTATAGACCTAAATGAATACAAATCTAGGGATAAAAGGCATATCAATTATACTTATTGAAGTATTAATTGTGTCTTCTATCAGGCGCAATAATGTTTTAGTAACTATCTTCGTTAATAAAGAGTTTAAGGTTAGATTTATTTCTAAAAAAGTTACTGTAGAGAAACATGCTACGATAGCTTTTTCTTGTTTTTTCATTATGTGCATGGCATGTTTAAGTTAAATGTTAATGATAATGAAGCTTTTTCTTCTACTTATATTGATTGTGCTTTATTATTAATGTGAATGTATAACACAAACGACTATAGTATATAAGTTTGAATAAGTTGAGAAAATTAGTTGACTTTAACTTATTGCCTTAATTTCAGAAAAATACTTTAATAAGTGTGAAGCTTGTATACTAGAAAAATAACTAAAAAAATATTTCCTAAAGAAATAATTAGGAAAAGAACTCTAGTACAAATCCTTAACACATATATATATGTGAACCTCTATAGTAAGATCTCATCATGAAAAGATTTATTTTTACAACCTTCATTGATGATTATTTGAGATATGATTATTTATATCTCTTAGCATATAAATCTAATACACTTAAAATATTTAAAGAATATAAGCATAAAGTTGAAAACCAATTAGAAAGGACAATTAAAGTTTTAAGATATGGTCGAGGTGGTGAATGCATATTATAGAATTCTTAAAATATTGTAAAGACTTTAGTATCTCAAAACAAAATGTCATGCTTAGGACACTTCAACAAAAAAGTATAGTTCAATGATATAATAGAACCTTATTGAATATGAAAGATTTATCTTAATAGATGATTCTCTTTTCAAGGTATTTTGGAGAGAAACAATATCTATAATTGTGTATACATTAAATATAGTATTTTATAAGATTATATTTTGTATATCACATGAGATGTGGTTTGGTAGAAAATCAAATGTAAGTCATCTTAAGAGGTAGAGATTTATTTAAGATCCTTGATCAGTCTAAGGATAAGCAATTAGGTTCTTGAGATGAGTTTTAGTTGGATACCTTGAATGTTTTAAGGGATATATTTTATCACAAATATCATTTAACAAAAAGTAAAGATGTTAATTATTAAAAGATATTAAAAAATGACATTCTTGAAAATGACGATGAGAACATATATGAAAATGACATTTTTGAACAATCTGAAACTTTAATGGGCATAAAAGACCTAGAGTCACATTATCTTATTTAAAGGATTATCACACTTGTCTTGTAGAGAAAATGTGTAATTTGGTAGATTTAGATAAATTGACTTATAACATGACATATCAATGGTCTATTAACTCATCTAAATCAACAGACTAAGAAAAAGTAATGAATAAGAAAATTAAATCAATTAAGAAAAATCAAATCAGGGAATTGGTTGATTTATCAAAAGGGAAGAAAGTTATAGGCTATAAATGGGTTCTTAAAAAAAATATAAAATCGTTCAAAATTTTGATAAATTTAAGGTGAGGTTGATTGCAAAGAAATTTTCACAAAGAATGATGGATTATATAGAGATATATTCTCCTATTGCAAATTTACGTCTGACTATTTTGATATTTTATGATGTGGATTTATATTTGTTAGATGTAAAAACTATTTTTTCAAATTATGATTTAGATGAAATAACTTTGGCAATCACCTTGTCAATGGTATTTAAATTTTCAAAATGTCATTATAGAACTTGAGTTTATTGCTAATAAACTTGGCTACTGTGTATATGTTTGGAACAGTGAGAGTGACTTTATCATTCTAACATTATATGTAGATGACATATTATTGATTGGAAATAACAATGAAATAATTATCAAAATTAAGTCATGGTTAAACTCTAAGTTTGAGATGAAGGATATGTGAAAGGCATCCTATATTCTAGATATAAACATTTCTTGCAATCGAAAATCTAAATTTCTATGTTTGAGTTAAAAGAGAAATATTGATTATATCCTTCAGAAATTTAATATGGGTGATTACAAACTTGTAAACACATCAGTTACTAAAAGGGTTAAACTAAGTAAGATTGATTGTTTGAGTGAGAGAAAACAAACATAATATTACTTATGCATAAGTTGTGGGTTGCTTGATATATTTTGTGTCATGTATAAGACTGCATATCAGGTTTGTTGTTGGTCTTTCTAGTTGGCAACATTGAATAATTGTAAAACGGATTTTAAGATATCTTAAAGGAATAAAAGACTTAAAACTTTGTTTGCTTTCAAGCAAATGAACTAAAAATAGTAAGTTACTAACATGTTTACATTATTGGGAGCATAGACAACAATAAGCCAACCTCCGATCAAATATTCTAATTTGGAGGTAGTATTGTTTTTTCAATTTGTAAGAAACATGATTGTGTAGCATTACATACACGAGAAATTGAGTATGTTTCTATAATAAGCTATTTCATAGGTGATTTAAAATTGAATAGTGCCAATGAACTAGTTGTTATTTATTGTGATAACAATACAACAATAACTCTTATTAAGAGTGGAGTTAATAGCTCTTGAAGGAAGCATATATATCACTATATTCTTGATATACTTAAGAGGAATGAGATATTTATATTTTATATGCAACATCTAATATATTGACTGACCTCTTGACTAAAAGCATTTCTAAAAATCTTTCTACAAGGTATGTCACATGCGTGGGTTTGAAATATGCAACTCTTGGTCAGTTATGCAAGAAAAATGTATTGATTACGAAAAACTGAATCATTTATTTAAGTTACAATACATGACGTGGGTCCCTGTCATTTCCCTGAAAAGAAACGGAAATGGAAGAAGGGGGACCGTAGGAGTTAACTTATTTAGTTTGCGGACAGATTCTTAGGCCGGCAGGTAGAATGCCGTAGGCGGACCGGTAAGTATCTACAGAATCCATACAGCATATTCCCTTCCATTTGTGCCTTTCAACTACGGTCTCAAACGCACTTGAATACAATGTCGTAAATATCGTATCGGACCCATATGAAACGGGGTACCGATACAACTGTATCGTATTTGTATAATTTTAAATTATCTTTCTAAACATTCATAAGAAACTTAAAAGATTTTAAAAAATATTAAAGAATTCTACAACTATATTAGGATACTAAAAGATTTTTAAAAATATTAAAGAATTCTACAACTATATTAGGACACCATGAATTAACATCAAAACAAATCAAATAGGTAACTATTAATGAATGTAGAATACATATGAAATCTTTGGATAGAAAGGTGTTGATATTAAAGAGAAGAAAGAATAGACATGCAACACAGCCAAAGAAACTGTTCTAAAAAGGGTTTAAACACTCCCAAACTTCGATTGAAAAAAACATGACTTTAAAACTTCTACCACATCATACAATAGGAGGTATCATATGATATGATACTCATACCACAATGTATCATACAACACCCCAATTCCCAATTCGTGTATTGATACAATTTTCATTGTTTAAATACATTGATATCAACATGTCAACAGTAAACCGTAGATTACCATTCACATACCAACAGTCTACCCTATATGAGTTAAAACCCGAAAGTAATGATTCCCACAAAGCCCCAGCAACGTCATGGAAAGCTCTGGGAACTCCGACGATAGTCCGACGAGCCAGAGATCGGACGCAATTTCAGCAAGAAGGTTGGAATGTTTAGGCAAATACTTTATAATTTTGGTGGAAATATATCTTCCCTTAAATTTGAATTCGATATAAATAAGCTCTAGATCTTGATTCCACCGAGTGCAATCGAGAAGAACTTGAAATTAAAAACGTTAAAGAGATAAGAACAGCTAAGGAGGTCGCCAGCTTGATTCATGTAGGCGAAAAAGTGGAACGAACCAGGAACTGTAACACAAGCTCGTTCCTGCTTACACCCCGTAAGCCAGACGAAAAGATCCGTCCCGGTGTGGAAACCGACTCCAAGCTGACATTACAGAAACTTGCTCCACTACAAATACTTAAACACGCCAAGGCGAACATAGGGTCATTTCATGCCGCACACATACATTGAAACCACAAACAGGAAAGAAAAGGAAGAGAGAGAGAAGCACCATAATCCTGGGTAAAAAAGTTCTTCAGATAATTTATTACGGTAACAAGCAAAAAGGTCAAACAGAAACCAGAAACTAAACCATGTTTGTGCCTCGCCTAGCAGAACATATGGTTCAAAACCACCCCCACCGACGACGACCCATTCCCGAAGCACATGACAGGGGAAGAGAACTAAACAAAACAAAGACAAAAATTAGGCACGCATACACTCGTCACATTCATTTTCTGCGATCGTCTCGACGCCTCTGTCGGTTCTTTAGTGGCTGACTTTGTGAATGTGCCCAATCAAGTCAATGACACGAGAGCTGCAATTCATTGCAATACAAAAGAAGGATATTTATTATCGACACTTTCGATAGAATTCAGAATGAAGAAAAGAGGATTTCGAGGGAAATGTGAGAATAGTTTTTCTACCTGTAGCCCCACTCGTTGTCGTACCAGCTAACCAGCTTCACAAAATTATCGTTCAAGGCAATTCCGGCCTTGGCATCAAAGATGCTCGACCTGCAAGTGTTAAACAACAATAACAGGACAAGGGTTAGCCCGTCAGATGACACACAAATACAGCCATTTAATCAGCAATTCAAATATTCAGATGGTGGCCTCACAAAGAATCTGCGCTAGTTGGTGCAGATATTTTCTATCATCAAGGAGTCTTAAAGTTCCACCACACATTCAATAAGTCAAAGGTAGAAAAAGCAGGCTATGGCAGGTTAAGTGGGCAGAAAACGTGATACATATAAGTTTTCACAAAAGCCTACTATAGTAGCACCCAGAGCTACTAGTAGAACGCTCTAGCGCCACTGCTGGTGGTGGGGAGTTCGACTCCCAGAGGGTTCATGTGTGGGGTGTGTGTTATGCTTCGGCCAACTCCTGTAACCAATTGTAACAAAGCCCACTAGAAGCGGGGGCCTTGACTTTCAAATAAATCCTTAGCACGTGAATTACGTAAGAGAATCTCTCTCGACCAACAAATAGATAGACTGTGTAATATGAAATAAATGAAGCAAGGCATTAGCAAAAGCAATGAGGTGAGCGAGTACGCGCCTGCTGTCACCAATGAAGTCGGTGGACACAACGTCATCCTCCGTGTAACCAAGGATTCCCTTCAACTTCCCTTCCGACTCCGCCCTGCATTAACGGTCAACGAGACGCATGAAAATATTTCACAAGCAACTCGATATGATCCATCGCCATTAACAGCATCGCATTGTCCATTCTTAATTAGCAAGGTTTTGCCTGTATGGATTCTTTCAATGTGTATGTACCCATGTGGAAATGTAAGATTAACGGAAGACAGGAGTCTTACTTGATCGCAGCCTTGATTTGGTCGTACGTGGCGCCCTTCGCCAGCCTGACAGTGAGATCCACGACGGAGACATCGACGGTGGGTACACGGAAAGCCATTCCAGTCAGCTTCCCGTTGAGAGCAGGCAGAACCTTACCGACGGCCTGTTGCAACCAGTAATGACTCATCAACCCATCAGAAGTAAAGAGACGAATAGGTAACTTACCTCCAATCTAAAAGAAACCCCACATATTAATTTGGTCTAGACAGGGAGTTCCGGACCAAATTAGACAGAAAACGATACAGATAGGAAGATCCCAGACAGGTTTAAATCACATTTAAATCAAATTTTCTAAATCGACTGATCTGATTAGGGAAAATTCAAGTTGCAAACCATTTGATTTCACAAATAGACCCAACGGAGTAGTTGGTCACACTAATACGAGGTTATTTATTTCGCGCAGAGCAATGGAAAAACATTCTACCCCAACAGAACCACTTAATCACAACATTTACAAGATGAACGTAAGGGACAACGGGGTCATAGTGAAAGAGAACATGAGTCAGAGATGCATGTCCAGAAACACATCAAGACCGCAACGCAGCAACTGGGATAATGATGGTATGACTTATTGTAATTGTCAGACGGAAAAAGCATTATATCAAGTAAAGAAGGAAGAAGCTTGGCAATCGATAGATTTACCTTGGCAGCTCCAGTGCTGCTAGGGATGATGTTGAATCCAGCAGCTCTTCCACCCCTCCAGTCCTTGTTGGATGGACCATCAACGGTCTTCTGGAGTAATAGCATGATTTGTCACAAAAAGTAGACAATGAATAACATATTCATCTTGAATTGAAAGAGATAAGAGATTGAATTCAAAAAGATCATATAGCTAAATAGCTAACCTGTGATGGCGTGAACGGTGGTCATAAGACCCTCAACAATTCCAAATCGGAATTAAATGGGTGATAGCTTGTGGGAAAATTTTAGATTAATAATTTTTTTTAAAAAAAATACACACACACACACACACGGAAATTAAAAATTCAGATAGGCAGCCAATACAATAGGGATCTCAGAATAAAAAAAATAAACCTTGGCGAAGGGGAGCAAGGCAATTGGTAGATGCAGCAAGCATTGGAAACTAATGTCAAGCTCTGGTTTGTATTCCTTCTCGTTCAACACCAACCACAAACATAAGGTGCATCCTTGGCTTGGGGCAGAAATCACAACCTTTTTGGCACCACCTAATCACCTACCAAAACCCGAATCAAATCAATACCCATTTTAAATCATTGAATAATCATCATACACATCTAATCTAATTAAGTTTTAATTTCCTTTAATTTTTTTTTTTTTTTTTAAAACCTTCAAGTGGGCAGCAGCCTTTGCCTTGTCTGTGAATACACCAGTTGATTCAACAACAAAATCAGCACCAGCCTCACCCCATGGAATCTCCTCAGGGTTCCTGACATTCACAAGAAAGGGCATGAACTCCTATTGTCTATAATCACAAAAATCAGAGATTTAATTAAATACACAAGATAAAAACTTTACCTGATTCCAAAAACGGTGACGGGCTTGTCACCAAAGAGAAGGGTCTTAGAGTCCTTCACCTTGACGTCAAAATGCTTCCATTGGCCATGAACGGTGTCGTACTTGAACATGTATGTCTGCCACAACAATCAATCAATCAAACAAACAAAAACAAAGCACATTGTTAGCAAAAGCTACCAGTACTACTACTCCCAATTCCCAAGTTTGAATCTTTTTCATTTTCTACACAAATCAGAGACTCAAAGGAAAAGGCTTTACCATGTAATCAGTGGCGATGAAAGGATCGTTGACAGCAACGGAAACAACTAATAAAGAAAGGAAATATAGATTTGACGAAAATAAGGACAGATCGGAGATCTTACCCATAATGGTCGCGAGAAGGAGTGCAACAAACAAGATGAGAGAGCGAGTAAGAGACCGTGGTGAGATTGATGAGAGACAAGGGAGCAAACAAGAGATATTTAAGGAGCGGGACGGGGAAGGTGGTTTTAGGGTATCGACGACAACGGGTTTGATAAAAAGCACGGTTCGGATATTTGGGTGGTTTCACGGGAGCCTATGCGGTTTGGGATGGAGAGAAGAACCTCTGGAAAGGTCTTGCCGTGGAGCCCACAATGACGAAGCCCGCTACTTAGATGCAAGCGATTCGGGTCCGAAACAGCCTTTGGGCCGGGAATTAGTACAAAAACCTGAATCGAGTCAACTGAATCCATACTTGAATTCGATCCATATCCATATTGGGAAAGAGTTCTAGTTGAAAATGACGCCATTCTGGATATCTGGTTCTGAAAAAGGTTCGGGTCGGGCGAATGCCGTTCGGCTCATTACCAAAGTGGAGCAGGTTTGGTCTTTAAGGCATTAAGGAAAAAGACTCGGGGTGTTTGTGGTATAAAATGTAAGCCAGGGGCACAAGCATCCAGACCCATACCCGGCCAACATTCGGATTCAGAGATCTGTAACTTGCAAATGGTGAGCGATGGTGGGTCCCACTGAGTCTGGTTCTTTCCGCCTCATCCGCATCGCAGTCCCCTGCTTTGGAGCCCACTGGATTTAAACCCAGATATTTTTTCGAAAAGGGGGACCCACGGCCCATTGGATAATGGTTTTATCGTAAATGGTTCGGGTTCGGGTTCGAATCACGGATCCAACCTATCTAGATTAAGTGAATGGATTAGTGTGTAAGCATGTTAGGGTGCGTTTAGGGATGGCAATGGGCGGCACGGAGCGGGTTTTCACTTCACCTGCACCCACCACGGAATAGAGAGACCTATTATACCACACCCTACCTCAACCTATAAAAAATAAATTCAAAAACAATTAATATTATATGTTATAAATAAAACATATAATATAGTTTATACAAATAACTTGTGAAGATCATATAAATCATATCATGAAGTTCATATTCATATCTTTAACTCTCAATCCTAATATTGTTGCTAATATATGAGTCATAAAGTTCACAGGTGAGCCCGGTCGGCCCACTATGGGGTTAAAACGCATCCAGCATTGAAGGTTCTCATTATTTTGATGTGCAAGTATAAGTATTTGTTATTATATAAAAGTTGAATACAATAAAGAACAAAAGAACATGGATAGTGACGAAAGTCTTGTAAGCTTGTTGGATCTAATATTTATGTATCGAGTAAAATAATCACATGAAAGCACAAGATATAAGCATGTCTATGTATGACAGGTGAGATTTCTAATTTATTATTCTAGTGATTAATTTTTTAATTTTTTAACATATGCAAAGGAATGGCTGAGCCCAAGCAGGTTCACCAAGCACGCCTAGCTATATGAAAATGTACAATAAGTATGTGCTCTTCATTAACAAAAGTAGGCTTTATCAGCAAAACACTTAAAATATGTAAAAGGTAGTGCTTGTTTATATTTTGATTCTAAAAAATATATATATACCACGCATAAGCTACTAGCATATTCAAACAAATATCAATAATCTCTTGACAAATGTACGATTGAAATTTGAATTCAAAAGAAAAGTATGCATTTTAACAAGTGTACTTACAAAATATGTGTCTACTTTTACTTTTATAATTCAAATATTAATCATCCAGGATGCATGATTGAGTTTTGTTTGGATATATTTGCACCTAAATATGGTAGCATCTCCCCCCCGCCCCCCTCTGTATATATAGAGAGAGAAAGAGAGATGCTAGGTTCCTCCTAACTTACAAACTCCCAAATTATGATAATTTCATAAAGGGAAACTAACGATGCTTTTATAATAATGAAAAACAATTTATGCTTCATCAAATTGTTGATTGCCCTTGATCAGACATTGTGTCATTTGGGAGGACCCTACCATTATATATATAATGGTCCCCTCATCTCATGGCATTTTCACATTTTTTTCAAAAAGAAATAGCTGTTTTTTTTATAGTATACACGCCATAAGGTCAAGAAATATCTCAAGTTCAAAGCTGCGAAAATAAATCACCTAAGAGAGGGACTCATGAGAATTCTAATTTGGAGCCAAGCTAAATTGTTTCACTTTGACTCATAAGACCTGAGAATCTGAATCACTTCTTCTGCACTTTCTTTCCGTAGCTTCGGTTTCTTGCATTTGGCATGACGTGAGAAATCATGCAGGAGTGCATGAGGAACGATTGTCTAAGCACCCGAACTAAACTATTTCCTTGATGGACAGCACGTCATGACTACAATTCCTCACATTTAGCTCTCAAATGAATGAGACTTCATTTTCTTTCCTAAATTTTTATGTATTATACGACCTTTTGTTTGGTATAATGGGGAGATGCATGCACAGGGTACCGAACTTAGGACCTTCAACTTATGAGTCAACCTCAATCTTTGAGATGAACAATTGAGGTGATAAAACGAAAGGTAAAAATACAAAATACGAAAGTGAATGGTATTTCTTTTAATTTAAATTTATATCTTTAATCATACCAATGGTGAAGATGTGTTTCTTGTGGTTTTCTTAAATTTAAACTCTTTGCTCTTGGTGCATATCATATGTAATTATAAACTTTGTTTATTATCATGATTCACCTTTTAGCCGGTCCTAATCCCAAACGAAGACTGAGAGTTAAAATTGGGAACTAACCTGACACATCTCATTTTAAATCGCATGATTATTGCATTCAGGATACGCTAGTGCTGAGACGGATGACCCCAATCTTTGTAAGCAGCTTACAAAGCAAATGTCTATGGCATTAGAAGCATACTTGAATCCATCGCGAAAGCTTAGAACAGGGTTGCGATCTTTAAGTCGATATGTATCGCCCTACGAGAGTTGAGCGCACACTCTTGCTTTTTCTTCCTAAACAATGAGATCTTACAAGTGATTTTATTTTGTATGTCTTGGGCACCATAACCCCTTGGTTGGTTGCTTGAGGTTTCTAATCTCACCCATTATACAAACAACAACAGCAACAACTAACTAAGCCTTCTCATACTAGATGGGGTCGGCTATATGAATTCTTTGTTTCCATAGAGCCCTATTATGTGTCATGTTAGCCAACACTTTTGTGGTTGTCCTTTACCTCTTTTAATACTTTCAAAATCTAGTTTTTTATACCTTCCTATAGGTTCTTCTTTTGATCTTCTTTCTATATGTCCAAACCATCTTAAATGATATTCTCTCATTTTATCATCTATTGATGTCACTCCTAATATGTTTCTAATAACCTCATTATGTATAAGGTCTTTTCTTATATGACCACTCATCCATCTCAACATCTTCATTTTTGTGAGAGACATCTTTTGTACATGTTGATGATTAATTGCCTAACACTCAAAACCATAAAACATGGCAGGTCTAATTGTTGCTCTATAATATTTACCTTCTAACTTTAATGGTATCTTCTTATCATAAAGAATACCTGATGCTCCTCTCCATTTTAACCAATCACCATTAATTATATGCGTAACATCTCCATCAATTCTTCCATCACTTTTAAAAATTGACCCTAGGTATTTAAAACTTTCCTTTTGGGGGGGTACAATGTGTACCAATTTTAATTTATATATCCTCTAAAATAACCAAATGATCAAGCTTACATTTCATATATTATGTATTTGTTCTACTAAGTCGAAAGCCTTTATTTTCTAATGTTTCTTTCCATAGTTCCAATTTTCTATTAACTTTTTCCTTAGACTCCTCGACTAACACAATGTCATCTGCAAATAACATACACCAAGGTACTTCATCTTGAATATGTTTTGTTAACTCATCAATCACCATTATAAATAAGTATGGACTTAAAGTTGATCCTTGATGTAACCCAATATTAACTTCAAAGAAGTCAGTCATTCCTTCATTAGTCCTCACACATATTTTTGCACCAACGTACATGTCTCTTATAAGGTTTATGTATGTCAATGCGATACCTCTTTTTTTCAAGGTTCTCCAAAGAACCTCCTTCGATACCCTATCATAAGTTTTTTCTAGATCAATAAATATCATGTAAAGATCTTTTTTTTTTGCTCTAAAATGTTTCATAAGACATCTCAAAAGGTGGCATGAATCCAAATTGGTTCTCTGTTATACTTGATACTTGTCTTAACCTATACTCGATAATTCTTTCCCATAATTTCAGGGTATGGCTCATTAACTTAATACATCAATATTTCACACAATTCTCAATGTCTCCCTTGTTTTTGTATATGGGTATAAGTGTACTCGCTCTCCATTCCTCGGGCATCTTTTGGTTTCTCCATATTTCATTAAATAGTCTTATGAGCCAAGTGATTCCTGTCTCCTAGGATTTTCTAAACTTTTATAAGAATATTGTATGGTCCTACCGATTTACCACCCTTTATTTGTTTAAGAGCCTCTTTGACTTCATTCTTTTGAATATGTCAGTAGAGATTGTGGTTTATATACTTTTCTAATTTGACTAACTTCCTAAGATAATACTAACATCTTTATTTTTATTAAAAAACTTATAAAAATAGTTTTTTCATCTATTTTTTATATCATCATTTGCCACTAGAATGTCCTCATCCTCATCTTTGATGCATTTAATAAAATTAAGATCCTTAGTTTTCTTATTTCTAACCCTAGCTATCCTAAAAATCTCTTTCACCCTATTTTGAGTTAGTTTTTTATATAAATCCTCTCAAATTTTAGCTTCTGTTTCACTAACGACCTTTTCACTTTTTTCTTTGCTTTCTTATAATCCTCAGTTTTACTAGTTTTTTTAGCATAATGTAATTTGTAACATGTCCTCTTTGTCTTATTTTCTTTTGCACTACTTCACTCCACCACCAAGCTTCTTTTTTGTGTCGGTACACCTCCCTTAGATTCACTTAACACATCTTTCGCCACTTTCCTAATATGTATAGTCATATTGTAACACATAGCACAAGGCAACCAACATAATTCCAAGCATCTCCTTGAAGGACTTTTTGTTTAAATATACCTTCTTTCTTGCTTTTGATGTTCTACCATTTAGTCTAAATAGCTCGATGCACTCTTTCTTTATCCACTTTTTTACCAGTAAATCCATAACTAAAAGTCGATGTTGGGTGGTTAAGCTTTCTCTTGGAATTACCTTTCAATCTTTATAATATGCTCTATCTTTTTTCCTACAAATAAAATAATCAATTTGTATTTGTGATAAGCCACTCTGATAAGTAATTAAATATCTCGTTTTTTGAAGATTGTATTGATTATAAAGAGATCAAATTCTATAGCAAAATTTAAAATCTCCCTACTTTTCTGATTTATATCCCCAAAACCAAAGTTTTCATGAATACCTTGATATCCTAATGCCTCTTTACTGACATGTTCATTTAGGTCTCCTCCTAACCAAATCATCTCCCTTTGTGGAATTCTTTGAATAACCTTATCTAACTCCTCCCCAAAAGTCATCTTTATACTACGCAAAACCACTACTCCTAACACTAATTTCAACGTCATGATTCAATCGCCTTTTCATTGTATGTCTACTACACTATTCTTTAAATCTTTATTTATGATAATAGCAACTCAGTTTCGAGCCTTTTCCTTACTTGAGTACCATAATTTAAAACATGTATCTTTAATCTTCTTTGCTTTTTCTTCAACTCACTCTGTGTCTTATAAACATAGGATATGAATCTTTCTCTAAATCATAATATCTACCACCTCCATTAGCTTATTGGATAATATTCCGATATTCCAATAACCAATACGAATCTTATTATGTAGGACTAGCTTCTTTACCCCCCGCATTCATCTATATTGAAAATGCGGAGACCCTCTCTGTAATTGATTCACTACATCCGGGCGAAAATGTAGCGGAACTAACTTTTTTCCCGCACTTTGATGTAGGAACCCTCTTTGCAATTGATTTACTACATCCGAACGAAAATTTTGTGTCCCTTGCTTACTTTTCACTACATTCAGGCTCTGCACCGCGTCGCTAAGAGAGGACACCCCAATGCAATGCTCATAATTTGTATAATCTATGGTATAAAAATCCGACAATCGGGAGCCTAATGCAACCCTCCTCCTTTATTCGGGCTTGGGACCGGCTATGCAAGGGTGATCCCTTACATGAGAAGAGTTTAATCTCACCCATTATAATATAAAAAAATGTCTAATGGTATCATCTGCATATTGGATCCCATACTTTATAACAGGTCATTAAGCCCATTATCTGAATCGACATTAGATTACTTAATTTGTCTAATTTATTAGATAGCACACAATAGATAGCTGATTGATATGTGTGACAATTCTGTAAATAAAATCCAATAAGAACCTTACCACATGCACACATCTTTGGATATCGAACTCTAGACTTTCAACTTAAAAGGTGCTTTTTCATTCACCACCTAACAGGTAGATGGACTTCCTGGGCATTCTTCGAACTTCAGTTGAGTAAACAGTGATGAGGGAACGACATATTGAAGGATTGGCATTCTACCCAATTAGTTGATATATGACAATATGCTCTTTCTCTCTCTAAATGATATATATATATATATATATATATATATATATATATATATATATATATATTGTTGCCGTGTGAAGTGTCACCTACACATGAATACGAATGAATACAATTCATGTGAGGAGAATACTAGAAGAAGAAGAGCATGTCAAAGAACACTAACCCTCATTCTCAAGGAAGAAAAGGGACTCAATAAGGTATCATGCGATCAAATAGGTTCCCACGGGTCTATTGTGCGTATATCGGTTTCCAATAGGAATTGCATGGGCAAACTAAACACTTGATGTACTCAAGAAGATAAAAGAGCTATGCTACTTTTATTCCTAGGAAAAGTAAAAGAAGAAAGAATTGTGATTGTATGATTGATTTTTGCTTTTATCTTTGATTATACATGTTTATTTATTGACTTTTATGACAAATATTGTGCTAAGCTTTTTAGCATGATCCTCAATAACTTCTCACTTCTATGTTCAAACCATACTTTTCACTGTCATGCTAATTAAGGTGTGCCAATTGATCCCATGATCCATAAGATCAACTCGAGGTAATAAGCTTGTCTCACACGCTCGAAGTCACAATCCTTCATGAGCCACAAGTTTTTTTATTTTTGAAAACTTAAAGCCTCCTGCTACATATCCTCGTACATTTTATAGCATTGACATATATATATATATATATATATATATATATATATATATATATATATATATATATATATATATATATATATATATATAGCTTAATATAAACTAGTAATATTATATGTTATTATATCCAAACAAATTTCAATCATCCCATTTAAAGGTTGGATGATTGGTATTAGAAATTTAAAAGCAAAAGATATACTTTTACTTTTTGCAAGTGTAATGAATTTTTTGAATCTATACCTATCTTTTAAATTGGATGGTTGAGATTTATTTGAATACGTTAATATGTAAGTTGTCACCATATATATATATATATATATATGTATATATATATATATACCATTCACTATAGTCGACTGCTCCTCATACAGGCACCAAATAACGACCACACGAATCTGACCCGAGGTTATCTACAAAAGGAATCTCCACGAAGGAAGGAGCCTGCCCTGTGTTGCCAACAAGGGAAGAGAGCCCGGTGGAAGCGCCCACGGCTTGGTACAGCAAAAGGTAAGCCATGCTGCGGTTGGGTAAGGGTGACCGTGTTTTTGCGCGAACCAAGAAAAAGATGGGTATATTGGGTGCGCCCACAGCGTGCAAAAGAAAGTACGCCCGCCCACCGGCTTGGACCAACGCGAGCCTTTTGAAATTTAGACGGAAAAGAGACAACAAAGAACAAAACAAGATGGCGTAATTTGTTTTCGTTTTTATTTACAATAAATATGATAAAAATGTACGTGTCTGTGTGGCTTCAGCCTCTTTTTGAAAAAAAAAAACCCCGCTATCATCGATACAAGTAAAACCCTTCTTACCCAAAAATGGTAAAACTCACCGGCTAGGGGGTTGGCTCACTGCAAAAGGTCTGGGGTTCAATACCCTAGCGTGCATCTGGCAGGGGTCTGCTCATCCCTAGCATGCCTTTTTCTTTACTTTATAAAAATGCATGACTTTTCTTTGGAGCAGTTTACATCAATATTGCCCAAAGCAGTTCCCGCTAATCGAATCTTCTATTAAAAAGAATTCGGTATTTGGACTAAAAAATAATAAGAAATTAAAGAAGGAACCCAAACTTAATGATAAACCAGGTCAGACAGGGCCGGATCGGATCACTAGAAGATAGAACCGCATTACGCACCCCTGTCAGGCATTGGTTGATAACACTAAATGTTCCTTGATAAAAAGAATATTAGATCAGATTAGGAAGTCGGGTTGGTTTCGGATCTAAAACGGCTATGATATGATTCATAGGGGTCCACACGAAGGATCTGATCGAATCCTTCAGTTGAGCACAACTATTTCATCCCATAAATTTTACACGCTAAGGCAAATGCACTATGTAATCTAAATCAGAGTTGGATTTGGATCCAGATCTCTTTTTTCTTGATCAGCTTGGTAGGAAATTGATCTGCATAGACATGATCAGGCAGACTTCATTAAGTAATTCTATTATTCAACCAGACTCTTTGCCAAGTAATTTCTTTAGAACCGGTCTATTCAGGCAAGCCCAACTCAGTTACAACAGTGGTTAGCAGAACCATGGACCACCCGGTTCAGCTCCAGCTTCATGCCAGAATTAGAACCAGCGGTCCCAAACCCACCTTTTCTATATTAAAAATAATATTTTTTTTCTGGTTCTCAGTGGTTTAGGACTCAAAAACCTGAACCGGAACTGGCTTGGTCTTGGTTTGGTTTCAGTTCTTGGTTCTAGAAAAATTGAACCAGCCATATCTATGCACCACCTCTGTATGGTACCGCATCTGCCGTTTATTACCGAGATTCAACCCGCCATAGAGAAATGATGGTCGGACATACAAAACAGCCATCACAAAATCAACGCCGACAAATTTTACGGCATTTTCTTTTGTTGTTTGGAGTTTTAGTGGGCAATGATAAAGTATGGTTTTATTTTCTTAATATGTAGCAATCCCACTTAGTATGATATAAGGTTTACTTTCACTTTGATTTTGATTTATATCTGGCCGGCACCCAATTTGCTTGAAAAGTGACTGGTGCTTATCAATCATTTTCATTGGGTGCTTAGTATTATTTAACATTTTATACGCATGATTCATTACAACTACTAGAATGCAATTTAGGATGCACAACAACCAACTTTTTCTTTCAATTGGGAGGCCAAAAATAGATTCAAGTCCCCAGTATGGAACTCATGACATTTAACTTGTCAGTCGACCCGCTAGCCAGGTAAGATATTTCTTGTTGCACTGCACGACATCCATTTCTGGCAGATGGTGCTCTTTGTTTTTAGAGGGATAGGAAGCATAGAGAGAACAAACAAAGCTTAGAAAATAAGAAAAAAAAACATTTAAAGGGTGTTGTCTATAGGGCTGTCAATTTCGTGTTCAATGTCGTGCTTATGTAAGATTTGTCAACCTGAACATGATCCGATTGTTGCAGGTTACTCTCGGAGGATGTGAACACGAACACAATCTTTTTGGTATATGATGCCTTTCACTCAAACCTAGATTAGATCTAGTTCGCCGGTGTGTGTTTGATACAATGTTCTAGGAGAGCTAGACCTCAATTTCTAGTGCTCATACCTTTAGGTCATGTTGATTGGCATAAAACTATAGTTTCATAGGCTCAATTTGAGTCAAAAAGATGTCAATACTAGGTATAGGTGGGACACATGAACCAAACTCGCATGAGTCAAAACATGAATCCAATCAACTTGTGTCATATTAGCAGTTAATTCAAAAAATCTAGATCTAAGTTTAATAGTTATTCTAAGGTACATCATGTGGTTTTCTACACATCCTTACTCAATCATAAACACAAAAAAAAAGGGAAAAAGGTACAACATTGCCTTTAAGGTTTTAACCTGAGAAAAATGATGCCCCTCTAAGGTTAACAGAGTCTCAAATGTAGCCTCAATATTACCAAGCTGAATATATACCCTTTAGTGACAGTTACTTTTATATTTTCTGTCACTAAAATACCCTTATGTGTTGCTTCATCATTTCTCTTTCTTTCTGTGTGACCCTAGAAAGCCCAAATTCAAGTTCAAGAAAGGGCTACAATTTGAGGAAGAGGGAACCTGAACTGTTGGAACTTAAGCAATCAATAGGACGATTTCTCAGCTTCCTCATCCTATCCCATGTATTGATTGAAAACTTGATTTATACAAAAATTAAGTGGGAAATTCCCTCTCTATCGAAGACAATGATCTTTTAAAGGAAAAGGAACACATTGTGTTCGTTATAGTAGTGGTTATTTCATGTTTAAGATATATGAAAGACCACAATGAACTGCTTTCAATTTGTTTTGACAGTACTTAAGAAGACAAGACAAATGAAATCTTATATAAGCAGTACATTTTGGGACATTTATTATTGTTTCAGTATTGCAGTATATCATTTCTCTCTGACCCCCCCCCCCCAAACACAACATCTAAGCTTTTTCCCATACTAGATGGGATCGATTACATGGAGTTTCTCTTTTCATAGACTTTGATCATGTATCATGCTAACAATTAACTCAACATAAGCTAGATCATTCTTTATTATTTCCTTCAAATACTTTTGTAGTCTTTCTCTTTAATATTTTTCCAATCTACTTTCTCATACTTCTTTATCCAAGTTTCCTTTGGTCATCTTTCTATGTATCAAAACTATCTTAAACAATTTTTTCTCATTTTATTATCTATTGGTGCCACTCCCAATTTGTTTCTAATAACCTCATTATGTATATGGTCTTTCTTTGTCTGATCACTCATCCATCTCAACATCTTTATTTTCTCTATAAACATCTTTTCTACATATTGAAAATTAATTACCCAATTCAAAAACATAAAATATAGTAGGTCTAATTTCTATTCTATAATATTTACCTTTAACTTTAATGATATTTTCTTATGACATACAATACCTTATGCACTTCTCCATTTTAACCAACTTGTATTCCCTTTTAAAAAACTGACTTTAGGTATTTAAAACTTTTTTATGAGAGATTTAATGTGTACATGCAGTTGTTATTGGTAAGTAATTTTGTTGTGTTGTGTTGATTTGATTATAACACCATATTTAGTAAGAAAGCGCTCTTAGTTTTGGCTTTTGGCTTTTGGAATCAACAAATGTTAACAACAACAACAACTAAGCCTTTTCCCATACTAGACGGGGTCAGCTACATGGATTCTTTGTTTCCACAGATCCCTATCATGTGCCATGTTAGCAGTTAACTCCCAATAGGCTAGATCATTCTTTATTGTTTCTTTCAACACTTTTGTGGTCATCCTCTACCTCTTTTAATACTTTCCAAATTTAGTTTTTCTAACCTTCTTACAGGTTCTTCTTTTGATCTTCTTTCTATATGTCCAAACCATCTTAAACGATGTTCTCTCATTTTATCCTCTATTGGTGCCACTCCTAATTTGTTTCTAATAACCTCATTATGTATACGGTCTTTTCTTGTATGACCACTCATCCATCTCAACATCTTCATTTCTGTCACAGACATCTTTTGTACATGTTGATGATTAACTGCCCAACACTCAGAACCATAAAACATGGCAGGCCTAATTGCTGCTCTATAATATTTACCTTTTAATTTTAATGGTATCTTCTTATCACAAAGAATACCTGATGCTCCTCTCCATTTTAACCAACCAGCATTAATTCTATGTGTAACATCTCCATCAATTCTTCCATCAATTTGAAAAATTGACCCTAGGTATTTAAAACTTTCCTTTTGGGGAATGCAATGTGTGCCAATTTTAATTTCTATGTCCTCTGAAGTAGCCAAATGATCAAACTTACATTCCATATATTCTGTCTTTATTCTACTAAGTCGGAGGCCTTTGTTTTCTAATGTTTCTCTCCATAGTTCCAATTTTCTATTAACTTTTTCCTTAGACTCCTCCACTAATACAATGTCATCTGCAAATAACATACACCAAGGTACTTCATCTTGAATATGTTTTGTTAACTCATCCATCACCATTATAAATAAGTATGGACTTAAAGTTGATCCTTGATGTAACCCAATATTAACTTCAAAGAAGTCTGTCGTTCCTTCATGAGTCCTCACACATGTTTTTGCACCATCATACATGTCTCTTACAAGGTTAATATATGTCAATGGGATACCTCTTTTTTCCAAAGTTCTCCAAAGAACCTCCCTCGGTACCCTATCATAAGCTTTTTCTAGATCAATAAATATCATGTGAAGGTCTTTCTTTTTTGCTCTAAAATGTTCCATAAGACGTCTCAAAAGGTGAATCGCTTCAATAGTAGATCTACCAGGCATAAATCCAAATTGGTTCTCTGTTGTACTTGATACTTGTCTTAACCTACGTTCGATAATTCTTTCCCATAATTTCATAGTATGACTCATTAACTTGATACCTCGATAATTCGCATAATTTTGAATGTCTCCCTTGTTCTTATATACGGGTATAAGTGTACTTGCTCTCCATTCCTCGGGCATCTTTTGGTTTTTCTATATTTCATTAAATAGTCTTGTGAGCCAAGTGATTCCTATTTCTCCTAGTATTTTCCAAACTTCTATAGGAATATTATCTGGTCCTACCGATTTACCACTCTTTATATGTTTAAGAGCCTCTTTGACTTCATTCTTTTGAATACGTCGGTAGAAATTGTGGTTTATATACTTTTCTGACTTGGCTAAATCTCCTAAACTAATACTAACATCTTTATTTTCATTAAAAAGATTATAAAAATAGTTTTTCCATCTATTTCTTATATCATCATTTGCCACTAGAATTTTTTCATCTTCGTCTTTTATGCATCTAACATAATTAAGATCTTTAGTTTTCTTATCTCTAGCCCTAGCTATCCTAAAAATATCTCTTTCACCCTCTTTTGAGTTGAGTTTTTTATATAAGTCCTCCCAAATCTTAGCTTTTGCTTCACTAACGGCCTTTTTTGCTTCCTTCTTTGCTTTCTTATAAGCTTCTAAAGTTTCACTAGTTTTCTTAGCATAATGTAATTTGTAACATGCCCTCTTTGCCTTGATTTTATTTTGTACTACTTCACTCCACCACCAAGCTTCTTTTTGTGCCAGTACACCTCCCTTAGATACCCCTAACACATCTTTCGCCACTTTCCTAATATGTGAAGGTCTTTCTTTTTTGCCTTAGATGCCCACTTTCCCTCGGTACCCTATCATATTTTCTAGATCAATAAATATCATGTGAAGGTCTTTCTTTTTTGCTCTAAAATGTTCCATAAGACGTCTCAAAAGGTGAATCGCTTCAATAGTAGATCTACCAGGCATAAATCCAAGTTGGTTCTCTATTGTACTTGATACTTGTCTTAACCTACGTTCGATAATTCTTTCCCATAATTTCATAGTATGACTCATTAACTTGATACCTCGATAATTCGCACAATTTTGAATGTCTCCCTTGTTCTTATATACGGGTATAAGTGTACTTGCTCTCCATTCCTCGGGCATCTTTTGGTTTTTCCATATTTCATTAAATAGTCTTGTGAGCCAAGTGATTCCTATTTCTCCTAGTATTTTCCAAACTTCTATAGGAATATTATCTGGTCCTACCGATTTACCACTCTTCATATGTTTAAGAGCCTCTTTGACTTCATTCTTTTGAATACGTCGGTAGAAATTGTGGTTTATATACTTTTCTGACTTGGCTAAATCTCCTAAACTAATACTAACATCTTTATTTTCATTAAAAAGATTATAAAAATAGTTTTTCCATCTATTTCTTATATCATCATTTGCCACTAGAATTTTTTAATCTTCGTCTTTTATGCATCTAACATAATTAAGATCTTTAGTTTTCTTATCTCTAGCCCTAGCTATCCTAAAAATATCTCTTTCACCCTCTTTTGAGTTGAGTTTTTTATATAAATCCTCCCAAATCTTAGCTTTTGCTTCACTAACGGCCTTTTTTGCTTCCTTCTTTGCTTTCTTATAAGCTTCTAAAGTTTCACTAGTTTTCTTAGCATAATGTAATTTGTAACATGCCCTCTTTGCCTTGATTTTATTTTGTACTACTTCACTCCACCACCAAGCTTCTTTTTGTGCCGGTACACCTCCCTTAGATACCCCTAACACATCTTTCGCCACTTTCCTAATATGTATAGCCATATTGTTCCACATATCACAGGGTGTACCAACATAATTCCAAACATCTCCTCGAAGGACTTTCTGTTTAAATATATCTTCTTTCTCGCTTTTGAGGTTCCACCATTTAGTCCGAATAGCTCGATGCACTCTTTTCTTCTTTGTCCATTTTTTTATTTGTAAATCCATAACTAAAAGTCGATGTTGGGTGGTTAAGCTTTCTCCTGGAATTACCTTACAATCTTTACAACACGCTCTATCTTTTTTTCTACAAATAAAATAATCAATTTGTGTTTGTGATAAGCCACTCTTATAAGTAATTAAATGTTCATCTCGTTTTTTGAAGATTGTATTGACTATAAAGAGATCAAATGACATAGCAAAATTTAAAATCTCCCTACCTTCCTCGTTTATATCCCCATAACCAAAGTTTCCATGAATCCCTTGATATCCTAATGCCTCTTTACCGACATGTCCATTTAAATCTCCTCCTAAACAAATCATCTCCCTTTGTGGAATCTTTGAAACACCTTATCCAACTCTTCCCAAAAAACTGTCTTTATACTATCTTCTAGTCCTACTTGGGGTGCGTAAACACAAACTATATTCAAAATCTCTGCTCCTAACACTAATTTCAATGTCATGATTCGGTCACCATATCGTTGTATGTCTACTACACTCTCCTTTAAATCTTTATTTATGATAATACCAACTCCGTTTTGGGCCTTTTCTTTACCTGAGTACCATAATTTAAAACCTGTATCCTCTATCTCCTTTGCTTTTTCTCCAACCCATTTTGTCTCTTGTAAACATAGAATATGAATCTTTCTCAGAATCATAGTATCTACCACCTCCATTAGCTTACCCGATAATGTTCCAATATTCCAAGAACCAATACGAATCTTATTATCTAGGACTAGCTTCTTTACCCCTCGCATCCGTCCATAATCAAAATGCGGAGACCCTCTCTGAAAATTTTTCACTACATTCGGGCGGTAATGTAGCGGGACTAACTTCTTTACCCACACCCGTCCATGATGTGGGAACCCTCTCTGCAATTGATTCACTACATTCGGGCGAAAATGTAGTGGCCCTTGCTTACTTCTTACTGCATTTAGAAAGTGTTGCAGCAACAAACATCCAAATGCTTTAATATGACCCAATATCTCAAAGTGCTGCAAATTTGGATATGTACATTTACTCTTGGTACCACACACATAATCATTGGATACCGAAGGATATATCTCCGAGTGTGTAACCTTTTCAGGGCTTCATCTTCCATCTCGTTTTTTCTACAAATATTGACTAGGGCGGAAGATTATGTGAACTGCAAAAAGTATTAGAAATGTGAAGCATACGATAGGCATGGGATTACATGTAAACTTAATTGGGCAAGGCGGTCATTAAGAATGACTCTCAAGCAATTCACTGAGAAGGTAAATTGTAGAAAAGGGAGACACCACAATACTTTCCTAACGTATAAAGAAGAGGAAATATTTCATCTATGGAGAAAATATGTCACGGAACAGGTGAATTGCACTAAAAGGAAGACACACAGTAGTACAGAGGTTCGATTGGCAATCTGATCGGTGGAGAGAGAGAGAGAGAGAGAGAGAGAGAGAGAGAGAGAGAGAGAGATTATTTATTTTACTTGTGGAAGAAAGTTTAGCAAAACAGCCTATTTATTCTATTTGGTAACGTTGGGGATGCATTTGAGACTCTTCTAACGTTAGGAGCATAATTTTTTTAGGTTCAAATCTAAGCAATATTAAACCTTCTCCCCACATAAAATGCGAGAAATAGAGAAGAGATGTCCATGAGCCCATGAGGAAAGCGACGAGTCCCTTTGTCTTTCAAACCCTCTCACAATACTCAATCACACACTTGTGTGTACTCATACAGAAGGAAACAAATACAAAATAAAATGAAAGATGTATTTCATTAAAATTTTAAATAAGGGTGGAAGAAACATTTTCTCTCCTATTTATCAAGAAAATTCTGCATGAAGTTAACAGTAGAAGATCTCAATTTTGGTAATTACTCAATGCGTTAACAAATGTAAGTTACTATGGACGGTCACTTTCGGCCTCATGCTCCAACGGAATCCTAAAAGAAAGGGTCATCTTTCCTGATTTCGTAGGTTGTATTCTCTTCAACAGAATCATTAGGTGTTATTGAGGAACCGAGATTAGCCGACAAATGGTTCCAGGTTCAAAGATACAAGGTGACCTTCCTTTTTGCAGACAAAAAGGGGACTCAGTCACATCTTTGAGTATCAGAAAAAGTTCCCGAAAACAAAGATATGGATATGTTCAAGCTCGATGTTTCTTTTTGGTGTTAAACAATTAGTTGAGCTTGAGTTCATGGAGAAACTCATGCCCATCTAGATTTTTCTTCTTTTATTTTTTTTGAAGAAGCTAATGTATGATAAAATAAAAACTTTTAGTGTGTTGTGAACTTTAAAGTATTTGACTCATCTCACTCTGGCTAATCTAAGGGGTAACTGCTTGATTCTATATAAAGTTTCAAAAACATGCTCAAATCCAATTTACACTTACTACTAGTAAGCTGGAAATTTTAGCTACTAATTTCACAAAAGTAAATATTTAATGCCAAATATGTTTATCCTTATTTAACAATTAACCAACTAATTACAGGTCTTTATTTTACATATATTAAATATCTAATGCTAGATATATGTTTACTTAACAATCAACAAGCTGAGCCGCAGCACCTTTTCTCCATGTTGAGTTGTCACCCGACGCTGCCTCGTAAAGCTCTCCTCTCTTTTCTTCTCAGGCCTTGAGCTGTTCCTGCAGTTTCCCCATCTCTCTAAAGCGAAGGAAGAGTTTGAGGTGCCACTGGTTGAGCAAGGCATCAGGCAGCAGCTGGCTCGCCGCAAACCACTGAATGTTATGAGCCCAATAAGGTGCACAGAGCGACTCTTGCCCGATTCGTCTTAGACACCACTCCGCAAACTTTTCCGGTGAGGGAACAAAGAAGGAAGTCTTCCTGTTTATCATCTTTGTTGCCACCAACAGAGGAACCTAATTGATACAGCGAGGACATGACACTGCCTTGTGAATGACTGGTATATGTGAAAGAACACTAGAAAAATGACTTTTATCCAGAAAACTCACGACAGCAAGAGGATCCGGCTTTGTTCCCAATTTCATGTTTGGGTCCTCCTCATGTTTTATCGTTTCGTGTCCATGTCTCAAATTATTGTTACTTTGGTACAGAGAATTTCTGGATAGTGTTTTTGGGTTGTTATATTAGCCTTTGATGTTTTGCATTGTGTTCATCTCTTCTCGTCATTTCATGTTATGTGAAAACAGGTAATTTGCAGTCAGAACGATACTTGCTCCTGGTGGGAGTTCGATTCCCAAGGTGTTCATGTACATTAGGCTTTAGGCTTTGACCTCCGTTTGTAACCAATAACAAGAAAAGATAAATTATAGGGTGCAGTTGTTGGAAACTTTAGGGTGTTTTGACTCATGGTGTAAAGTCCATGGTACTCTAGGGTTCTAGATTACATGTGCTTGTAACTACGTTTTGAGTAACTACTTCATTTGATTCATAAATAGTATTGATGCTTAGGTTTTTGTATCATAGGATATAACAACGAATGAGGTGCATAGGTTTTTATTCAAGGTTTATAAGGTGGTCTACATTCCTCTGGTGGTACTCAAATTAGTCATGTGAAACCATAGCTTTATACTAGCAACACGTTTTACATTTGATCCAAAAGAAAACTTACAACTGTAAGCACCAGAAATTGAAGTTTAGTTTTCCTACAACTTTGTATCAAATACACCCTAAAGTGTCCAGAGGAGGCATGGTTTAACTGTAGGATGATGCTTTAACTGTAGGATGATGGGTTCTCTCACGAGAGATCAGGGTTCAACCCCTTTGGGGGCTCAAATGATGTGCTTATTCTATCTCGTATGGGTCTTCCTAACCGCAGTTTGCCAATCAGAAAATTAAAGAACTCACCTGACACTGTACATCTATTCCGAATTGTTTGTACTCGACGCAGAGGCTCCTCGAAAACTGACCGATGTACCTGCAAGCAATTGATACTGTAAGCACTTAATATCAATTCAAATGGAGATCACTCATCCTTCTCTTAGTCTTCTCTAAGCATTCTTAACTTCAAAGTTTTGATGGGATCTTCATGCATTTGTGTGGAAACAATTACATCTTTTTATAAAACCACCAAGAAAGTTTTACATTAGCTTCTGGCCACTTAATGTATCTCTTAATCAAGGCTTGGGACCGGCTATATAAGGATGAACCCTCTGGCGTGCTGTATAAATGACTTAAAAACATAAATTTTCTCGTATATGTCCTAAATAAATGCTACACACTAAGCTGTGCTGCGGGGTTAAACTGCTTCTGCTATTTGTTTTCTGCATCTTTGGACTGTATTTCAACTGTTCCTTCCAAATGAGAGCCTCTGAATATATGCATGTTTACTCAAGCAAGGTATAGTATGAACTCTCTTGGAGAGTGTGTTGTATGTCTATTCAGTAAAATCCTCAGCAAGTAAAAGACGACCAATCATCCTAGTTAAGAAAATTAGCAGGCAGAATTTTCATGCCTTCTTCGCAGAACATAAATATTCAAATTCTTCACAAAATGTCAATATAGATATTGATCTTAGAGAATATACTATGGTATTTAGATATAGATATTCATGTAATATCGAGCATAACGCATGGTTCGGTACGAGTAAGATTTACGTCCCCAATCCCTACCTCCAAACTTGATCAGATCAGATTACTTTGATTTGCTAAAGCTTGAAGTTACCAGCATCATAACCATTGATGTCCTTGCCAAAGAGCCTTCACTGATGAAATCTAAGGCTCTCTACGGTTTACCACAGCACAGAGCATTTTCTGGTTTTTGTGTTGACTAACAGCGGTCACTTCCCAAGGTTTTGTGTTTATTAACACAACGGGAAAAATGTAGGAAACCCTTGGATTCCACCAATATTGTTAACCATGCATTACCCGTCCTGCGTCGGTTAATGAAGAGTCGTGGATATGAGTTTCAGTTAGGCAGGTGGGTGGCGTCGTTTGCTCTCAAATACCCCACCTCCACCGTCGGCAAATCCTGTTCTTCACTAGTGCTTGGGGCGGTCCTCTCTCAGAATGTGGCTGACATTGATTTATGAGCAATAATACAACAGGCTCCAATCTTTTTCCAATGTTGCATCTATGTCGTGGGTAACATGGATCAAGAAAACACATGCATGCACACACATACACAGACAGACACGCAGACAGGTAACACAAAAGACCTGCTGTATAACCTGTTCAATATTCATTTATGGCCAATGTGAGATCAAAGGTGGCTGATGCTTGCATGTGAGCCAATTGAATGCAGAAATAAATGAAGGCACTGATAGGTCACACGTGCATGCATTTGGGCTACCCATTGAAATAAATGCGCTCGCACGGTGGCCTGTCTTCATTAGGTTGTGCCGTGTCATGCTTTTCACTTAATTCCGCCAACTGGGAAAACGACAACTCAAACTGGTTTGTACTTCCAACCTAAAAGAAATTCCATAAGTTCGATCATCAGGAGGTCCATTCCTAGTCCAAGGTTTAGATCTTCACTTAATGGAGTGTAGGGATATTTTTAACTTATGCCATAAGTCAGCTTGATCCAATTTCGATGATTCCACTTTGCCTGTAAAGAGATCGACAATTTTGATAAATTTTACGATAAAGAAGCCAATCTTTTTTCCCTAAAGAAGGGTTAATCTAATTAAACAATTATTGGTGTGTCGGTTCTATGATATATTTTCATGATTTTTCCTCAACTCTGATCTATTATTTGAAATACAACAGTAAATTTCATTTAAAACCAAATTGGTGCTTGACCTCAAAGTTCATGCCCACGAACCAAGGCTTCTCCTCCAGTAAGTGGGATAGGCTACATAGATGTCAGTCGTTATTGAGCTCAAATTATTATACTAGTATTAACTCCAAAAAGGCAGACCTTCCTTCTGACACTTTAGAGGCCAGCTTCTCTCTCTTTGAATCGTCAGTGTTTCATCTTTGTCGAGTTTTATTATTCTATGAGTGCTTGTTGAGTGTATCTATGAGTTCTGCAGTTGTCATGTGCGACCAAGACACTTCTTTAAGAGCTTTAGTATCTGTAGTAGAAAGTTCATCACCCCAAAAGATAAAGGAAAATGTGACAGACATCATGAATTTGGAGGTCTTTTCAGGATCTTAGATTGCTCGCCTGCTTTTGGGTATCCACACTTTCTTTTAATTAATTTTCTAACTGCGTAAATGTCTAATTGTCAGCAAGAAGTAGATAAGATACTTTATGTAAATAAATTTCCTAAGACATACTATAATGACCAAAGTGTCCGTCTGTTCACGTAGAATTAGAAAGTGAACACAACAAATAAGGTTCCGTCTCCATGGAAATAAGAACACTGCTTCTGCCAAATAAAATCATAACCTCACTAGATCTTTGACCTGATACTCATCAAAAGCGTCCCAAACTTGGAAGCTCCTCTGTTTGGAAATCTTAACGAATTCTCTCTCATCATGCACCTTTAACTAGCATGAAATCTGCTGAAACACAGACACACACGGAGGGAGAGAGAGAGAGAGGCGTACGTTTTAGTTGCTGCATAGACGGTGTTTAAAGGATAAGAAGGCAGAAGAGAGCCTGCACCAGACCCTATGTTAACAATGGCTCCTTTCTTCTTGTTCAACATCACAGGAAGCACAAGGTGAGTAAGCCTTGTTGTTGCCTGTACATTCACTCTGATGATGCTATCTACCAGCTGTTCATCAACTTCATGCAAGAACCTCGGATACCCATAACCAGCCCCAGCATTATTGATCAAGATGCCAATGTCCAGGCCTTCGATCCCTTCCCTAATCCTCTTAATCCCGTCGTCGACATCTCCTGACAAATCAACCACAATGTTCTTGACCTTTATGGAGCTGTACATTTTTAGTATATTGGCGGAAACCGAGCTGAGCTTCGACGGATTGCGACCAACTAGGACCAAGTTTAGGCCTTGTCGCGCCAAGAGAAAAGCAAGTTCCATCCCTATGCCATCAGTAGGGCCTGTCACAATAGCCCATGAACCATATCGCTTGAGATCCTTAATTGGCCTTACGAAAGATGCCCACAACCAGTGTATTAGCACTAATAACGCCCTGCAAATATGAAAGATGCCTAGTGCTGCACAGAGGAAGAGCATAATTTGGAACACCATTTTTGTTTTGCTTGAGGGGAGATAGGTTAGATGGTGTGGGATCATGAAGAAGAGAAGAGAAATAGTCCCTGCTACTTGTGCAATAACTCGCAGCCCATATATTGATGTTTGGCCTTTGATCTTTTTTCATGTATTTATTGAGAACAGTACTATTTAATATTTACTTGACCTGGTTTCCTAACTACCCAATAATGTCACAACCGCCTTCCTCTCTGATAGATTATCCTCCGTGATAGATTAGCTTACCTTTTCGTCTCAATGGTTGTGCTGCTTTACCTCAGTTCATGATGAGGTTCTTTCTCAAGTAGGAGCTTGGTCAAAAGAAAGGGTTGCATTTAGGTAACTGACAAGCAAAATAAAACTTTGTTAAACTTGACGTTTTTACTCAGATCCAATGCATAAAACTTTGTTTACCTTTTAGGATGCGATGTATCGACTCGAATCCTATGGATAAAACTTTGTTGATCCTTTAGGACGCGACATATCGACTCGGATCCTATATATCAGTATTCCAAATTGAAGGAGTTTAGGCAAGAACAGTACTTTTACCCTCTAGCAGGCCCCAACGGTTGCTACAGCTTTCTAAGATCACATTTACTGTTCGTAAGGAACTCAAAATAGGAATATGACCCACAGATGTAAAAGTGTTCTCTGTTGGTTGACTGCATGTTGTGCTGCTGCAATATCAGACGAGATGCTTCCAACTCATCTCATCTCAGCTTGTTGGAAGCTCACCTTCCTTGTTTAGTGATCTTAATGTGGCTCCACTTATATTGTTAGGCAGGACAAGCCGCAAACTTGCCTGGATCACCAGCCTAGCGCTTACAGACTCGTCGCCTGAGTAAATATGCAGATATTTACAGAAACATGAGTCCTATTAATTGCAGACTCGTGTTCGCATCCTCAATGGTTCGAGAGCTTTACTTTTATAATGCAGATATCAGTAAATATTCTAATAATAGACTTCATTAAGAATTTCATTATTTTTAAGATAAAAGTATGTAAAATAATTTAACTTCTTTTGAAGTTAATATGATGAATTACTTGTATGTCTAAAGTTTAATACCTATAAATAAGAGTTCAATATCGAGGATATGCTAGCAGTAACACAACACAAAAGCCTTTTCTCAAACTAGATGGGTCAATTACATGGATTCCTTAGAGCTTGATCATGTGTTATGCTAGCAAATAACTCGGTTGTGGTCTTACATGAAGCTAAATGAAGTAGCTTATAAACAAAAAAGAAGAAGCTAAATACACATCTAATTTTGTAACTATACACTTAGTCGAATTCGCTAAGTTGGCTTGTTCCAAGATGATTACCACATACGTATAATTTGTACATAAATTTTGTCATGAATATATTTGCTAGGGGCCTGCCTAAACCTACTATGTATCTAAAAAAAACTGTGGCCAGAAATGTAATGATACGGATGTTTTTATTGACATTAATGATTCTTACCCATCTCAAATCAATGTCAAAGGGCTCGCACATAAGGGTATTTGCTGTTTGACTTGCGATTGTTTATTTGTCATCAACGCAATTTCATCTTCTTCCTTGTAATTGCAAAACCACCAACTACTGATGCATTAATTGATAAAGCAAATAGTTTCATACATTATTGAATAGAACATGTTTTAATTTAATGATGGTAAATTTTATGAATTGGAAATGATTAAAGCAACTGGATCTGCCTTTTCTTAACAAAAGAAGTTATTGAATTTTAGGGCAAAATAAAACCCTGTCCCGCCCCTCTTTGGAGGTCTTGGGGAATCAACCCCCTTACCCTTTTGTTATAACCCGGTCCCGCCCCATCTCGCTTCAACCTATAAAAAGAATTTTAAGAATAACTTAATATTATATATTCTATATAATACAAAATTTTATGGTATTTTATATTATAAAACTAAAAGTTATTACGCATATATGTATATATGGTTATATTTATATAAAAATATATACATATAGGCACATATATATATATATATATATATATATATATATATATATATATATATATATAAAATACTTATAAACATTATATATATATCGGGGTGGCTTTACCTTAAATCTGACCATGCCCCTCCTATAGGTCTTTCATCTCTTGCCCTACCCCTCCGCGGCGCGGGTTCTTTTCCTTGACAATCCGCCCCATGTGGGGTGTCACGGGTAGAAATTACCATCCCTATTCATGCCGCTGCATGTATGTTGAACTACCAATTTTAACAATATTACGATTAAGATGATCCATCAAGGATCTATTTACTTGAGAAGAATGGCAGAACTAAATCATTTTACAGGGATACCTACTGTCGACGATCGCCCTGATAAAAAAAAGTCGTAATTTTTTTTGGCATCGGCCTGATAATTTTGGTTTCCCCTACTTGATGCAACCCTCATATTAAATGGAAACACACATTAAGGTTCATGTATTGAAGATATTAATTCAATATGGGTCGATTACGGGCTCAAGTAATTAGTGTCTGGTTTTGTTAAGAAGTATGAACTTAAATGTGCTTTCAACAATATCACAAACTTGGGCATCTTCAGCAATGTATTGATATCGATGTTTTTATTGGCATTAATGATTCTTAACTACCTCACATCTATGTCAAGTGGCTTGCAGATAATGACATTTTCTGTTTGAGTTGCAACTATTTATTTGGCATCAGGGAATTTCATTTTCCTCCTCATAATTGCAAGACCACCAACTAGAGATAAGAAAACTAAAGATCTTAATTTTGTTAGATGTATCAAAGACGAGGATGAAAAAATTCTAGTAGCAAATGATGATATAAGAAATAGATGGAAAAACTATTTTTATAAGTTTTTTAATGAAAATAAAGATGTTAGTATTAGCTTAAGAGAGTTAGCCAAATCAGAAAAGTATATAAGCCACAATTTCTACCGATGTATTAAAAAAATGAAGTCAAAGAGGCTCTTAAACATATAAAAGGTGGTAAATCGGTAGGACCGGAGAATATTCCTATAAAAGTTTGGAAAATACTAGGAGAAATAGTTATCACTTGGCTCATAAGACTATTTAATGAAATATGGAGAAACCAATATATATTTTACTTTCCGCTTGTGCAATCCTGTACAGTTTTGTGTTACTCTGAAATTGCTATCCTACCTAAAGGATTCACAGTTTTCACGAAAAATTATTTGAATATTACTCTGAAGGCTTTCTAACACACAATCAATTTCTCGAAGAAGAAAAATCCAATCAAGAGATGGAATAAACTCCCAATTATACAACCTAGGTCATTTTAAATATTTTAGATATTCGGTGACAATAGAGAAAATAGACGCACACAAACGCATAAAATATCGTATAAAATCATAAACAATAGTATAGGGCTCGGACAGAATTATGAATTAAATGCATCCACTTGGGTCAAGTGGCAACTGACTCAACTAATTGAAGACCTTGCTAGACAATCTGTACCTTCATTTAATAGTCTTACCACACATCCTCAGCAAATCAAATATCAATGCCATCCTTGATATGCAAGAATTGGAAGAGTCGCTGTCCTTCAAAAGTCTTGGCCTGTACAGCCGTCTCTCTCTCTCTCTCTCACACACACACACAAACACGCATCCAAGTTGACTGGCACCTGCATCGTAAATTTCAAGGGAGCCATTGCTTTGCATAATTTGCAAGGCTTGATTTGTCAATTGTGATAATGTAAGAGAATACAGTGGACAAAATCAGCAATGCTCTTTCAAGGTTACACATCGGTGATCTAGGAGGTCGTGATCTACCACCAAAGTGAATGTTATTTATGTAATCTTGACTACATGCCGATGACATAGACATATGCTTGGGAGCTGGCTAGATCATGGATCCCCAGGTCACCTGATCCAACCTCCCCTTCAACAACCAATAATATACTGCATTTACATGCATGTAAACAGTTTAGAAAAGAAAATTTTGGATTTATATCGGATATTATAGAGAGGATCTGACTTATGGGAATCAAATCTCGAGTCAAGTTCCCAATATTAACACGAGAAAATCATATCATCTTTGATGAACCCCGGTATCATTTCTACAGTTTATGATATATTCCAAAAATAATTCCGGGTCATGCACATGATAACCAAGACTAATCACGTTGATTGACTGTCTTCTTAGCACCACCAATATGAATTCATTATGGTGGAATAGACATAAAATGAAGACAAGAGATTAAATAATGCCCTTGAAAGACATGATCTCTTCTTTTTCTATCCATTTAATATTGTAAATTAAAGCTTAATGCTTCTTTCAGAAAAAAGAAAGAAAGTAAAGCTTAAGCTCTATCCCCCCCCCACAATTAATATAGTCAACTTACGCACAACTTACTATCATGGTATTGGTGGCAACCCAACTTGATATGGTCAACAAAAGATTTAATTTGCCATTCACATGTAAATACAAGTGAGTATCGTCAAATAAAACCTTAGTAATCACGCCCGGGTCCTACGAGCTAGGGTTCCTCCTTGACCCTCTCCGACTGATCAGTGTTGACATTCTCTTCCGATTCAATGATGTGTTATCTTGTGATTTCTTCTCAGGTGAAGAGTATCTAACCAACTTATGCTTTTTAATCTCCTTCCGCTTTGTTGAGGGGAGCTTTAAGAGTTTTGGAGTTGATTTTTCCACACCCGACATCCATTGATTGCCTCTGTTTTTTCCTGTGTTCTATAAACATGGAACCTCTTTGCGTTTTTACTTGATGTGTCTGGCGTAACTACTTAACTATGTTTTGCTAGTTTTGGCTTTCTTGCTTCTTTTCTTAGGGTTAGAGTTTACTATGTGGATGTAGAACTCAAATTTTGAATGCGAAGGCAGATGGAGGAGATCCCATAGAGAACTTCGGAGACTAGGAATCGCCAGACACAGTTTGGGTCGAACTGAGCTGTTGCACTTTGACTAATAGGTATTCTCTTCGTGCTTCGACTCATAGTATGTTGGAGAAGCTTGGTGCCGATGGCGTGGCATCTTTATCCAAAGTGTGGTGGAGCTCAAACTTTCCATGAAATTAAATACGAAAGTTTATTACCTTTTGTAGTGTTATTCTGCACCTTATTTCGTCTGTTTCATCTTTTGACCGTTTATATAGGATCCTATCTTTCTAGGTTCGTAGCACTCTATCAAGATCTGTTTATGTGATTGTATTAATGATTCTTAGTCATAAAATTGCAGCATGGTTTGGGACATCATCAAAGGGAGCCAAAGAATGAACGATGAAAAGGGAGGCCAAGAAAGATGATGAAGAAGAATGAAGTCCTGGAAGAAGACATTCGTTATGGAGTGATATTTAAAACTAGTTTAAATACATCATATCTCAACAAGGTGTGCACTTGTACATTTGCACTGTAATTGCTTGTAATAAATGAAATTGCATTTAGAATTAGGGTTGTAATCTTTTATTAGTTGGTTCTTGAATTGTTATTGAGCTTTTTATACTGGTTGATTTTGGTAAAAGTATAATAAATTACTAAATAACATTAGCAGAAATAATGAATGATTCGCGTGCGAAAGTTTCTGCATTTTAGCTATGTAATAGAGATGGAATAGCTACAGTGACTAAACTATGAAATTAGCGAGGGATTAACTGTGGGGATAAACTATATCCAACCATCTAACGTATTTGTGTAATTGTAGCTTTTCTTTCTGTGTTGAAGAAATGGGGCATTGCCCAATTTTTAAAGGATCAACTCGCCACTACTTGAAGTGAAACAGTGATACCGACAGCATGACGCAGAGGCAGAGGAATTGATCCCTCTGAGCAATGATCTCATATTTGTAAATCCAGCTCTTGCATTGTTATATTCGGAGAAAACCAGTTTGAACGAATGATGTGTTGGGTACAACTATAGGGTTACATGCATAAATAGATAATATGCAATAATAAACATGCTTATATCAGTAACAACTGCAGATCTAAAGAAAACCATTACAAATAACGTAAGAAACGGACAAATCAATAAATCACTATTCTATTCGAGCCGTCCTTGTGGACATGTTTTAGAGAAATAAGTGCCCTATTGTTAGGTATGCACATGATCATGCCTTTCTCTTAGGGTAAAATGAACACGTGAGCTGGAGCATGTACTTAACTCAAGCTGCTTTCGAGAATGCTTCAATAGCCTAAACCACAGAACGGAAGGATGAGGGGGAGCATGTACTTGATTCAAGCTAACTTTGAGAATGCTTCTATCGCCACTCAAGCTGCCTTCAAGAATGCTTCAATCGCCTAAGCCACACAACGGAAGGATGAGGGGGAGCATGTACTTGACTCAAGCTGCCTTCGAGAATGCTTCTATCGCCACTCAAGCTGCCTTCAAGAATGCTTCAATCGCCTAAGCCACACAACGGAAGGATGAGGGGGAGCATGTACTTGACTCAAGCTGCCTTCGAGAATGCTTCAATCGCTTAAGCCACAGAACGAAAGGATGAGGAGTCACAACCAAGGGAAACACGGAGGGCAGACAAGTAGGAGGAAAGAGAATGTGAGAATAGTAACTCTTGGATTATAGGGCCCTAATCCGACTTTATAGTGAAATCAGTGGATCCGAATATTGGATCCACTACAATAGTCAAATCTCTTCACCCACAACCATTCATACGTGAAGTATCCATTTGATCATTAGATTAAAAATTTTATGTGCAAAAAAAAAGATCAAAGACAAAGGACAATTCTCAAACCGATGCTTAATGCGCGTGAGCACGCTCATGTGGGGTCATCCATGTCATCTTCAAACTCTTTGAACTAAGATTCATGAGCTACCATCTATATAAAAAGACATGTGAGATTCTTTCACCCATTAATATGAGATTAAACTTTGTCTCTTAGTGTTCGCATGTAGAAGTCCCTCACTCATATATTACTTTTACACTTTAGGACTTTAACATGTATCAAAGATACATCAAATGAATATTTAGTAATACTTAACATGAATATAATTTAGTCATATTATACTTTCAGTAATGTACCTTCTGGTTTGATCAATTACATAAGTTATCCAATATTATCCTTACAAAAACTAGTGAATATACGTGTTGAACCTGAATCTTAGGTTTAAAGGTATTTATTGGTAATAACATAATAAAGGCTATAGTGTAATCTTTAGGGTTAATACATTAATGACCATGTATCCATATCTTATATCACGATTGATTCTAAGAAATTCTCATATTGTGGCATCACAATATCAATTACTTAGTTGGGTATATCCAATGATGTACTGCTAGCATATTGTTTTAAGACTTTATCTCAATTAGAGAATAATCTCTTACTAATTTACAGTCATGTCACTTTAGGTTTACAAGGGATAAACATAAAGATACTAAAAGTATCACATAATATAAACTATCATATTCACCCAATACCATGTCATTACCACATTGAATCCACTTCATGGGATCTTTACTAAGTTAGGTTGGGTTACCACAATTTATAAATAACTCGTGGGTTTCAATCTCATCTCCAATCTAGATTTTTCAACTAGGGCTACTAATAGGCCCTTAGTCAAATGATTGACTGTATTATCTTTTGATCCAACAAAATCAACATTCATAACCCCATCAAATATAAGAGTCCTTACAAACTTAAGTCTACAGTCATTCAACTTTCAATTTAGTCTCATTCAAAGCTCACAGTTCTACCTCAAAGGTAAAACGAGCCAATATACTTTGTTTCTTAGATTTCGAGGTGACAATGCCACCACTTACAAGAAACGCGTATCCAATGATCCCATTACTCTCAGAGTTCTTTGCAATCTAGTTAGTACCATTATATCATTCAAGAACATAAGGATGTTAACCATAATGTAGCTCAAGGTTAACAATTCCCTTCAAATGATGAAGTACTTTGTTTAGAGCTTTCCAATAGGTTCTATTAGGACAACTGATGCATCTACTCAACTTACACATGACAAAAACAATATCCACTAGTGTACAGTTGGTTAGATACATCAAACTTCTGATAATTAAAGAGTATCATAATTGAGATATAAGAATACCACTCTCATTCTTTTACAAGGCTTTCAATGAATCATATAAAGTCTTAACAGGTCTATAGTTTATATATTCAAATCTCTTTAAAACTTATTAACATAGTGAGATTGTGATTTTAAGCCTTAAAATCACATCAGCTACACATGTATCTTTCATCTCAAACTTACTAAACAAGAATGTTTTAGTCTCATTTATAATTATCATATCAGAACCAAATAATAAATATCATTCACCTATAAGCACATAATGATAAATGCATTATTAATAGATTTATAGTAAGAAATAAAGTCAAAAGATGATATAATACAATCAAACTTTTCTTGCTATTGTTTATGGGCTTGTTTCAAACCATATAATAATTTAACAAGTTTATATACCTTAGATTCATTCCCACGAGTCACAAAATCCTTTAACTAATTCATATAAATTTCTTCCATGAGGTCACCATATAAGAAATCAGTCTTTACATCCATCTGATAGATTGTAAGGTCATATATGAAGCTAATGCTATAAGTACTCGAATTGTTGTCATGCGTAAAACATGAGAATAGGTATCAAAATATCCTTCATTTTGTGTGTATTCTTTGATAACTAACCTGACCGTTTACTTATTGAGTGTCCCATATACCCTCAATTTCTTACTAAAAATCTATTTACAGCACACAGTAGAACAACTAACAAGCAAATCAACAAATTCTCAAGTTTTATTTGAAAGAATTGATTTGATTTCATCATTAATAACTTCCTTAAAAAAACAGAACCTCAAGTAAGATCATAGCTTGCTGAAAGGACATAGGATCGCCCTCAACATTGAAGGTGATGAAGTTACTTTCAAAGTCTTTGGATATTCTATGTCGTTTACTTACCTTTGGTTTAGTTATTTTTTAGAGTCTTTCCATCTAAAAATAACATAATCAAGATTGAAATTAGTAATAGGGTAAGGATCTACATAAGACACACTTTGAGAAACACTATTTTCTTGGAAAATACATTATCAAAGAATTTAATATCATAGAGCTCTATAATCGTATTAACATTTATGTCAGATATATTAGATCTAATGATAAATAATCTATACACATAAATAATCTTCACATAACAAAAAAATATGACATCAACAATTTTATCTCTCAATTTCTTTCTCTTGTGTTTAGGGATAAGTACTTTTGTAAGACATCCTAATACTTTGAGATATTTGAGACTGATCTTTCGATCCTTCCAAAGTTCAAAAGATTATTGTAAGTACTATATTAAAGTGCCTTAATCCATCTTTATACTGAAGTTAATAGATCCAAATATCAGAGCTACTCTAATAATCACACCTCTTCGTCTGCAACTGTTTTCACATGACGGATCCATTTCACTATTAGATCAAAACTTCTTCATAGAAAATATAGACCAAGAAAATTCTCAAACCCAAAACTAGGCCTGACATGCACATACACATGCACACGCGTGTGTGGTCATCCATCTCTTCCCCAAGTTGTTTGAACAAAGGTTCATGATCTACCATCTATATAAATAGATATGTAGGATTCTTCCACCCATCAATATGAGACTAAACTTTGTCTCTTGATTTTCTCATGCATAAGTCCCTCACTCAAATATGAGTTTACACTTTAAGACTTTCACATGTATCAAAGACGCATCAAATAAATATTTAAGGATACTTAACATGAATTAAATATAATTAATGTACATGATATTTAATTAACTCAACCATCACTAATTAACATTTAATTCTAACATGATGCGCTCTTGATAGACATGAACAATCCTCGCTTCCACATCCACGGAAAGATCATGAATTTTAGCTAGAATTCTTCTCAGTCTTAAGAACCTTTAGAGCTTTGAATCCTTCACCAACACTACTTTGTGAAAGCCCATATCTTAGTGTTGTTGAAGCCCATCCCAAACTGCCCAAGTTTCTGCAAGTAAATCACTTTCATTGCATATGTTTCTAATGAAACCTCCCAACCATCGTTTATAAGCATCTCTTGGAAGACTTCCACTGCCCATGGCACCCATTTCTTTCATGTAGCTCCCATGTGTGAATTTGGTGTTTCTCAAACCATCATTAGATAGTGAGCAAACAAAGATCTTTGTAAAGAATGCTCCCTTCATTGGTCATTATAGACTTCCCTACATGCATTCTACCATCATTCGACCACCCAATGAGGTCGCTCTGGAACCAATGTTTTAAGACTTATTTGTTGCGTCAGTCCCAAATGAGCTAAGTAGTTAGTGCCCTACTTGAACACCAATGCTTGTTCCGTGTATGCATATCTGAATTGACATTAGCATGAAAATATCCATTTAGTGTAAGAGAGTAGAATAATGCTCTTCTTGAAGACTGTATTACAATTTATTTCAAGCTCGACTTAAGTTCAATGCATCACTCAAAGGATATGCATAGGAAACAACCGTTTACTGTGAAAACACTTTCATTGGTTGTCTTAAGTGACCATAGAGAAAACACATCCTCCTCACAAATTCAGTTTTGATAAAGTTGCCAAACAACAACAACTAAACCTCTTTCCATGGGTTGGTTACATGGATTCTTTGTTTTCATGCAACCTCAATTATATGTCATGCTAGTCGTTGATCATTTTTATTTTATTTTCAATACTTTTGTGGTCTTTTTTTTCTTTTAATATTCTCACAATGTAGTTTCTCGTACCTTCTTTTGGTTGTCTCTTAATGTATCCAAACCATCTTACTATTTTTAATGACCATATTATGTATACAATCTTTCCTTGTCCGACTACTCATTTATCTCAACATCTTCATTTATGTAATAAACATCTTTTGTATATGTTAATCATTAACTACCCAACAATCAAAACCATAAGCATATAACAACTACAACTAAGCCTTTTCCCATACTAGATGGGGTTGGCTACATGGATTTTTTGTTTTCACATAGCCCTATCATGTGTTATGCTAGCAATTAACTCAATATAAACTAGATTATTCTTTACTATTTCTTTTCGACACTTTTGTTGTCATCCTCTTCCTCTTTTAACATTTTCACAATCTAGTTTTTCATATCTTTTTATGAGAGCATCCTTGGGTCGTCTTTCTACATGTTCAAACCATCTTAAATAATTTTTTCTCATTTTATCTTCTATTGGTACTACTACCAATTTGTTTCTAATAACCACATTATGTATACAGTCTTTTCTTGTGTGATCACTCATCCATCTCAACATCTTTATTTCTACTACGAATATCGTTTGTACATGATGATTAACTGCCTAACACTTAGAATCATAAAATATAGCAGGTCTAATTGTTGGTATATAATATTAACCTTTTAACTTTAATGGTATTTTCTTATCATATTGAATACATGATGCCCCTCTCCATTTTAACCAACCAGCATGAATTCTATGTGTAACATCTCAATCAATTTTTCTATCATTTTGAAAAATTGAACGTAAGTATTTAAAACTTTTCTTGTGAGGGACAAATATGTGACAATCTTAATTTTTACATCCTCTGAAGTGCCTAAGTGATCAAACTTATATTCAATATATTATGTCTTTGTTCTATTAAGTTAGAAGCTTTTATTTTCTAATGTTTCTCTCCACTAAGACAATGTCATATGCAAATAACATACACCAAGGTACTTTATCTTGAATATATTTTGTTTACTCATCAATGACCAATATAAATAAATATGGATTTAAAGTTGATCCCTGATATAACCCAATATTAACTTCAAAGGAGTATGTCATTCCTTCATGAGTCCTCACACATGTTTTTGCACCATTGTATAAGTCTTTTATAAGATTTATCTATGTCAAAGGATACTTTTATGTTCCAAAGTTGTCCAAAGAACATCTCTTGGCACCCTATATAGTATGTTCTTGTTAAATAAAATAGCTAACACACCTATCAATTTTAATCAATATGCATTAATTATATGTGTAACATCTCTATCAATTTTTCATCGGCTTGAAAAACTGACCTAGGTATTTAAATCTTTCCTTACGAGGGATGCAATATGTGTTAATCTTAATTTTTATGTCATCTCAAGTAATCAAATGATCAAACTTGCACTCCATATATTTTGCCTTTGTTCTACTAAGTCGGAAGCCTTTACTTTCTAATGTTTTTCTCTATAGTTCCAATTTTCTATTAACTTTTTCCTTATACTCATCAACTAACACAATATTATCTATAAATAAAAATATACCAAGATACTTCATCTCTGTTTTGTTAACTCGCCAATGATTAATATAAATAAATATGGACTTAAAGTTGATCCTTGATTTAGTCTAATATTAACTTCAAAGAAATCTACCATAGGTCCTCACACATGTTTGTGTATAATCATAAATATCTCTTATAAGATTAATGCATGTCAATGTGATACCTATCTTTTCGAAGGTTTTCTAAAGAATATCTGTTGATACCTTATCCTAAGTTTTTTCTAAATCAATAAATACTATATAATATAAGTAGGCTTCATGATTTAGACAAATGCGTCTTTGATATTTGTGTATGTAGGTCAGCTTCCCGATTAAGAAAAATGTGTCTTTGATATTTGTGTTTTCTTGAGATAGAAAAGGAAGTAAGGAAACCTAAGTAAGTTCCCCATCTGTCTACCATTTGAATTGCCACCTTAATTATGAAGTCTCGTTTGGCTTCCGGAAGACGCATTTTTGGAGAATATGATCAGTGACTTGGATTTGTTAACTCTTTGGCTAGTGAGACTGCAAAGTTCTTCCTAAGACTTCTATGGTGTGTGATCAATTTGGGTATTGGTAGCTTCACCAAAAATAAGGTCATCTGCAAAGTTAAACGTGTGATCGTTGACAAGATATTTCGCGATCAAAGATGCATCACTTTATCCTTATATTTGGTATTGAAAACCAAAATTTGGTCAAAAGAAAAAATCGCTATTTGATGGAACTTGTTCTTATACCTATGAATTCCATGGGAGTATTGAAAAATAGTATATAGAAGTATTTTTGGCTTGCTTCACTCTTGTTTCTTATTGTTTCACTCTTGTACATATGCCTCTGAGTTGTTTCATTCTTGATTAATGATTGGGAAATCATGCTTGCTTCAGGGTTCTTATAGAATATGGTGTATTAATTAATGTTAGAAAAATTCATATCTCATTGCAAAATATCCAACAAAATTTTAAGGGAATTATCAGAGATTATTAGAAACAAATTGGAAGTAAAAAAGAATCATTTAAGATGGTTTAAACATGTAGAAAGATGATAAGAAAACTCAAGTATGAGAAATTATTTTTTGAAAATGTTAAAAAAGAAAAGGAAGACCACAAAAGTATTGGAAGGAAACAAAAAAAAATAATCAAGGTATGTTGAGTTAACTGTTAGTATGACGATCGAACTCTATGAAAATAAAGAATTCATGTAACCGACCTATCTAGTATATGAAAAGGTTTAATTATTGTTCTGAGCTACATAATGCAACCCTCTTCCTTGACGTAGGTATCGACTGGTTATGAAAGGTGAGCTGACAAAGAAACATACTAAAAACAAGAGTGGAAAACCAAGCCTCTCCCTCACTGACTGACCATGTTGAGTACATAAGTTCTTAATCACCGTCGTGCATGCTCGATCTAGCGTTACACTAGCTTGAGTATGATAATGATTTTATAAATTTGTTGCACATGTTGTGCATGCTAGATGCAGACTTTCTCTTCTAGGGCTCTTTGACAGTGTTCCTTCTAATAATCCATTGGTATTTAAACTCGAAGTCCTGGGAATTTTCATTTACCCACCTTACTGTGGCAATCTTGCGTTTTGCTGCCTCTTTTCAAACTCCTAAAATACTCAATCTTTTAAGAGATTGCTTAAGGAACCACCTATATATGTGTGTGTGTGTTTTGTTTAGAAAAAGTGGCCGAAGCCTAAGAGACACACACCAATGCATGCACCATCTAGCAGTTGAAAGTGGCCGAAGCCTAAGAGACACACACCAATGCATGCACCATCTAGCAGTTGAACTCCCCACCAGCAGCAGTGGCACTAGAGCACCTTGCCGTCGAGCTAACGCTCTTGATGTGGTGTTTTTCATTTTTCATTCACCCAAATTCGCCCTCCCTTCTTAGATGTCAACATTTATCTAAGTACATCGAAGCATCAACAAGTATTTTGAAAAAAAGCAACGTAATTAGTGTGAGAGTTAAAGGGTTTCTTTGTTTAGTTTTATCATTTAGTTGGATTTGGCAAAAAAGTCTTGTCGTTCTGCATCCAAATTTCAGTCGTTGCTTTTCAGGATTCGGGCTAGAGTCTGTGATGCAGAACCAAAGTCGGATTGTAGTTTGGATCCCTGAATTTGGTAGTTTTGACCGTTAGATATTCCAAATTTCGGTTCTGTAGAAATTTCAAATAGTTAACATGTTTTATCACTTGATCATACGGAGTCTAGAATCACAGATATGAATCAGACTCTCTCTCTCACTCACACTCACACAGAGCATGCACACATGTATATACGTGTCTGTCTCTGCATGTTTGTGTGTGTACATATAATGTAGAGGCACAATTTAAGAAAGGTGGCCTCCTTTCTCCTCAATTCTAATTGATCTGGGACGCCAAAACAATGGGGAAAAGCATACCCCTTATGGTGTAATTAGATGAATTCTTAGGAATTCACTTTAGAAAATATTATATAATTCTAAAGAAATCAGTCTCATGAATCCATCTTATGTGCACCAAAGATCATCTTGTCATGTCTCGCTTTGGGAGAAATATCAGTGAGAGATGTTATTTCTTATATAGAAGGTATAGAATCCAAACAAAGCATATGAAAGATTGATCTAAACCATCATCATAATATATATATATATATATATATATATATATATATATATATATATATAAGAGTAGGTTGAAGCCTAACACATGCACTCATAGCGTTAGCTCAACAGCAGGACGTTGCTGGTGGTGAGGAAGATTGAAATTTGTGTCAGAAGGTAACCTGAATTCTTGTTTCTCTCACATTAGTTCACTTCAATCCAAATCTGAATCCAAATCCATATTCACCTTTATTATTTTTTAATCAAGCAAGTCTCCCGATGCAGTCCTGAACCTTTATGAACTGAGTTTGCATGGTGGAGCTCCATCGTAGAACAGGCATTTTTCGTGCCATAATGACGCAAACAAGGAACCCATATTCAATAGAAAAATTAGCACAAAGTAACCCGAAATTTTAAATAAGAAGCTACCAGTAATGTCATCGAACTCCTTGTGTTGGTTTACAGGGTTTCAGGAACAAGTTCTGCAAGATTCCACGACAACAAGTTGAGTTCCACCACGCAAACAGGCCCTTAATCCTATGATAATGACATAGAACTTCCAATGTACCATTGGAGAAATTCGTACGCACTGAAAATTATATTCATAGCTTCGTACGCACTGAAAATTATATTTATAGTCGGTAGTACAGTTTCAGTGCACACACACACACCTATCTTTTCTGTCATTATGATATCTTGGCTTTCGCTTCCCTGGGACCAACTTCAATTTCTTTGTCTGATTTCAACTTCTTGATATTATTGGATCCAGGAATTTTCAATCCAGTCATATTTTTTGTCAATGTTTCCCTTCTTCATATGTAAAAGCATGAAGAAAATGTTCTGATTTGCGAAGTTGGTGATTACTATTTGGTGAGAAATGATATTCCAAATCGATCTTAATTACATGTTGCTCATAGATACATGCATTTGCACATATATTCCAACCGGAACCCAGCCAGGCAAGGAACCAACTGAAATCAAAACCGGTCAAACCCAATTAGAAACTGGGGAGCACTGAATTCGGCTCCAATTGCACCTTCTATGCGACCGGAACTGGGCTGGAACCAGAACTGGCGGTTATAAACAGCCAGTTCTATACCCTTTAATTTTTTGAATCTCAAAATTTTTAATGATTTTTCCAGTTTTGAACGGTTTAAGACTCAAACATGAACCAGCCTGGTCCCGATCAGTGTTTCAGTTCCTACTTCCAAGTCAATAGAAACCAGAATTGGTCATGTCTATTTGCACATACTTGGCTTGGGGTTTGGAATTGGACTTGGACTTGGACTTGGACTTGGACCCGGCTCCACCCTGAGTTGAACCGATTGGCACCCTGGTGACACTTACTTTTAAATCCAAAGAACCAACCAACCATGTTTTGTGGTTTTACTCTTTTATTTGCTTAAGAGTCATTGAGGATTCAATCTTATATTAATCAAACGGTTAGACATCCTTTTCAACGATCTTTTTATATGGCTGATGATTCTAAAAAAAAATTGCATCATATTCATTTGGGTGTTGCGTCATATAGAGGATGCCCAATATAGAAATGGCCAGTTCAAACTAGAACTACACTGCCGGCAACTAAAACCGGCCAAACAGATCGCGAGATCGGAACCGAAGATCTCTCGGTTCGATTATGGTTCATGGTTTTCAGAAACCAGCCCAAAACTGAAACCGATAGTTCTATCACCGTTAATTATGTTTTACATATTTTTTTAAGGCAAATTAGAACCGGACATGTCTAGCCCAATATACCCAATCGTGCCTTTTTCTAATTTGCTGAAGTTGTATGTTCATTGTTTCTATGAATCCTTTTCGGTCCTCTGCCTTTCCAAAAATTCGTTTTTTTCTTGTTCAGCCGCTGGCACTAAGTATTTGAAATTAAATTTTTATATAATATATTCCAAATTTTCCGATTATGTCTTATTTGTCACCGTCACTGTAAACTTGCATTTCACATACTTGGTCTTTGCTTCACTAAGTTGAAACCCATGGTTTTCCTCTCTTTTCTATTGACTCAGATTTCCTCTCGTTTTATCAAAATAGCATAAAGGGAAAAAAACTTGAAAGAATACCAGAACTTGGTTGGTTTGTTGGTTAAAGTGGTTCGTATCTGTTCCCCTTAAGTAAGGTTTCAAGTTCGAGTATTGTGAATTGAAAAAACCGACTGAAAGAGCAAACCTCCATAGTTGGGGTCCTTGGGTGGTTTAAACAAAAAAGTAATTACTTGAAAGAATAAAAACACCGCTAACAAGCCAAAACATCAAATTTAAACATTCAATAGGTTCTTTTTCCTGGAGACTATCCGTATTATTTGTTACCATGAACAAAACTGTTAAGGATTAGTTGAGAGTCCACACAATGAGTTAAAAAAGCTACACCCAGAGTGGTGGCGGATCTACATTGAGGTGAGGTGGGACGGTCGCTTCTACCTGAAATTCTAAAAACCAATGAAAAGTTTATGATGCACAATCGATTTCATGACTAATAATCATACTTTGCCCTACCCTAAATGGTAGAATTGGCAGTTTCCCCACTGCACGGAAAATTCTAGATCCGCCAATGGCCAAGCATTTATTTCACTGGTAGGACTCTCAAATACCCCACTCACAGGTGGCGGCTTCGATTCCTACAGGGTGCGTGTGTGTAAGGCTTCGGGATCCAATTGTAGAAAAAAAAACTAGTGTTGAAAAGAGCTTTCATGCCAAGTAAAACTATGGCTTCCCAGAAAAGGGCCACCTTAAAGTTGAATGTCGTAAATTTATTACTCGAAGAGTGCATGCTAACGGGGAAGGTTGGCGGTTTCAGACTGATGAACCACCAATAAAAGTCCTTGTCCTTGTGGGGGTAAGGCACCAAGTGTCACGTGCTGTCATTAAAAAGTGGCCAGGCGAGTAAACATGTTAGGCCTGGGTTGAACCAGGCTAGACCAAAAATATGCATTATATAGCATATATATAACCAGGCTAGACCAAAAATATACATTATATAGCATATATATATATATATATTTATAAAATAACAAAATACATATAATATATATAAAGAGAATCTTAGGTGCATAATGATGTTTGGTACATAATCTTGTACCAATATTTTTACTATTGGATATTTGAGATTGACATGTGTAGATAAATACAAGTGATTTGAATCTCTACCATCCATGTCATAAATCAAACGAGATATATATTGGTGTAAGATTATGCATGAAAATGCATTATATATGTATAGGTAAAGAAAGAGAGGCAACAAAAGTTGCTAGACTCGCATTCATGATAGACCATTCATATACGAGCATACTAAAAAAAGATATATAGTAACAAGAAATCCATTCTACTTTATACTTACGTGAAAAAGCATATTATAAGTACCATTGTACTTAATGCACATATCCTTTTAATATCAAATCACTTGTATTTAATGCACATATCCTTTTAATATCATATCACAAAGGATATGTGCATTAAGTACAAGTGATTTGAATTTCTATCATCAATTTCAAACATTAAAAAATTAAGATATTCGTGAAAGATTATGCACCCAAACACATTATATATATTCTATAAAGAGAGAGAGTCAACAAAAGTTGTTAGACTCCCGTTCGTAGTAGACCATTCATTATCAATTTATATCATTTGATTAGAAAAAGATATATATTGTAACAAGTGATTTATTGCACTTTATATTTATATGTATATTTTTTGCTTTTCCTATCTAAATCATTCATATTTCTGATATGATGATTTGTGTTAACATGAATGATTCGGCATGAATTAAAATTTAATAACTCCGACTCTCTTTTTCTCTAAAATGAATAGAACTTGCTAGACTCACATTCATGTTTGGTCATCTATGTTAATGTGAATCTATTTATTTATATATAATTATGACAAATTAGGTATCTTATGGATGTGTGTATATAGAATATTAAAATGTGTAATATTATATATAACCATGTGGACACACACATATGTATATACTTATTTATTTATTTACTTGTTCTTTATGTATAGTATACATTTTACATATATGGGTTGTAGTTGGGTCAACCTGGACTCGACCTGAATCCAACTTGAGTGTTGCCATGGTCTTCAAATGATCTGGAGAAAGAAAACGGGCCGCCTCTGGATCAACCTATTCTGACTGGGAATGAAGTGACTCGACCTTAACCAGACCAGTCATCCCTACCTAAGAGGGTTCCGTCGAAATGGCCCAAACCTCAGCTTGCCAATCCGAAAAAAAAAATTCCTGGCCTTTTGCATGTACAAAATTTGATTTTGGATCACCATTTGTGGCTGATGCCGACTGCTCATCTATGATAATAAGATGGTGCTGGCTCATAATGCGAGACTTAGTTACGGTGAACCGGACCAAATCATAATAAACTTCAATTGAATCAACACCCGATCTATGGTGGGATGGAAATGCAAAAATTTGTTTAAGTGTTTATAGATCGAGATATTAGATGGCATTGGACCCAGTGGCGGACTCACTTTAAGGCGAGATGAGGCATGCACTTCACTAGAAATCTGAAAATTTCTTAGATTCGCCGTTGTATATATGAAAATATAAGTACTTTATGGATATGAAATACAAATACATCTCACTCGAAATACAAGTGTGTCTCACTCCAAAAGAATTCTTAAGCCCGTCACTGATCGGATCCAAATCCAGATCTATCCTAAGAAGAAGCTCGTCAAGTCTACAGAGGTCTTGTGCAGTTAATGAAGGCGTTGGCAGGTATGAGTTGCTGCACCAAGAAAGAAGGAATGGGGGCCCAATTCAGGCCATGTTAGTTGGGAGTTGAACTCATTGTAGCATTTATTTATGAATGGGTTCTGCTGATCTACCTGAACAAACCTCATCAAACTCTATAACTTGACCCCAAATATATAATTTTCTCCATCTTGGTCCCAACCTTGGCTAAGTTAGTTGCTTACTATTTTATCATAATACCCCAAGAAAATCGAAGCTAACAGAGCAATTTTTCATTGCAAGAGAAGCACATTATATGAATTTATGATCTATCTTCGTTTAGCGAATAAGAATCCATATAGGGATCCCCATCTAGTAGAATGTGGCATGTAATTTCGGCATTAAGCAAGGACTTGGACGGGAATTGGTACGAAGAACCAGGACTCTGCCAACCTTGAAAATGGGCAGCAAAAATTTATGTTTGGATTGCTGTCTATCTTTTGGTCTTTGATTGTCTTCATCTTAATGATAGATGATATTGAAAATGATGCTATCAACCTTAAAAATGGAGAGCATTTTAGTAGGACTTGGTTGCTACCGATCTTGTTCATGGATGGGCGTTGAGCTTTCATCGGTTTTTTTTTTTCCTGTGGACCCTCGGGCCTGATCCTCTCCCAAAACTTTAGCAAATTCTCTAAAAAAATTTACCACTGTCAAACCTACTTTTTTTTTTCAAGAGCTTATTGATTACTCATTTCCCCTCTTCTACATAGAACGATTGCAATCCTCTTTTCAATTTAATTTAAACTAACTTGATATAACAATAACTAAGCATTTTCTATATATAAAATGGGATTGGTTACATGGATTCTTTGTTAATATAAAGTTCAATGATATGTCATGTTAATAGTTAAGCTATATCATTCTTTATATTTTTCCTTCCAATATTTTGCGGTCTTCCTATCCTTCTTTAACATATTCACAATTTAATTTTTCACATATTTTTACTGGAACTTTCTTTATTCAACTTTTTACGTATCCAAATTGTCTTAAACAATTACCTCTTGATGTAACTCTCAGTTTGTAGCCAATAACCTCATTAGTTATTTCATTATGTGACAACACATCTATTTTAGTATTTTTAATTTTATCGCGAATATTATTTATACATATTGATGATTACATGTTCAATACTCAACACCATATAATATAGTCGATCTAATTACTGTTTTATAATATTTATCTTTCAACTTCAATATCTTTTGATGTCAAAATATCAAATGCGCCTCTATTTTAAATACCATGCTAATGTTATATATCAATTTAAACCAACCTGAGGTGAATAAAAATTGCTCTTATGTAGAAAAGAATACCTCTAATCAATGAGTAAAAAGTGAATATTATCAACAAATAGCGTCATCAGTTTCTTAAACTAAAACCCCACTTGATTGCACCTTTCAACTCATCTCCAGTAATACACTTGAAAAGATTTTCTAGGGTGAGGCGAAGTCCAATTGAGTGAAGTTCATGTGAAACGGCTGATATATTACTTCTTGAAACAATCTAAATTCATATGCTTACATAATCTATATAGATTATGTTCTGAATTTTTTCCAGTCTGCGCCTCACCTGGCCTGTGAATAGGTCCTCCGCCGGTCATGTGAGCACACATTGATATTACTGAAAAGATGAACTTGATTACGAAACCAAGATGAGTTTAATAACTATAAAATTATGTTGCCTTGTTGAATTTGCTTGTGGAGGATGGTTTATTTGTACGCGTGAAGCACCAAAAGAGTTCAGTGAACAACTTGTGGAAAGAAAGAAGAAATGGCAGACCACAGAAGTCTTTAAGAATCTCTCCCATCTATTCACAAGTTAGGTTTCTCTCGTTATCAAATATTTTGCGTTTGCGTGAGAGAATGTCGAATTCTCCTCTGTTTGCCAACTCAGTCACACATAAACGTAGCTCAACAGCCTCTGTGGCCGCCGTTAATTAAAGCCTCTCTCTCTCTCTCTCATTAAAACCCCATTAGTCCGTCGTCCAACCTCTCACTCTCTTAATCAAAACCTCATCGGTCATCGTTCCATCTCATTTCTTGTACTTTCTCTCTCTCAAACAAACACACACAGACACAGAAAGAAAGAGGGTCAGTACGGAGAGGGAAAATGGAGTGTCTTGGGATCATTGAGGATGTCAAGAAGCAGCCTCTGTGGTTCCTTGTATTGCTATCTCTTGGTGTCTTCTTGATTCTGAAGCATTTGATCTGTGCTGTAAATTGGGTGTGGGTTACTTTCCTCAGACCAGGCAAGAATCTGAAGAAGTACGGTTCATGGGCTGTCATCACGGGCGCAACGGACGGTATCGGCAAAGCCTTCGGTTTCCAGCTCGCTCGGAAAGGTTTCCATCTGGTGCTCGTCGGCCGGAATCCGGCGAAACTCGAAGAGGTCTCTGGTGCTCTGAGAACCAAGTACCCTAAGGTGGAACTCCGGACGGTGGTCGTCGATTTCGCTGGAGATCTTGATGAGGGGATAAGGAGGATCGAGAAAGAAATCGCGGGGATTGACGTCGGAATCCTTATCAACAACGTTGGCGTTTCGTATCCGTACGCCAGATATTTTCACGAGGTGGATCGCGAGTTGTTGAATAATTTGATCAAGGTTAATGTTGAGGGAACCACCAAAGTCACTCATGCCGTGCTTCCGGCTATGCTCAAGAAGAAAAAAGGAGCGATCGTTAATATCGGCTCCGGAGCATCGATCGTGATTCCTTCGGATCCTCTCTACACTGTCTATGCTGCCACAAAGGCGTAAGTTTTGTTTTTTCGGTTGAATTTAGCTGATTTTGATATAGCAAATCCGCCTGCATGAATGTATGAATTCTGATTCAAATTCCTCTTCTTTTCTTGAAATCTCTTGCTTGCTTAGTTTCATGGGTCATTTTATTGAATCGTATTGTTTACCTATTTGTCTAATGTTTTTATTTTGGATTGGATGATGTTACTGAACATTATTATCTCTTTTAATTTTTCTCATATGTAGTGTGCTTCAACAAATTATTATCTTTTCATGTTCTGGTATCGTACTGGGTTCGACACTATCATTGCTGAACCTAGTTGACCATATATAGCAGGCATATTTCGATGCTTATGTTTTCTACCCATTTTCGGTTACTTAGCGTGCATACATTTTGATATTTGGAAAAAAATGCTACTGTGGGCGTGACAGTGTTTGCTGCCTTAAGTACATCTGTTGAACTACTGATTTATTTGTTAATTTGGATGTATGCACAATGCAGTTATATCGATCAGCTTTCAAGATGTCTATATGTTGAATATAAGGGTAGCGGAATTGACGTGCAGTGCCAGGTATTCTTTCTCTTCTGAACGGACTGATGATTTGTGGGTTTCCTGCCGGTCATGTTCTGTTTTTTTAATTTTGTTTTTGCACTTGTTATTATCTTCTTGTTGCATGTATTATAAAGGGTTTGGCCACTGGTGTCAATATGCTTGTCTATCTCACTACTTGGATTAAGATGTGCCTTTTTGAGTTATTGAGTGACCGTTTGTTTTTGAATGTTGATTGTGCTTTCTGAATGATGTCTGCAACGTGTCATGTCGTCATCTATGGTAGCGAAGTTTTGTGACTCTGGACAGTTTTGTACTCTGTAGTTTTTATCATACTGTTAGCTAAATCCGTGTACCTAACAGGAGAGAGAGAAGCTGGACCTACACTCTTGCTCAGTAGCTTCTAAAGCATTACCTTTTGGTACACTTCTCTGGTACATACATGGATGATGGGATAAACTGCTTTGCTGATCAATTTACTTTTTCTTTTTTTATCCTTTTAGTTCATTACGCTTTATGTGACAGTGTTATTGGTGGAATCCATATCTAACATAAGTGCTTCTAATTTCAAATTTATTGGCTCTTACTTTTCTCTTCCAGAACAGAACTCTTTATCTTGCTTCAAGATTTTTTGAGTTAAAGGGAAAGATGGAAAGGTCTCGAGTATAAGTTGTAACTAAGCTCGAGATAATTGTTGCTGCTACTTGATCTTTAGGATGATCATGACATTACATCAGCCAAAAAGTTGATTTTTTATTATAACTTGATGTAACTTAGGATTTCAAGCTTCATTTTAGGACCCCCAAGGCATCTCCTCATGCACTTTAGAATGATCCATCTTCTGCCATGATCTATATGTTCCCTCCAAAAGCAGCATCCCTATTTGAACATCTCCAAAAGCTTGTTGAGTTGGGCCTGATTGCTTTTCTCGTAGGTCAAAGCACTCATTTTCTAACCACCGCCTTTATTTGTTACATTACTATAAGGAAAACCTGATCTCTTTTTTGACCATCTCTATTCTGAAGTTGCAAATTTACATCTTTTAAATCTCAGCAACAAAGAAGCCTTGGAGACTTGGCCTCTAAGAATTCAAGAGGCCTATGCATCTTACTTTTAGAGAGGCTTTAAGCCTCCTGCAGTGAAAGATTTTAGCCTCTTAGAAATGCCTTTTTAACATTAGTAATCTTTCCATTTACCTATGATAGCAACCTTTCAACTAAAAGCAACATGCTTGTCACGTTATACTTGTTTCCATTGACGTGCCATCTTAAGCCAAACCTCTTCCTACCAGTTGCGAATCTAGAGACTTTTTAAGATGCGGCAAAGTCAGTTGATCAGTTAGGTTGGGTCTATACCTTTTTGGTTGATTATCGGAATTTTGTATTGGGCAAATTGTACTTGCCAACATCGGTGAGCATGTACAAGGACAACTTATCGTAAATGTTCGGGGATTAACCCCCTTTCTATTTGCTAAATCATAACCAGTCCTTCAAAGTAGTCAGTAAATAGTATCCATGAGATTCCAGATATTTCCAATTAGCAGGTCAAGCAGTCTGAATAAGATCTCAGATATCATTGAGTCCAAAATTTCGGATGGCATTTTCAGCCATAACAGCATATAAGAAGTCAGCTTCTGCTGCTGGTTTGACTTCAGTCTGCTAGACTTTATAAATTCTGTATCTTCTCAAGCATGTGATCTTGTATTCTTGGATCTACCACAAAAGAGAATTTTGCAATATGGCTATTATTTGATGCTACTTTTTGGTAGTTTCTTGAGCATTGTGAATTTCATTAGGCTGACGATTTGATGTTATTCACTGGGTGCTGCGGTAGTTTCTAGCAAATTAGTCTAAATATACTAAAGGCTTTCAGTACACTAATCTTTTGGGTTAGGTCCGAAAACCTTGGAACAAGATTCTGAGGTCAGTTGCAACCACTATGTTCAACTTTTCATTATGTAAAGGATCCAACATGGCACTGTGTCTGAGTACGCATCTCTGTTGAAGCTTGATTTTAACCTCCATGAGTTCATTTTATCCTTACTAAATTCTCTGTTTATCCTTCGATATACATTTGATACAGGCCTTGCAGTTCCTTTGAGAAATGTAATTTTCTTTCCTATCCTGCTTTATGATTGAGCCACTATTTTGCCTGAATGAAGGTCCCACTATATGTGGCCACCAAAATGGCGTCCATCAGGAAGTCTTCACTTCTAGTTCCATCTGCTGATGCTTATGCTCGATGTGCTTTGCGTTGGATTGGATATGAACCCCGTTGCACACCGTATTGGCCGCATACTGTTCTATGGCTTTTGGCACATGCAATACCTGATTCTGCCATCGACTGGTGGCGTCTTCGGTTCTGCCTTGCTATTCGAAAGAAAGGCCAGCTAAAAGATGCAAGGAAGAAAGAGTAAGCTTTTGCATATAATGGAGGCACACAAATATGTGGGATTACCGTGGAGATCTCTCCGGCCCAAGAAAACCTTTGCATGCCTCTTGAGAAGCCTATGCCTCACTTATGCTTCTGTTTGATCTTTCCGTGCCATAAGTTGAGAAAAAGCTGAATGTAGTTTGATCTTTGTGCCTCTTGGTTTGTTAGTTTTATATCGACATTTCTGCTATTTGTTCAGGTAAATTTCTAGGTAACTATGCAACTTTTGAAACTTTCATTGATCCATCAAACGTTATGTTTTCTTTAGTTGCAATATTCTGATGATGTTGTTTTACTGTATTCCTCTGAAACCTATCTTGGAGTAGGAACTTCACTGGATGTTATTCACTAATTGAACTGCCATGGTCACCCGGAGCATTAGCACATGGATAGAGCCCTTGACTCTCCCACTGCAGCCGTGAATTCGATTCCCTAGTGGGCGCATGCGTGTGTGGCTGTGTTAGGCTTCTGCCTCCCTTTGTAACAGAAAAAAACCCCACCATTGTATCGACATAAATTTGGGCTAGATGACACCCTTCGTAATGAATTGCTCCGAATCCAACTCATTTAGCTCATATATTTCATGAGCTTTAGCTCTCCTCTGCTGACCATGAATGTAGATGGAACAACTCATCTTTTCATTCAGCTCGAGTTTCCGGTGATCGGTGAGATTGCCGGAATCCAACACGTCTTCAACTTACAGTTGGTTTCTGATACATTTTGCGATTTTTGGACTTAACATGCGAAGTAATTCAAATTCAGTAACCAAATAGAATACGATGGGATGCGTTATCCTGACAAACCTGCTAACATAGGGCTCAAGACATGGCCGATGGGAACCAATCCAACAGTTCTAACCGGAACCAAACCTGGACATAAACCGGTTGCAACCGAAACCGATCAAACTGGATCAGGAATCAAAACCAGAGACCACCCAGTTTGGTTCTGGTTATTTCTTCCATTGAACCATCCAAATTCAGTAAGAAAATAGAATACAATGGGATGCGATATCCCGATAAACCTGCTAACATAAGTCTCAAGACATGGCCGATTGGGAACCAATCCTATGGTTCTAGCCGGAACCAAACCTGGACATAAACCGGTTGCAACTGAAATCGATCAAACTGGATCAGGAATCAAAACTAGAGATCACCCAGTTTGGTTCTGGTTATTTCTTCCATTGAACCAGAACCAGAATGCACTGTTCCAAACCAGTTTAATTTTTATAATTAAAAAAAAAATAGAATTTTTTTACGGTTTTGAGCTGTTTAGGACTCAAACGGGAACCAGAATCAGAACCGACTCGATCCCAATTCGGTTCTAGTTCTTGGTTTCGGGAAAACCAGGACTGGCAGTGAGGAACTGCTGGTTTCAGTTTACCCGAAACTTACCATGTCTACATGGTTCATTGTACTCCTGAAAGATAAGAATCAAGGGAGCCAAACAATTTCCCAAAAATTTAAAATATATACACAAAGAAATTTAACTTGATTTGAACTTAGTTCAGATCTTAACTGGTTAAGATTATGCTTGATTTAGCACATCTGACCAACAGTCTCTAAGTTGGCCTGCATGAACACAAAAAATCACATTTGAATCAAATCAGCCCATTAAGCCCAAGTAAGTTTGATTCTAGCAACACATTAATTATAAGATCCTTTATTTCCTCCCAAAAGGAACAGTGAACCACCTGCAAATGAAGCGCAGGTCTTCAAATTGACAGTAAATTACAGTCACTAAGGGATGTACGTTCACTAACAAACTGAAAGAAAATGTGCTAGACATTTAACAACTGCCAGCTGAACTTAAAAGTTCAATATTTTCTAAGATAATTTTAGCAAAAACATAAATCTTCTTGGGCTTTAAGTCGACACCAAACACACAGATGAACCGAACTGCCCGCTGAACTTAAAAGTTCAATATTTTGTGAGATAATTTTAACAAAAACATAAATCTTCTTGGGCTTTAAGTCGACACTTTTGTGAACAGTACTAATTTTTGTAAAGTTTGAAACCTTTGATCATTCAACTACATCATAACCATACCTTGGTATTGTTCGTGCACACATTAATTCATGCTTAAACATACTCAAGAAACTCAATTGTTCAATCGGCAGTTAAATTCAAACTTCAAACGCAAATAAAGTACCTTTAATTTTCAAGCATAATAAATGCACTCGAAACTATTTGTCTTTTAACTTAGAGATTTCAACCACTTATCTTCAAGATTGAGCAGTTAAGATCTTTAAGAAGATAAGAGCATGGATTGGTGTGTGTATGGAGTAATTTATCCCTCTTTCTATATTTATATATGATGAATGTTGTGATAATCTCAAATGGCATACTCCTGAATTGTGATTATTCAACTAAGGGCATAAATGATTCAAATTGATGAAAAAAGAAAAAGAAAAAGAAAAATAAACCTTTTACTATGATAGGGCAGAAGCAAGTAGAAAGCACTTTTTTTCATTAATCCAAACTATTAATTATCTTGATTGAATGGTCATGATTTTGGCATACGTCATCTTGGAAGACTCTAGCATTTCTCTCTCTCTCTCTTTATATATATATATATATAGAGAGAGAGAGAGAATGAGAGCTTCTTTTATGATTTAAAACTACCATATATATATATATATATATATATATATATATATATAAAGAGAGAGAAAGGGGTTTTCTTTTACGAAATAAAACTACCATGTATATATATATATATATATATATATATATATATATATAGAGAGAGAGAGAGAGAGAGAGAGGAGGAGGAGGGAGCTTCTTTTGTGAGTTAAAACTACAGTGTGCATGGGATATTTGTGTGTGTGCGTGCATGTGTGTAGTCATGAGCCCATATTTTGGGTTTCCCAAGTCGAAGAACTTTCTATCTAGCTACTATGAAGGCTAGATAATAGTCTTCCGAAGTTATAAACATCAAATATTGGTTATTTTTCTACTTAAGAAATTTTTACATAAAATATTCGAACTTTCATAAGTTGTATAAAAGAAATAAAAAAAAAGATCCACAGTTTAAAATTGGGGAAGCAATGCTCCAGTAATAGAAAAAAATAAAGTGAATAGTTGCCAATACTTAGTCCAGAATTATAACCATCAAATGGTAATGATCGAGATAAACTTTCCTAATTGATATTTATCTCAATGGGGCTATCTCAAAGGCCAATTTTTTCCCCAAGGAATGGTTTCTTGACCTTCATCATATTCTTTTTCAAACTAGTGATTTACCTTACTCTTATGCTTGTTTTGCCCCAACTCATATCCCCCCCCACCCCCGACTTATAGTTCAGGCCAACAACATCATATATACAAAAAAAATGCGACTAAATCCACAAACATACCTCTAAAAAATATAAAATATCTCATCTAATCAAGCTCTCAAACTTTTTCTTCTTTCTCTTTCTCTTATCTTTTCTTTTTATCTTCATTTTCTTTTCGTGTAAGAGGAAGTAACATAGCTCAAGCTAGGTCCAGTTATGTATCGTCCATCTCTAGAAAAAGGCAATGGACTTTAATGAGAGCAAATGAAAAGATAGAGTTCATAACAAAGGACGGAGAGAAACCAAAGGTGCTATCCGGGTAGCACAGAAAATTTCAAAAATAAATGAGATATTTTTTAAAATTATGAAAAGTTTGTAATAATTTGGGGGTGTGCAAATAGTAATCCCGTCCCCTTTTTGAAATGACTAAAGCCCTTGCATAATATTGTTATATTTGTTTTTATGAAGGTGATAATTATGCAAATTCTACCTTCATTTTTAAGAGAAAACTTGTATATCACCATTGCGGTACCTTTATATAATTTTGTTCATAAAAACTTTTAGTAAGAATCATAAGTCTTATATAGATTTACTATGATTTATAAGGGTTTAACTACTGGCTTTTATCCTCTCATCGATTTTCTAAATTTTGGATAGGAAAAATTATCTTACCTCAACTCAACATAAATCTGCGACTACATCCATCCAAGTGAGATATTGCCAAGCCCCCTCCTATATTATATATAGAGAGAGAGAGAAAAAAAGAGAAAGAGTTCATTTGCAAGTGTAGATTCCTGAATCCCAATCGGTTGATTCTCTTGACAATGACACCTTGTTGGGACTATCCTCGATCATTCATTTCATTCATATATATTTCATCAAAGGCACCATCTTCAATAGTTCATTAAGAGCGATCAAATAGTTAGGGTTCAAAAGTATGAGTACTTTATCATGTCCCTCTTAAGTGGTAACATGGGATGCAAAAGAAGGATGAGTATGTATAGAGAGAGTCTTGCCATTTATATGTCTTCTTATATGTGAGATCCTAATCATTTCATCAAATTAAGAGATGGATAGCTGATATCACAAAGTAGAAAGCAAAAGTTTGCCTTCTAAATCAAGGTACAACTTTAAAACGGTAGAAGGTTAATGTGTACTTTTTACATCTTTTATTTTAATGATACATCTTCTAGATCAAATCGACATTTGTAAGGATATTGCAAACATATTATACACTATATATAAGTGACAGAATTTATGCATATACTCAAATAATAGGATTATTTTTGGGGTTAGAAATCTCTTTGCCCTCAAATATATATTTGTGGGTCACATATACTCATCTATATATAGAGTCCTTTGGTGCATAATCTTTAACAAACATTTTCATCGTTTGATCTTTGAGATCAACCGTCAAGATTTGAATTAAATATAAAGTAATTAATATCTCTATCATTGTTTGTAAAAGATCGAATGATGAAAATGTTTGTTAAGATTATGTACCAAAAAAGTATTATGCAGCTAAGACACTCTTATACGTGTGTGTGTGTATATATATATATATATATGTGTGTGTGTGTGTGTGTGAGGAAAAAGAGAAAGAGAGAGATCCCAAAAATGCATCTTCCCCTATTTAAAACTTACAAATTTCAAATAGAGAAGTCCTTACTGGAGCATTTTAGTGGTTCCAATGTGCTGTCTCCAAAAATTCGATTCACACAATACTCTGCCATAGGATCGATCATCAACCAACTCAAGGCCATCCTGCATCGTCATGCGGGGTCCAAAGAATCCCTCACATTGAGACCCTAAACACCATACTTCCACTTCTTTTCCTTTTCACTATCACTCCTCGGTACCACCACTGTTCATGCGCTAAAAATATATCATGTGCTGTCTCTCAATATATATATATTGCTCAATGCATTAATAGGTCTTCCATGGAGAAGTTTCCATGGTTGATCTCGGTTTGATGCACCCACAACCTTTTAATGAATTGATGTGAGGAATCGGACAAAGATAAATAAGTGATAAGTCCCGGTACCATCTCTTTCCATCACCCTTTCTTTATATGTACACGATGAACTGGCAGCATCTTTAATTTGCATAAAATATAGGCTTCCTGATTTTATTTCCTGTCTTGGCTATACCATCTTTTATTTATATTATGGGCTCCCTCATTTGCATTGCACTGTTGATAGCAATCCTCTCTCTCTCTCTCTGCATTCCCTGTTGATAGCAACTCCCTCTCTCTCACACACATTCATACACCACACACGAAGAAAGAAGAAAGGCTCATTGTGATGGGAAGGCAACCTTGCTGCGAGAAGATTGGGTTGAAGAGGGGTCCATGGACTGCCGAGGAAGATAAGAAGCTTATGAACTTCATCCTCACCAATGGCCAGCATTGTTGGCGGCTCGTTCCGAAGCTTGCTGGTATGCAATCACCTCGTTGAGGAACTAGAATCATTCATCGTTAGAAACTTCTCATTTTGACAAAAAATCTGCAGTAGTTTCAATCATTGAAAAACTTTTGTTTTGTCTATGATAAATGCAGGCCTGCAGAGATGTGGAAAAAGTTGCAGGTTGAGATGGACCAACTATCTGCGGCCAGACCTCAAGAGGGGAGCATTTTCTGAAGCAGAAGAAAACCAGATAATTGAATTGCATGCTCGCCTCGGCAACAGGTTTACTTACCTTCTAACTAACAAAATAGATTAAGTTGAGACACCCCAAACCAGTCCTTGTGCAATTCTCAAAGTCATACTGGGTTTCTGTAACTCTGAAAAATAGTTTCTCGGAGTAGCTAAACCAATACCGAATCGAGCCTTTTGTTTTAAATGGGATTTACTTCATGAATTCTTCGTCACAATCGGAGTATCTAACTCTGAATTGGGCTCAAATCTGAAAATTTCAGGTGGTCAAAGATTGCAGCACATTTCCCAGGAAGAACTGACAATGAAATCAAAAACCACTGGAACACGCGCATCAAGAAGAGGCTCAAGTTTTTAGGCTTAGATCCCCTGACTCACAACCCAATCAACTCCGTGACGAGCGAAAGGGAGGCGATTATGGAGAAGGATGCCAGAGAGAGCACGATTAGTTCATTAGAAAATGTTCGTGGCAACAATACTGATACCCATGATCATGAACAAAAATCTGCGCCTGAACTAGATGACACTGCTGCATTTTGGCATAGGTACAGCATGCTATGGGAGACCCAAGATCCAAATGATACCTCAAAATCATCGTCATCGGCATCGTCATCATCATCGTTGACTGCAACAGCAACCACAACAACTTCATTGCCCTCAGTGGCAGCAGGATCAGAATGTGAAACCCTCCACATTGTCCCGTGCGATTATTCAAGTTCAATTCTGGATAAACTGAGGCCACTATGGGATGAGAGAATGGACTATTTCCGTGTATGGGATGGTGTTCAGTTCCTTGATGGAATTTTGTAATTGATCTTATTACGACTCTTTTTCCATTATAAAGTATGGCAGTCATTGTCACAAGGCAAAATTTTCAAGCAATTCAGCATCTCTCTCTCACGCACAGACACAATTTTGGACAGTTAGGCCACTACGGGAAGAGAATATGGATTATTTTCCTGTATGGCATCCTTGATGGGATTTTGTATTTGATGTTATCAATTATCATGACCAACTTTGCTTCTTCTTCCATCATAAAGTACAACAGCCATTATCATAAGCCAAATTTTAAAGCAATTCATCATTTCTTCTCTCTCTCTCATGGTTATATGTGATTAACAAGGAATCTTTTAGACTTATCTTTTTAGATGACGACAAGATTAAAAGTTGATCAGGATGGCGGAAAGGTCATAATGAGGGAAGGCAAAGATTAGGATGGCTGTTTAAGAAATTAAGCAGCTCAGGTTCTTCATTGTGTGTGCGGTGATATGGCCCCTAGCTTCCACCAAATAAATTGTTAGAACTGTCTTCTGTCGGTCTAACCCATTATATGGACCTTTTATATAATAACAATGAGTTTAGCATGTATAACCCACCTTATTTGGTGAGGGATAAGGCATGGTTTTGGTTTTGGTTTTGGTGGTTCATCTTTGGAGCTGATCTAGCACTCATGACATATGCTAGGCACCGGTTTCTACTTTGGAGAGATGCTCATGGGAGTTGAACCCTTAACTCACTTGTTTGTCAGCCGGGCCTCTTCCCACTATTCTAAGCCCCCTGGATCAAGTGCAATGACACCGACAACAACAACAATACCAAGCCTTTTCTCGTACTAGATGGGACTTGCTACATGATTTTTTTTGTTTCTATAAAACTCGATTATATGCCATGCTAACAGTTAACTCAACATAAATTAGATCATTCTTTATTTTTTCTTCCAACATTTTAATATTTTTATATTCAAGTGCAATGAGATAAATAAATATTTAAATCAGAGTTCTTAAATGGATTGAAATGATAAAGGAAGAAGCATAATCAGGAATGATGGCATTGCCGATTAGCACTACGTAGGACTTGGTTCCCTTTAGGAGTGCCAATGGTGTGATCCCAACCAGCTTTGAAGGCATCCCAGTTAAATCCTATCTAGCACGGGCACATTCAGCTTTATGAGGTTGGGGGTCATATCCTCATCTTGAGTTCACTTCAAATAGGGTTCTTCATCAGAAAAAAAAACTTCCAACTGTTCCATGAGAATTTTATGTTTGTCCGAAACAACTTCGTATGATATTAAATGTTGATTTTAACAATGAAATCAGTTTAGCATAGTTCACCAATAACCAAAAGCAAAACCAATATCAAGCCTTTTCCTACACTAAATCCACTATATGGATTATTCCTTGCTATATATATATGTGACCGTAGCCCATGTGTAAATTCATACATGCTCAAATCTACTTAAAAATTTCAATCGTTTGATCATCAAGAGTAAAAGTTGAGATCTTTAAACCAAAAAGCAAACTAGTACTGGTGCATTAAATATATTTTGTAATAAATAAATATTATTTTTTGCTTTTTTAATTTAAAACTCAATCATTGATCTCATTGATTGAACGATTGAGATATTTTAAAATATTTGAGCACAAATTGATGTTTGTATTTACAATGATATATGTATATATAGAGAGAGTGATTGAATCCTATCCATTATATATGATCATTTCTTTTCGAAGGCATGAGTGTGATATCGTTATTGTTCATCATTTTTTAAAATCTTTTAAATTACACTCATGTCACGCAAAAATAATTAGTGGGCATGAGTAAGTATGTGAGAGGTGAGCATGATCTAGTTTTCCTCTATATATATCCAAACTTTATGTGTTTGGGTTGCTTGTGCATAAGAAGTGCATTATAATTATGCCCTCTAAATTATACTGTCTTTCTAGAAAATCATAATTTAATTGCATTAACTTATTCAAGCCTCCAGGACATGGAATCGCGTGTTTCCAAATATAATTGCATTACTAATGATTCTTCCTTTAATGATTAGGAGGTATTGTATTGGAATACGAACAAGGAATATTTCGAATGAGGCTGGGAACAATTTCTGAACTGCGACAAGGGATGAATGGGACACTGAAGACAGCAAGCCCTTTCAATCATGTTGTCACCATGCAGCATCTATTTTCAATTATCAGCTCAATATTTTTATTAGCTTTCATGTTGACTTTAATTCGTTGATAATCTTCTTCAGCAATATGCTCCTTTCTTTTTTCATCCACAGGGGCTCACCGTCCGGTGGGGCTCTGTTGCTCACTCACAGGTGGGGAGTTCAATTCCCGGAGGTTGCTTGTTTATGTGTGTGTTAGGATTTGGCCTCCTATTGTAAAAGAAAAAAAGGTGCTCCTCTTTTCTTCCTTAATAGTGAGACCTAGATATGCCACAATGCCCAGTGCGGTGGATCTACATTTTAGGGTGGGTTGAACAACTGATTTGTATTACCGTGGGCTCTGTCATATAGCTTATGGTTATATTGTATTATATATATAGAAAAACTGGTCCATACTTAATACTCAATCGCATTCAGTCGGTATCACCTTTTATCGCATTTCACTACTACTCCACTCTCTCGTACCACCTTTTATGTATGAGCGGTCTTACGATTTTATTTTGGGCTTTTAGGTGGTAGTGATTTTAACTTGTGAGAGACAGTTTTAGGCAATGAAATAATGAAAAGCAATGAAAGATTCTTTCAAATAGTGGAGTAATGAAAAGTGACGGAAGGTGATGGTCGGTGGTTAAAATGGTAAAATCATGCATAACGAGCCATTGAGTATTAACTATGGACTACTTTTTAAAACAGTGAAATCAAGCAAAACGAGTCATTGAGTGTGGACTACTTTCCATGTATATTGCCCATGAATTCAACTGTGGCATACGATGCCATAGCCTCTATGTTATACATTAGAGAATGGATCCAACCGTGGGCTATATGTTTTAATGCTTCTAATTTGGGGAGGGACATTCTGACCTCAATTCTATGTAGATAAATGTACCATTTTGTGAACTTTGTGCGTTGAACAAACTCCATAATATTTTCGAAAGACCCATATATACCGGCCTCGTGCGTGAAACATATAGATAATATTTAACAAATTTGGACATATTTGAGTACTTAAGTATATAATTATTATTGATATACATATATACATATATATATACATATATACATATATATATACATATATATATATATATGCTAGAATTAAAGCCACAATTGGCTCATGAATTTTCCCTAAGATAAAACAATATAATATGGTGAAAACGGAAAAACACGTACGCACTAAATACCATGAAAAGGATTTGCAGACGGATTGTGTTTGCAATAGAAGCTCTCGTAAACATATCACTACGCAACAGTTCAATTCATATACGCATATATAAGCTTTTAAAAATATCACTACGCAACATTTTCATGGAATCAGCATTGAGAAAGTTTACGAGAGCTTATGCAAAAGAATTCAACAGTTTTAAAATTATTCGCATCATGCATGTTAATACAGCGACATGCGTTGTTGATCAGAGTGAGATGAGGCCGATTCCATGAAAAGATCGTGTTTGCACGAAAAGAAGTCGCGAGTCAACTTGTGCTCGATTGCCCAAGATCACGGAAACAGGAATCTATCATGACCGATCACTTTCGTATACTGTGGGGAGGTGTGTGTGTGCGCGCGCGCGCGTGCACGTATATGTGAGAGAAATAAGAAAAAACTCTTTCCAAGGCCTTTTGGGACGTACTGTTACCAAACTGGTTCCTAACTGGTTCGATGAGTTCAACCGAAATTGAACTGGACTCAAGAACCGGTTGAACCTGTTACTTGAATCGGAGACCACCCAATTCGGTTTTGGTTTCACTTTTTATAAAATCTGGTACCGAAACCAAATTGGAACAATTGGTTCTAGTTATTTTTTGTTTTTTCTATAATTTTTAAATTTTTTAATAAAGTTATCGGTTTCGGGCAGTTTTGAACCCCAACTGAAACCATTCGGAAACGAAACGGTTAAACTCAAACCAGAACCGTTCTAGAACGGACGGTTCTAAAACCGTAACCGGCCCCGGACCAGTTTCATTATGGTTCTAGGTTATGGGGAAACCTGAACTGGGCATGTCTACTGCTACCTATTCGAGATGGAGAAGGAGCTGTTTGATTACGAGGATTGAGAGAATGGAACTAAAAGTTTTGATCGTAATCTCCGGACACAATACTGACACATAAAATTGGTGCCTCTTTCCTTGAAGTTTCATAGAGTAGCATCCCCTTTCACTACGTCTGGTGTCTCATAGCCAGCCAACTCACAATCAACTATCGGATGCAAAACTTTGAGCTTGGCGAGTGGCCCCCGACCCAGATATATACCTTATTCCCCGGTCTGGGTTTTCAAATCATTGCATGAATAACATATTGGGATCAAGTCATGCACAAAATTGTACACAGTTGTTTAAATAATCATATTGACTTGATCGTGTATATTCGCTTTATTCCCTCCTCCTGCTAATCATTCCAATCATGTATGTGATGTTTATCTTCTTAGAAAGATGCACCTCTTGATGCTTTCTTTCTTTATTGATTGTCCCTTTGAGAAATAAAAGCATATATATATATATATATATAGAGAGAGAGAGAGAGAGAAGTCCTTTAAGAGTATAAACTCCCGAATTCTAGTCATTTGATCCCCTTGATAATAGCATTTTGTTGGCATTGTCCTCGATCATTCATAAATGTCAGTTGGTGATCTTTGGGAACTATATATTCTTAAAGACCCTATCATTCATTCTTATATATTTCATCGAGTACCATCCTCAATAGTTCATTAAGAGTGATAAAATAGTTAGGGTTCAAGAGTATGAGTACCTTACCATGTCCCTCCCAGGTGGCAACGTGGGGTGCAAAAAAAACATGTGTGTATAGAGAGTCCTGCCAATTATGTCTGCTCATATGTAAGATCTTAATCATTTGATCAAATTAAGAGATGGATAGTTGATATCACAAAGTAGAAAGCAAAAATTTGCCTTCTAAGTCAAGGTACAACTTTAGAACCGTAAAAGGTTAATGTGTACTTTTTACATGTTTTATTTTAGTGATACATCTTCTAGATCAAATCGACATTTATAAGATTATTGCAAACATATTATATATATGTGATGTTTCGTAGGAAACAGACAATGCAAAATTTTGTTGAGTCTTAGAGGGTGTGATGTTTCGTGCATGAATGCCCAACTTTGAAGTTAAGCATACTCAGTCGAAAGTAGTACTGGGATGGGCTCCTCGTGTTCCACCCTTGATAAAGGTTACTAAGTTTTTTTTCCTTTGGTCTTCGAGAATTACAACACTTATACCCTTGCCATGGCAGATCTTCGTTACGTTTTGACACAATGTGACCAACTAAAACAGGTATAGATCGACTTCGGTTTTACTGGGGAATCTGGTGTTTATGAATTTGTTTGGCTTCCAGATTAGTCTATTGTTGCTCGAGTACATTGATCTTAGCTAGATCAAAGTTTCTTTGAGTAGATCCAGCGGAGAAATCAAAGGATCTGGACAATTGAATAACGATGGGATGAGATCTTTGCAGATCGTCTGTGGTTGGTACTTTTCAGCAGTAATTGCACAAAACGAGTCATTGGACGGAAATAGATCTGATCTGCTCGCTCACTTTCCATTCTAAACGTCTGATCAAGGATGTCAATGGTGGATTCACGTTTGATTGTGGAAATTTGGTATTGAATTGAGTCTCCAAAACATTCAAGTGGTTGTTTGTGAGTTTCTGTAGAGTTTTGCAGAAAGAGAACAATCAGATAGGGACAACTTTGATCTGTTCATTTATTTCCTTTTTTTATCGCCACCACTTCTGCTGCACCAGAAAATCACCATGGCACTTAAGGACTTATCTTGAGTACACTTTTTGGTAAACCAATTATTTTATCTGCACTAAATCTCATTCCCAAGATATTGTTGCTGTTGCTTTACGTTAAGGAGAGGGTGGTGTGAGTGGACCCTTCTCCTACAGTGGCTGTGTTGGCCGGAGTAGAATGAGACGTCTCTCTTTAACCTGTTGATATTTGAGGGAGCACTAGCTTTGTCATGTATCATCATCGATCATAGTCGTCCGCAATCCAAGGAATTATTTTTCCTCCATTGAAAGACTCTCTTTTGTCCACAATCAAACCAAATGGAAAGCTGAGACTTTCCTTTCTCAGAGAGAAAGAGATTTGAATCATTGTAGATATAGGAAAGGGTTTGACTGACTCATGGCAAAAACATACCATGAATGGCTCACGAAGAGCACAATTTGGGGGCAGGTAACAAGGGGCGATGACTCTATGAGTACTTACTAGCGGGTTAAGTCGAAGAAAACCTTTAACTTGAAGTTCACGAAACTTTTCCATGCGAACAGATTGGTGTACTTTAATTCCTTTCTAAAATGGTGCAATGCCAGATGACTGAATTCAATTGGATCCATATCCAACTGTTTTTTTAGAAAATTATGTGTATATATAGAGAGAGTCTCCGCATTTTCAGAGAGGGTCTCCATATTTTTGTTATGGAAGGATGCGAGGGTAAGGAAGCTAGTCCTAGATAATAAGATTCGTATTGGTTCTTGGAATATCGAAACATTATCCGGTAAGCTAATGGAGGTGGTAGATACTATGATTCGGAGAAATATTCATATTCTATGTTTACAAGAGACAAAATGGGTTGGAGAAAAAGCAAAGGAGATAGAGGATACATGTTTTAAATTATGGTACTCAGATAAAGAAAAGGCTCAAAACGGAGTTGGTATTATTATAAATAAAGATTTAAAGGATAGTGTACTAGATATGATGACTGAATCATGATGTTGAAATTAGTGTTAGGAGCATAGGTTTTGAATATAGTTTGTACTTACGCACCCCAAGTAGGACTAGAAGATAGTATAAAGACAACTTTTGGGGAAGAGTTAGATAAGGTTATTCAAAAGATTCCACAAAGGGAGATGATTTGTCTAGAGAGGGTCGCTACATTGCCGCCCGAATGTAGTGAATAATTTTCAGAGAAGGTCTCCGCATTTTTGTTATGGACGGATGCAGGGATAAGGAAGTTAGTCCTAGATAATAAGATTCGTATTGGTTCTTGGAATATCGAAACATTATCCGGTAAGCTAATGGAGGTGGTAGATACTATAATTCGAAAAAATATTCATATTCTATGTTTACAAGAGACAAAATGGGTTGGAGAAAAAGCAAAGGAGATAGAGGATACAGGTTTTAAATTATGGTACTCAGATAAAGAAAAGGCTCAAAACGGAGTTGATATTATCATAAATAAAGATTTAAAGGATAGTGTAGTAGACATACAACGATATGGTGACCGAATCATGACGTTGAAATTAGTGTTAGGAGCACAGGTTTTGAATATAGTTTGTGCTTACGCACCCCAAGTAGGACTAGAAGATAGTATAAAAACAACTTTTGGGGAAGAGTTAGATAAGGTGATTCAAAAGATTACACAAAGGGAGATGATTTGTTTAGGAGGAGACTTAAATAGACATGTCGGTAAAGAGGCATTAGGATATCAAGGGATTCACAAAAACTTTGGTTTTGGGGATATAAATGAGGAAGGTAGGGAGATTTTAAATTTTGCTATGGCATTTGATCTCTTTATATAGCTGACCCCGTCTAGTATGGGAAAAGGCTTAGTAGTTGTTGTTGTATTTGATCTCTTTATAGTGAATACAATATTCAAAAATGAGACAAACATTTAATTACTTATAAGAGTGGCTTATCACAAACACAAATTGATTACTTTATTTGTAGAAAAAAAGATAGAGCGTGTTGTAAAGATTATAAGGTAATTTCAGGAGAAAGCTTAACCACCCAACATCGACTTTTAGTTATGGATTTACAAATAAAAAAATAGACAAAGAAGAAAAGAGTGCATCGAGCTATTCGGACTAAATGGTGGAACCTCAAAAGCAAGAAAAAAAATATATTTAAACAGAAAGTCCTTTAAGGAGATGTTTGGAATTATGTTGGTATACCCTGTGATATGTGGAACAACATAGCTATACATATTAGGAAAGTAGTGAAAGATGTATTAGGTATATCTAAAGGAGGTGTACCGACACAAAAAGAAGTTTGGTGGTGGAGTAAAGTAGTGCAAATAAAATCAAGGCAAAGAGGGCATGCTACAAATTACATTATGATAAGAAAACTAGTGAAACTTTAGAGGCTTATAAGAAAGCAAAGAATAAAGCAAAAAAGGCCGTGAGTGAAGCAAAATCTAAAATTTGAGAGGATTTATATAAAAAAACTCAACTCAAAAGAGGGTGAAAGAGATATTTTTAGGATAGCTAGGGCTAGAGATAAGAAAACTAAAGATCTTAACTATGTTAGATGCATCAAAGACGAGGATGAAAAAATTCTAGTGGCAAATGATGATATAAGAAATAGATGGAAAAACTATTTTTATAAGCTTTTTAATGAAAATAAAGATGTTAGTATTAGCTTAGGAGAGTTAGCCAAATCAAAAAAGTATATAAACCACAATTTCTACCGACGTATTCAAAAGAATGAAGTCAAAGAGGCTCTTAAACATATGAAGGGTGGTAAATCGGTATGACCAGATAATATTCTTATAGAAGTTTGGAAAATACTGGGAGACATAGGAATCACTTGGCTCACAAGACTATTTAATGAAATATGGAAAAACCAAAAAGATGCCTGAAGAATAGAGAGCAAGTACACTTATACCCATATATAAGAACAAGGGAGACATTCAAAATTGTACAAATTATCAAGGTATCAAGTTAATGAGTCATATTATGAAATTATGGGAAAGAATTATCGAACGTAGATTAAGACAAGTATCAAGTACAACAGAGAACCAATTTGGATTCATGCCAGGTAGATCTACTATTGAAGCGATTCACCTTTTGAGACGTCTTATGAAACATTTTAGAGCAAAAAAGAAAAACCTTCACATGATATTTATTGATATAGAAAAAGCTTATGATAGGGTACCAAGGGAGGTTCTTTGGAGAACTTTGGAAAAAAGAGGTATCCCATTGACATACATTAACCTTATAAGAGACATGTATGATGGTGCAAAAACATGTGTGAGGACTCATGAAGGAATGACAAACTTCTTTGAAGTTAATATTGGGTTACATCAAGGATCAACTTTAAGTCCATACTTATTTATAATGATGATGGATGAGTTAACAAAACATATTCAAGATGAAGTACCTTGGTATATGTTATTTGCAGATGACATTGTATTAGTGGAGGAGTCTAAGGAAAAAGTTAATAGAAAATTGGAACTATGGAGAGAAACATTAGAAAGCAAAGGCCTCCGACTTAGTAGAACAAAGACAAAATATATGGAATGTAAGTTTGATCATTTGGTTACCTCAGAGGACATAGAAATTAAAATTGGTACACATTGCATCCCCCAAAAGGAAAGTTTTAAATACCTAGGGTCAATTTTTCAGAGTGATGGAAGAATTGATGGAGATGTTACACATAGAATTAATGCTGGTTGGTTAAAATGGAGAGGAGCAACAGGTATTCTTTGTGATAAGAAGATACCATTAAAGTTAAAAGGTAAATATTATAGAGCATCAATTAGGCCTGCCATGTTTTATGGTTCTGAGTGTTGGGCAGTTAATCATCAACATGTACAAAAGATGTCTGTGACAGAAATGAAGATGTTGAGATGGATGAATGGTCATACAAGAAAAGACCGTATACATAATGAGGTTATTAGAAACAAATTAGGAGTGGCAACAATAGACGATAAAATGAGAGAATATCATTTAAGATGGTTTGGACATATAAAAAGAAGATGAAAAGAAGAACCCGTAAGAAGGTTAGAAAACTAAATTTGGAAAGTATTAAAAGAGCTAGAAGACGACCATAAAAGTGTTGGAAAGAAACAATAAAAAATGATCTAGCTTATTGTGAGTTAACTGCTAACATGGCACACGATAGGGATCTCTGGAAACAAAGAATCCATGTAGCCGACCTTGTCTAGTATGGGAAAAGGCTTAGTTGTTGTTGTTGTTGTATGTGTATATATAGAGAGAGTATTACCTGTATAATGCATCTTCGTGCATAATCTTGCACCAAGATCTTTATACTTTGATCTTTAGGATCGACGGTGAAAATTATAATCAAATAGAGGGTTGTATCATTGTAGTTGCATTTATTGCATTTACGTGCATTAAACATAAAGTAATTCAAATCTATGTCGTTAATCTCAAAAATCGAACGGTGAAAATCTTGGTACAACGTTCGTTATACACAATATGCATTTTGTACCTAAGACACCCTCTCTCTCTCTCTCTATCTATATATATATATATAGTATTTGTGTACACATAATTACGTACATGCTCAACTAAGTAAGCTTATTAGCAACGAACAAACTGGGATACAGAGTGCTCGTGTTTGCCTTAGCTTATGAGTTTACTCAAATTCAGTTTATAAAGAAGAATGGGCTACCAACAACCTTCTACCTTTTTGAGATCATTGTGCTACACAAAACCTGAACCATGAATATGAACCTGGAACCAGAAAAAGAAAAGCCGATAAGAACCGACCGAGCCAAGCACAAAGTGTTGTATTTGGCTTAGATAGCTTAATAAGGCAGCTTTTGTTCAGTTCATGAATATGAATAAGCTCCGCATGAGCCAAAGCATAAGCAACTCGTTTCGATCCCGAGACCTACTTGCAGTGCACATATCAGATTCTAACCGTGGTCACATTTGTCCATGACTAAGAGACTGAGGTCAATTTGTGGTAGTTCTTCCATAATCAACTGTCCTGATTTCCTCTCGTACTGTTGTGTTGCCTTTTTTTTCTTCTCAAGCAGTGATTGCGGTGGTAGCAGTGAACTCCTAGAAATCCACGTTGCTTACCCGTTTAGTGACTCTTGGAATACCATTCACTGTTCTCTTGTTTTTCCTAGTCTTTTCTTGTGATCCATCATCATACCGCTCTCTTCTTTTCCATTATATCCTTAGACATGACAATATTCGATCGCTTCCCACTGTCCTTGTCCTCGTCCCTTCTACTGCATACCAACTATTTGATCATCTGCTTCAACCAACTCTTCCTTCTGTACTGGAACTGTTTTTTGTTTCTGAGTAGTCTGCTTCTCCCTGTTTGTCACTGCAAATGGATGGTGATTCGAGTCGGTTGAGGTCCTCTGTTTGGCCAGTCTTTTCTGGCCAGTGTGGAGGGGATGAATGGTATGATGGTGATGTTTGGTTTGTTTATAGGTTTAATAGTTTGGTTTGTTGCTTATGGTTATGCTGAGAGTTGTGAATTGTATGGATGTGGGTCTCTAAATTTTGTTCCTCATGACCACTGTTCTAACTAAACTGCCTCTTTGGAAATGATCTCTTTTTGCATGAGGATGATTATTATGTGTATTGAAGTTCAATGCTGTCAGAATATGATGGAAGTATTTCATGTGATACTTTATTCAGTTGAGGATGATAATTCAGAAACCAATTTCTTGTTTTATTAAACCAATTACCCAGCTACAAATTTCTCTGTGTAAGCGCCTCCAGAGAGTTTGAGAAATTGTGGTGGCAATTTTCGCATGATATTGCGTGCCAAGTTTCTAACAAACTTTCTCCACTTGCGGTTTCCCAAGTGCTAATCATTTAGAATATGTGATCAAGGTTATGAGATACATAAGAAGGGCTACCATTGAAAACTTGCACATTTCTATACTAATTCTTGTGCAAAATTTTCAATCCATGCTTGCTATGCTTTTCATAAATATTTTACTTTCCCAGTTCGATTTAGCCGCTTGTGAACATTTAAGTTTTCTAGTTCAAATTTGAGAAACCGAATATGCTTGAAGGGATAGTCACTGGAATTCTACAAGAAGAGTTAAGAGAACAACCTTCGGTTGATCATGTTCCTCTATGTCACTAAAATGGAAATAGGAAAAAGAGCACTCATGATGCGAATAAAGGGTATTGTGTTTTACACGTGAGGATTGAGCGTAGATCCTATTTTGAGAAAACTCTCAGTGTATTGTTTGCTTACTGACTCCTTTTAGTCCGCTCTAGTTACTAGAAAACTCTTTTCTCTATGTAATTAAATAGAGATCTATGATTGAAGAATTTGTAGTAGAAGAAACTTTCATGAACTAAAGATTTTGTTATAGTGTACAAAAATTACTTAGTGCACTTCCCCAAATAAAAAGGTTACCTAGTACAAGAACAATGCTGCAACTTTCTTTGAATCTACTTCCTCACTAAAACACAAACAATTTAAGTGGGTCAATAGTTTGTTCAAGAGAAGGTTCAAGACCGGAAGTTACAGACTATATTTTGTTTTAAGAGAACAGATAAATGCTATATATTCTTATTAAGTGTCTGTGTGATCATTAGAACTTAGGTAAGGTTTTAGACTCATGCATTAATGGAGGGGGCAGACAGAAATAGATAGACAACTTAAAATACTATGTTTCTGTTCAAAGGGATAGAGTTTCTAATTATCATCCTTATAAAACTTTCTGTTATATCAAACATTATCATCATTTGGATGGTTTTCTACTAAATTTTTCTGGTCTAATGCCTACATTCCAAGTAACTCAAAAAGGAAGGTATAACCTCCACGAAGCAAGGAATCCTCAGTGATGAATTGTTGGTATGAGAGTGACTAGAGAGGATTCAATTTGTTTAAGATGTAGCATTTTCCTTTGACATTTCAATGATTATCGATTAAAGTTTTAGAGTCCAACTAACTTATGTCCACACTAGCACCTATTGAAAGCTCTGGGAACCTAGTCAGGAGATATTAAAGTCAGGCCACAAGAACAATTTTGTTCATTAACCGTTATTCCAATGGTGCTACCCAAACTTTAAAATTTAGAATGCGTTTCCTAGTTCTTTTGACAAAACTTGTAACGTTTACTTTAAGCAGGACTTGCTTGGTAATCCATCAAAGATATTTTGCATGAAGTTCATTATTAGTACACATGAAATATAAGAAAATGCAGATGTATCCTCCGAAGGATGTCGCTTTGTTCATATCCATATGTTGGGATATATTGTTTGTTAAATGGTTGTCTACTATTTAAGTTTGAGCTCCTTTTGAATGTGAGTAGCGATATGAGCATGGTTCTTGTAGACAAAGGTAAACTTTACTTTGAACTGGAGACCTATCTTTAAAGATTTCACTATTGCAATTCACTCATGGTGCCTTCACAGAATTTTGTGAAAGCGATAGAAATGTTAGGACAGAGGAGCCATATTTGTAAAGCTTATGCCAATGGAACAATGCAAAAATGTTGATGACAGTGTAACACTCCAAGAGGGCTACAACATGCTAAGAGTTGCAAAAGATAGAAAATTTCAAGGTACTAATATATTAGACCACGCGAATTAGTTGCCAAAGATAGAAAAACACCAAGGCAAACAAAATATCACAACACACCTGTTGAGAGTATGAAGAAGATGGGATCATGAGAAGAAAAGGAAGTCAAGAATATGGCTGCATGTTTATTTTCTTGTGGTAGTTTATTGTAGAGTTTTTTGTTTAATTTTGTTTTTAAAGGTAGCTTTAAATTAGATTCATTAATGACACTTAAGTAATAATTTGTATTAGTGTAAGCTTGTATTTAAGGAGAAACCTTAACAACATTCTATAGGGATTAGATAATAAAGAATAAAAGAAAGTGAGTGGGCGGCAACTACTGGCTTCTTCCTGCCGACTTCCCCAATTCATCTTCTAACTTCAAATCAGGTTTTTCTATCAATTTTATGTTTAATTTTGACATACTATCAGAGCCTATTGGACATTTTCTATATTGGTGAAGGAAAAATAGTTGTGACATGTAGAGCAACTAGAAGAACAAGGAAGGCTTATTTGAAGTGAAAATTTTCACAGATCTACAAGTTGCTGGACAATTTCAGTCAAGAACGTATATACAAAATAGAAGGAGGATTAAAAGAGGAATCCCATGGTGTAGCCTATGAAACTGACTAGAAATCAGAACCTTTTCATATCACCAACATTTGGTTGAATGACATAAATTATAGGGAATGGGCATGATCCATAGAGTTGGTTCTTCGATCTAGAGGAAAATTGCACATCATTAAGCAAGACCAGATTCATCCAAATTAATAAAGTGTAGATTTTGAAAGATGGTGTAAGGATGATGCCTTGGTAAGTTCATAGTTAATTCAATCCATGCTTACATCTATCAATAATAAGACATTTATGTATATGGAATCGATTGCAAAAATTTGGTATGCAGTCGACGAAGCATATTCTCCATAAAGGAATATAGCTAAAGAGTATGAAATCTAAGAAAAAATGAGGAAATATCACTATTAGTGACTATTATGGAGAACAGTGTGGGCTGTGGAATGAACAAAGATACATTATAGAAAATAAATGTAGTCACTGAATAAAGGAGGGAAATATGGATGCATAAATTCGAAAAGTCTTTGATCTTCTATGGGGTATATCCTCATAATATGAACCAATAAAGCTAAATATTCTCATAAAAGAGGAACTTCCCTCAGTGAGAATAATATATTCTCTGTTTTTGCGAGAGGAAGATAGAAACATTTAGAGAAATGAGAGCAAGTATAATCCGAAAAGGTTGCATTTGCTGAAAAAGGGCATATTAACTACCAAAGAGGGAGAGACTCGATTAGAGGTAGAGGAAGAAGACGATCCCATAATTATGAAGATAAGAATAGACTTCAGTGCACACATTATGGGAAGAGATGACATATTCGTAAACATTGCTGGAAAATTATAGGTAGGCCAACATATTACAAAGATTATGAAAATCATGTGGCAGCAACAAGTGAGAAGAAAGCATAGTCAGTTCTATGGATGAAATGATAGAATTGAAGAAGAAACTAGTAGAAATTGAATTGAGATTACGTGAGTAGCCCTCAACATCTTCATTAAATAATGAAACGATCCATCCTACCTCATACAACATTAGTGGTAACCCCTTTCTTAAAAATTCTGCATGTTCAAATTTATGGATTATAGACTCTGGAACCACTCATCACATGGTAGGTAATAAATCTAACTTCATAAGGTATTAGACTACCTCTATGCCATAATATGTGAAGGTAGCAAATGACTCCTTAGTACCAATGGAAGGAAAGGGAATAATTCAAACTAAAAATTTCATACTTGAGTCAGTAATTTATATTCTTGAGTTTCGAGTAAATTTGCTATCCGTGAGTTCCTTGATTAAAGACTTAAATTATTCAGTCATGTTTTCTCCTTCTGGTTGTGTATTTTAGGATTTGGAAACAGGAAGAACCTTTGGATGTAGTGAACTAAAGAATGGATTATATTTTTTTTCCTAGTCATTAGATTTTGGGGCAAAAAAAGGCATTGGCAACCACTACTATAGAGGAGAATTGAGGATTTGGCATAGTGGATTAGGACATTTGCTTCTGTCAAAAGTCAAAGAGTTTGTTCCTCTTGTTATTCTAAATAATTTTGTACTTGAATGTGACACTTGTCAATGGGCTAAACATCATAGAGTTTCATTTCTAAGTAGGGAGTCTAGATCATTAATTACATTTGAACTTGTTCATTCAGATGTATGGGGTCTGTGTGTGGTCCATTCTATGGGAAAATTTAAATACTTTATTACTTTAATTTATGACTATTCAAGATTCACTTTTGTTTAATAGCATACTGAGGTACTAATATTTGCTTAAACCAAAGAAAGTATACTTTGGATTTATTGCAAGACGCTAAAATGGAAGATTGCAAACCAATCTATACTCCTATAGAGGTAAACTATAAATTACAAGTTAAAGATGGGACATATAAAATAGATGTGTGCAGATATCAGTGGTTGGTTGGAAAACTAATCTATTTAACTATTATTCGTCCAGATATTACATATGCAGTGATCATTGTAAGTCAATTTATACAATCTCCTTCCAAGTAGCATATGAATGCAATTTTTCATATACTAAAATATTTAAAAACTACTCCAGGATATGGTGTGATATACAGAGCTAATGGTCATACGAATATTGAAATTTTTACAGATGTTGATTGGGCAAGGTGCTTGAAAGATAGAAAGTCTACATCCGGATATGTGTCTCTAGTTGAAGGCAATATAATATCATAGGAGAGAAAAACAATCAGTTGTAGTTAGATTTACTGTTGAAGCTGAATATAGAGCAATCACTTCTAGAATATGTGAAAGAAAATTGTTGCGATGAAATTGGCCTACTTGTAGAAGATCCAATTACTATATATTGTGATAGAAAAGCAATAATCCACATCAAATCCAGTATTTCATGAGAGAACGAAACACATCGAAATTGATTGTCACTTTATACGAGACAGTGTATGTACCAAGGAATTCTAATTTGAACATGTGAAGTCAGAAAATCAATATGCAGACTTATTAACCAAAGCACTTAATAGAAACTTATTGAGCAGACTATGTGGCAAGTTGGGTATCACATCTATCTTTCACCCAACTTGAGGAAGAGTGTTAAGAGTATGAAGAAAATGGGACCGTAAGAAGAAAAGGAAGTCAAAAATATGGTTGCACATTTATTTCCTTATTGTAGTTTATTGTAGAGTCTTTTGTTTAATTATGTTTTTAAAGGTCGCTTTAAATTAGATTCATTAATGGCACTTAAGTAATAATTTGTATTAGTATAATTTGGTATTTAAGGGGAAGCCCTACCAGTATTCTATAGAGATTAGAATAAAGAATACAAGAAAGTGAGTGGGCGGTGGTTGCTGGCTTCTTCATGTCGACTTCCCCAATCCATCTTCTAACATCAAATCAAGTTGTTTCTATCAATTTTATGTTTAATTTTGACAATGCCAAGGGTAGTACACTAAGAGTCGCCAAAAAAATGTGCTCTAAAGACAATAACAAGTTTTTACTTTATTAAGAACCGTATGATCCTCTAAAGAGGAATTAATACAAAGAGTGTTCAGAGAAATACATACAAATACATTGCAATTATGGAGAAATATTACAGTGAAGATGGAAGGGGCAGTCGGGTGTCTGGATGATGCCATCGCCTAGATCTCTTTCTTCTTATCTCTCTAAAAACGGTCTGCTGGTGATAGGATTTCAACCCTCTAAATATCAGCATTACAAAGTTTAATTTACTTAATTGTCATTAATGAGACTTATTTAAAGATACCTTTAAAAACATACTTAAGATATATAAAACAAAAATTTTAAGCAAACAAACTGGAACAGTTGTGCAGGTGGGTGTATTCATCTTCTGTTGTAGTTGATTCTTTCATGAGTTCTAAGACTCTCCCTCAAGTTGGGTGAAAGGTGGATGTTACACCCAAATTGCTACATAGTCTTAGTAGTAGATTCTTGTTAAGAGCTTTAGTTAACATATCTGCACATTGGCTATCTGACTTCACATATTCTAGCCAAATTTTTTTTATATGTACACTATCTCGTATAAAGTGACAGTCTATTTCAATATGTTTTGTTCTCTCGTAATACACCAGATTTGAAGCTATCTGTATTGTTATTTTACTATCACAAAATATAGAAATAGAGTTCTCTACAAATAGATCAATTTTCATTAGTAGAAATCGCAACCACTTTTCTTCACACATTCCTGATGCTCTATATTCTGTCTCTGTTATCGTTCTGGCTACAATCGACTATTTCTTACTTTTTCATGATACTATGTTGCCTCCAACCAGAGTTATATATCTTGTAGTTGATTCTCTATCTTTTGTAAAACCTACCCAATCAATGTCTGTATAAATTTCAATATTTGTGTGACCATTGGCCTTGTATGTTATTCCATGTCCAGGAATTGCTTTCAGATATCTTAGTATATGAAAAATTGCATTCATATGGTACTTAGAGAGTGATTGGAAGAACCGACTTACTATGCTTATTGCATATGGTATATCTGAACATGTAATAGTTAAATATATCAGTTTTCCAACTAGTTGTTGATATCTAGTTACATCGACTTTATCAGCTCCATCCTCCATATTCAACTTATGGTTAACATCCATAGTAGTATGGATAGGTTTACAATCTTTCATCTTAGTGCTCGTAACAAGTCCAAAGTCTATTTTCTTTGATTTAAACATATATCATTACCTGAGTAGGCTACTTCAATGCCCAAAAAATAATGTAATATTAGTCGATGAAGATCTTGCTTTAGTCTTTGGATTTCCTAAATGTCATCACCTGCCACGATAATGTCATCAACATATACGAGTAATAATGTCAATTTAACTCCCTTTTTAAAGAATAGTGTATGGTCACTCACACTCTTTTAATACCCCAAACTTATAATACTTTTGCTGAATTTTTCGAACCTTCTTCTAGGTGACTGTTTTAGTTCATAAATTGCTTTTTTTAATCCACATACTTTATTTTCTGGATTTGGATACCCAAGTGGTAACTTCATATAGACTTCTTATTTGAGCTCCCCTTGCAAGAATGCATTTTTCACATCAACCTGTCACATTATCTAATTTTTTGGGGCAACAATACTAATAATAACTCATATAGATGTAAGTTTTGCTACTAGTGCAAATGTTTCCTCATAGTCAATCCCATATGATTGACTATAACGACGAGCTACTAGTATTGCTTTATATCTCTCCAACATACCATTTGCTCTGAATTTTACCATATACACTCACTTGCAAGTAACTGTCTTTCTGCTTGGTGGTAAATCACTAACCTCCCACATATGGTTTTTCTCAAGTGCCTGAAGTTCAGATTTCATGGCTTCAACCCAATACTCATTCTATGATGCTTCAAGGAAATTTTTAGGAACTTGATGTAACTCGGCTTTTAACACAAAATTATAATAGTTGGATGATAATTGATCATAAGAAATGAATTGAGAAATTGAATACTTACTACACAATCTTTTTCCTTTTCGAAGGGCTATAGAAACATCCAAGTTCTCATGTGAATCTGAGGCGGTTTCTCCCCTTTGGTTCGTAGTGTCTATTAGATTGGGCTTAACTATATTTCTCTTCCCTTTTGTATGTACTTGCATCTTCTTTCCTTTTGGTAGTTGATCATTTTCTACAAGAGAACTATCTTCATCTAGTCCCTCATTTGTAATGTTTCTTGGAAGAACTGTCTCTTCAATGATAGAATTGGGCAATTTGGTTGATTTTTTGAAGAAGAAAGTAGTTTCAAAGAATGTTACATCCATGGAGATATATTTTCTATAAGAATTAGGATCATAACAAACATATCCTTTCTTTTCACAAGAATAGCCAATAAATACACATTTAACTGTCCTTGGATCAAGCTTATCTCTAAATTGGTTGTGAACATGAACATAACAAACACAACCAAATACTCTAGGAATAAGATGGAATGGGTTAGTTTTAGACTTAATCAATTTGAATGGAGATTTTCTGGCAAGAACTGCAGTAGGAATTCTATTCTTGAGATATACAACTGCAAGTATTGCTTCCAGCCAAAAGTATTTTGGAACATTGTATTGAAGGAGTAAAGTTCGAGCAATTTCTAAAATATGTCAGTTTTTTCGTTCAGTAACTCCATTTTGTTGTGGGATATAGACACAAGTTGTTTGATGTAGTATACCATGAGTCTGAAGATATGACTCTAACTAAGAATTACAGAATTCCCCACCATTATTAGATCTGAGGGTCTTAATGGTATAACCAAATTGAGTCTTAATGAGGTTGTGAACCATAGGAAAGATCAAAGATACTTCTTATTTAGATTTTATGAGATAAACAAAAGTAAGTCTGGAATAATCATCAATTAAAGTAACAAAATATTTAAAGTTTCCCAAAGAAGGTATCACATATGGTCCCCATACATCAGAATGAATTAACTCAAATGGAACGACTGATTTTGACTCACTATTAGGAAAATTCGCTCTATAATATTTTGTCCTTTGACATACATCACACTGAATGACTAAATCACTTGGATTACAAACGGAATTAACTCTCGAATTTTAGACACAAGCAAATGCCCTAATCGACTATGCCAAATTCTTATCTCTTCTTCTAAAGTAGTGGTTGCTAATGCTCTTTTCTGCATTGCAATCTGATGTCTAGGAAGTATGTATAGCCCCATTCCTTAGTTCACCATGTTGAAAGGTTCTTCCCATTCTCAGATCGTGAAAAATACAACCAGATAGAGAGAATTTAACTGAATAATTCATATCTCTAACCAAGGAACTCACTAAAAGTAAGTTTACCGGGAATTTTGGAATGTATATCATTTAATTAAGCTTGAGATTGTTTCCATGAATTACTCATTTTCCCTCTATAGGAATTAAGGAACCATTTGTTACTTTCACGTATCGAGGTATTGAAGTCACTTTATACTATATGAAATTAGACTTATTTCCTACCATATGATCGGTAGCCCCTGAGTCTATTACCCAATAATTAGAAGATGCAGAATTTGTAAGAGAAGAGTTACTACTGATACTATAAGAAGTAGGAGAACTTAATTTAGTCTTTGAAGAAGAGGCTAAAGGTTGATAATGTAGTCGTGTCTCTATTTCTGTAATTTGTTTCTTCAATTATGTCATTTCATCAAATGGACTTATTTCAGTTTTTTTTTAGATGTAGCTGTCACATGACTGCCATAATCTTTATATTCCGTTGGTTTTCCAATAATTTCCCAACAATGTTCCCGTGTGTGTCTCATTTTTCTATAATGAGTACACTGTAGTTTATTCTTATCATCATAATTCTGATTTCTTCCTCTTCGTCGACCTTTAACTGAATCTCTTCCTCTTTGATAATTAATCTGTCCTCTACTAGCAAAGGCATATTTCTCAATTTTTATATGTTTTCTTTTCTCTAAATTTTTTCGATCTTCCTCCCTTAATAAGAGAAAATATATTGTTTCAAGTGAGGGAAGTTCTTCCTTGCTTAGGATATTCAAGTGAAATTCCTTAAAGTAAATTAAACATTTTTCGAATCTCACCATCTGCTTTTCGTTGTTTTACACAGTGACTGCACCTGTATCTTTGTTCATTCCAAAGTTCCCACAGTTCTCCATAGTAATCACTTATCGATCTGGTTCCTTAATGACATTTCTTTATTCTTTCAATAATCTCATATTCTTTTGCTATATTCCTTTGTCGGGAATAAGCTTCTTCGACTGCAAACCAAATTATATATAAAAGTTTTGCTAATAGAAGGATTCATGAATTGAATGAGTCATGAACTTACGGACTACTTCTCAAATTCTGCACTATCTTCTTCTGGTGGTGGTTGAATTTGTTTAATAATGGAAACTCTCCCTCAAGAGCGTAAGACAAGTTCAATGGAGCTAGCTCATTCCCTATAATTTGAAATGGTTCCAGCTTTTGATCACTATCATACGCAACTGATTGATATTCTTTCTTCATTATGCCTTCCATATTTGTTTGATATTGAATGTATTTTTCACTGAAATAGGAAAATAGTTTATCTGTGGTTTCTCTTCTTTAGATCGTTGCTTTTTCTGTTTCAGGTTCTGTGTAATTGCTATCAGCGTTGTTGCTCAAGGAGAGTCAAACTCACCTAATGAATGTTGTGTGAAAGTGTCCTCTGTTTCCTACATTGAAGGAAGACAACATGCTGGTAGAAGAAACAATTGATGTCGACGGTGTAGTCATAGTCAACTACGGCCAGATTCTGAGTTTGGGTTGAAGCGAAATACCTCCTGCGTGCCAGTATCTACCTTGCCTTATAAGACAACACCAAACCTTGCTCTGTCTCTCTTTCTGAGGTTACGTTGTTTCCTGCCTTAAACTCAACGACAAATTAATGTTCTTTCTTATCCGCTTCAACAGATTCAACACGTTGTTGCTTAAACAGATTCAACACGTTACTGTTCCAACACATCCTGCTCTGATACCATGCTTAGAAAAATATATACAAATACATTGCAATCATGGAGAAATATTACAGTAAAGATGGAAGGAGCAGTCGGTTGTGGATGATGCCGCCGCCTAGATCTCTTTCTTCCTCTCTTTCTAAAACTGTTTATTGCTGATAGCGTTTGAACCCTTTAAATATCAGCATTACAAAGTTTAATTTACTTAATTGCTATTAATGAGGCTTATTTAAAGCTACCTTTAAAAACGTACTTAAGATATATAAAACAGAAATTTAAAACAAACAAACTGGATCAACTCTGCAGGTGGATGTAATCATCTTCTACTGTAGTTGATTCTTTCATGAGTTCTAACAAAGAGAAATCAGTTTGTGCTTATAGAGCAAGAGGGTGGAAGAAAGAAATTGAGTAAAGGTGAATGGACTGGCTAAAGCCAGCCAATGGCCACATTGGCTAGTCATTTTCTAATTTGGCTGTTACAAATGGTAAAACCAAAAACTATGTCAGAGTCTTTTGTACATCTCTGAAGCAGGGATTCATGTTCACCATTATCACGCCTATTGATCTTCCATTACAATTTTCCCTCCCAAGCTTCAGTTTTCGAAGTTTCAAAGCTAGTGGACAGTTACCTAGCGGAGATTGCTCCAGATGCAAACCTCAAGTTCACCAAATTCATGGTTATTATTGAGGCATTGCCTGGATATGCACGTTTAGTTGATGATGGATTGTACCGAGCCTTGATATCTACATTAAAGTAAGTATTGCACGCATATGTTCTTTCTTTTCTCTTCATCCCTAATCTGAAAAGCTTCATGGCTGGAGATGCAAATTATATCACTTGGCTGTGTAGGCCTAACATATTACTGGCCAAACTGATTGCCTTGGAAAATAAGTGGCACGAAACATGATGCTTCTCAGGATTAGTTATCTTTCTAATTCGTTATCCTCCTGCAGACCCACCCTGGATTGTCTGAGTTGGAACGTAAGAAGCTCTGTAAGCTGATTGATTTTCAAAAGCTATCACCGGAAGCATCTGTCCATGCGGCACAGAATGAACGACTTCCTGTTCAATCTGTTATTCAGGTCCTCTGTTTTGAGCAGTTGAGACTACGAAATGCCTTATATGCTGCTCATCCTGATGAGGATCAGAAGATGTATCAATCTCGACGTATCAGCAGTGATCCCCTCAGTGCAGCCATGTCTCCTCATGATAATTATGCATCATTAAGGCGAGAAAATCGGGAGCTAAAGCTCGAGCTTACGCACATGAGAATGAGACTCAACGACTTGGAAAGAGACCATATGTCCATGAAATAAGACCTTGTTAGGTCAAGTCCATGAAAGAAGACCTTTTTAGGCACTTCTCGCGGACGTTTAGCAAACTAAGCCTGTTTGGAAGCAGCGCCCTCCACAAGATCAACTTCACCTTCAAGTCACAAAGAAGTGGATTTACGCGCAACTGTAAAATACAAGAAAAAATATCGTCTTAATTCTTCCAAGTTATGCTTTCTTGTGGTCTATGTTTGAAAATTCATGCATACCAGTCTTTTATGGTTTTAAAAGTGGCTTTATATGGACCTTAACTTGGCTTACCTGTACTGCCTATGGCTCTTGAAGGGCTGCACATAAAAATTTCAATCAGTAAACTCTTTGCTTACTGTCAATATTTTCTTGCTGAGAATGTAGCAACTTTATGTCAAATCACACCTTTGCGGTGCTGCTGATCTCAACCAACACTGACTTGGAAATACGTATCATTTTGATCCTCTCAATACTAAATTTCCAGTTGTAGTTCTGTTGGTTTTCATAAAGAAATACGGCAAATCTACTCCTGTTGTGATGGGTGATGCCATCTCCATGAACTCGAACTGCCATTGGGGTGTGAATTCACGGGGCCGAGTTGTTACCGACCCACTGATTCGGCCAAATTAGTCGGGCTGAATCGGGTTGTGTCACCTTAGGTTCAGGTTGTGTTGTCTTTGTGGAGCTTTCAAGGATCTGGATCAGATTTTAGGACCAAGGTGGATCCATATAGAAAGGATGGATCTGGTGATCTGGATCCAGACAACTTAGGAAAGACCCGGTTTACTTGTTTGGCTGTTTAGGAGGCATTCAGACTCGATTCAAGTGTGGTTTGAAAATGAAAGATCTGAAAGGAAATAAGCTGAATATGAACAGCTGGGATTGGATTTGGAAACATTTTCTGAATAGGCGGATTTTCTTTCCATTTAGAAGCATGCTTCCCGTCTTTTTTTTTTATTTTGGATGTGCATGAGATCTATCATACTAAAGTTATAAACTAGTTTTCAATCACCACTGCTATTGTAGCAATGGGAATCCTCTTCAACTTCCTACAACCATCAAGAATTAGCCCTGAAAATTTTATGTTTTCCTTATATATTCTGTTTTCTGCTGTTACCACTTTCGGTCCTTTGTGCACCTGCCATAAACACGTACTTAGCCTAAGGCCGTAATCCTCTGTGCAAAGATTTATACCTCAATGTTGTGATCCATGGCATCATTCATAGCCTCTCTCTCTCTCTGGTTGCCGATCGTGAGCCAGGTAAACACTTCCTGCATGGCATCTGCAACAATACCCAGCATCCCGACTTCTGCTTGACCACACTTAAGCAGGGAAGGAGAGCTACGCAACAGACGTTCCGGACCTATTGGCTATCACCTTGTAGCAAACACAACACAACGTAAAAGAGCTTTCTTTTATCCTTCTTTGTGTCTTTCCTTTTGGTTCAAAAGTTAACTAAAACGAGAATCGGTGGCTTGAGACCATAACTGGAACAGGGTGGGATCAGCTTCACTATATAGGTGGGACAAATTATTTCTTCTCACTTTTAGTGCAAGAGGTAAGGGGTTTGGCATTTCTATTTTGGTTTCATACTGTTTGGATGAAAAATCTCTAATGAAGAATCCCATGCCCATAAACCTATGTATGTATTGCACGCATCATGCATACAGGCATGGCGCCATTCTTCTCCATCATGCATGCAACATGTACACCATCTTTTTATGGCTAGTAGTAGGTGACTAGCAGAACACATAAAAAACACAGAATTGCACAATATTATTCTGGAGATAATTTTCATTAAGTTTTAAATAAAATCGTTTTCTTATCATTGAAAAACAAGTCACTGTTTCTTACTTAAAAGTTGATTCATTCTTCAAATGAAAATTCATTTTTTATGAGCAAACTTTATAACGATGCATGCCTTGCAATCCTATTTCAGTACTTTCCAATTTGATTCGCCAAATAGAAATCTAAGTACATGTTCACAAGCAACAGAAATCGAGAGGAGTGAATGCTTGGAAGTTGACATAAGTTTACCATACTGCTTTTTTACCCATAAAATATGCAAGATGAAGAGGGACCAGCTTGTAACTACTAACTACAATCTTTATTTCTTGATTCCAAATATAAAAGACAAAAAAAAGTTTACAAGAGGAGGCCGAATCCTAACACAAATGCGCCCTCTGGGAGTCAAACCCCCACCAGTAGCAACAGCGATAAAAGCCACAAGTTACCAAACATTTTCTTCTCAAAAGCCTACTTCGAAACTAATAGTATAGCATTTATTGACTAAACGCAAGTAGAGATGTCAAAATGGGCCTGGGCCTGCAGGCCGATAAGGGCCAGGCCGGGAAGAAGACAACTGACCAAACACCAGTCTCTCTCTCTCTCTCAAAACTTCCTCGCAACTCCCCCAAAACACGTTAAAACATGTACGTGCATGGGTGAAAATCCGAAAACCCTGTTGGATTCTTGATCTGGATAGTACACAATGGATCCAAGACTAGTAGACAACAACTATATGGATGTGCGTACCGATACAATCTCCAAGATCAGCAACATACTAATCTAAGGGGAAGCCGCCCCTCCTGAAATTTTGAAATTTTAGAGTACGTTTTACCGTAAATATATGGTTGGGATTCATGCTTCGCCCCCATAACACGATGAAATATGTATGTCGTCCCCTCCAACACTATTTTCTAGATCTGTTACTGAATCCAACTAAACCAAATTCTAGTTGACTTCACATCAACCGTAACCCATGACTCAAACACACTAAATACTAGGCACTAAAGCTGGACACAACCACAAACGCAAAAATACATGATTTTTGATGATCACAGAAGGCAACGAAACTTGAGCATATTTTACTTGCATATATCATACATGATTCAACTGTCCTATACACTATGTTTTGTATTTACTTTATCAAAAATTATAAGTACCTTAGCGTCGATGTCTTATCTCTCGGGGGAGAGAGAGAGAGAGAGAGAGAGAGAGAGAGAGAGAGAGAGAGAGAGAGAGAGAGAGAGAGCATATGGGACCTCTCATCCATTCCCATGATGGCCCATCAAAGTTGGACCAGTTCCCTGTGATCCATTTGGTGGGGTCTACATTATGGTGGGGTGAAGAATTTATTTTTTTATTTAATTTCAAGTATGATCCAGGTTGAATCCGTGGGCTCTAACCTGGAATTGGCCTCTCCTTCTACCCAAAATGTTGAAAATTATACAGAAGTGATTCAGGTTTGAGTTCTGAATTGTCTGAAACCAGAAAATATAAAAAATGAAAATTTCAAAACAATAGTAGGAAATGAAACTGAACCGAGTGATCTTGGTTATGGGTTTGGCTCCTGTTGGAACTGCCGGGCAGGTTCCGAACTAACAAATGTCTACCTATATGAAGCAAAGGGGCAGTTGTAGAGCCATTCATAAGGAAGCTCACCCAACTGTACTGCTTTACATGATTCCGTTCCACCTGGAACCATTCGACCAGTGCCGAACCGGCCAAGTCTACCTACAGCAACCACTAGGAAGCAAAGGGCAGAGCTATTCATGGGCGAGGCTTCTCGCCTGAATTTCAACAAACTGCACTTCCACCTTACATTAAAAACTTTTCAGATCTGCCATTAGCAAACGGGCTCCGGCAGGCACTCGAGCATGGTGGTAGAGAGCAAGTACCGGGGCTTCGGAAGAGATTGATGCTATTGTGCTCGCAATACTTGTTGGCGCAGACGATGCAGTCGAGTCACATCAGTCTCAGAACGATGCGGAAGCACGCCCCGCATGCAAGAAGAAGAATAGGTGTAAGAAAAAGGAGAGGAAGGCGCACGGCAGACGGTTTTTACAAGGAAGAGAGTTTTGATTATTATTGTATATCATTGTATTCATGTTCTTCTTGTTGATGGTACTCTGTTCTTGAGAGAGAGCAAGTTTGTCGTCTCTCACGTTCTCATTCCCTTTGCTTCTAAGCAAGGTGAGACACACAGGGAGAGAGGGGATCCTTCTATTTTTCTCTCGTCCTGTCTTGTTCCTCTCTCGGTTGTCAGCCTATTGTCATTTCAGTAGGGACGACTTTTGGTTGTAAACCACGACTGTCTTAGGCTGCCTCATGGGACGTGGCTTTCGGCTATCAATTACGACTTTCCTTAGGTCAGAGGCGGCTTCCGACCGTCAACGACGACTGAGAGTTCTTTGATCCATTTTCACTCTCTATATATTTTTTCCGACATTGTTTTTATCTTCTTCTTTTTTAACATGTATTGCGTACCTTAAGCAATAGGGAGGCCATGCTCTAATACCAATATTGGCACAGAGGATGTAGTCACCACAAAGTAAAAACAAGCCCCTCTAAGGAAGAAGAAGAAAAGGCTGAGAAAGAAGGGGAGGGACATGTACAATAACCCACATAAGGTTTTCACTTAAACAGAGTTTTGGTTATTGTTATATATTACTGTATTCATTTATTTTTCCATTTTATAAATGCTTGGCTTTTTCTTCTTTCTTGTTTTTCTCTCTAGATTTTCCGGTAAAATCATGTTTCCACATAAGTTTTGGTTATGCTTATAACCTTTTTAAAAGAAAAAATATTTTTCTTATAAATATTTTCTTTTTGTAAAAACAACTCATGAAATCCAAGGTACCCTTCTCCCCACATTTCATGATTGTTATTATTTGGACTGAAAATGACCCAGCAACTTCCACTACTCTGAAATTTTAGAAAATAATTGAAGTATGAGAACATATTTGAGATAAGAAGAGTCTGATTACATGAAGAGCAAGCCCATAAGTGAAGCCAGAAGCGTGACATAAGTTTAGCAAATGGTTCTGCTGGCAGATTTCATGGCACTCGGATGTGAATTCCATCTCTTTTCCTATTCGACAATAATTGGTGGGAACACGTTCTGGTTGAGGACAACACGATTCACATGCTCTAAAACCAGTGGCTGACCTACAAATTTCTTAGGGAGACAAAGTTCAGTTGGATGAAATTCAAGTGAACTCGGCCAAAATAATTTCAGAAATACAAGCGTTGGGTTGGACTTTTTGAATTTCGGGTGAATGGCTGCCTCACCACACCTATGAGTAGGTCACCTGCTGTTTGAAACTACATATGAGCAGCACTGTCGATTGGTGGCATGGGTTTATGTGGACATGGCTGGTTTTGGGTAAGTATCAGAACTGGCAGTTTCAAACCGTCGATTTTATTTTTTTTAAAATAAGAATAGGAATAGAACGGTCGATTTTGGTTCCTATTTGAGTCATAACCTCTCTGGAATTGGAAAATTTGAAGTTAAAAATAAAATTTTGGTTCTAGCCTTGTTTCAGTTCCAAGGAAGGTGAAACCATAGCCGACCGGATGGTCCCCGATTCTAGGTGCGGTTTGACCTGTTGCAAGCCCGGACTGGTTCCATTTTGAAACCCTAAGCTGGTTTCAAACCAACCATGTCTACTACTAAGTGAGAATGGTAGAATAAATTTATCCGCAAGAGACTTTGCATGTGAGGTCCTGTTTGCCACGTCCATTTGGTAATGGGCCATCGTGCCTAAAGTTAGGCAGAAGGAGAGGAACCTGACTGAGTTGGGTTCATGAAGGGTCAAGGTTCGATGGTTTTCCTTTCCCAACTATGACAATTGCATGTGAAACTCAAATAATGCACCAACCTTTCATCCATAGCTTCATGTGACCTGCTCTTAGAGATTTCGATGGCAACAAAAGAGAATCTTACAAATACACCCCTCAACTAGCCATCTATTTATAGAAGGCCATCTAACTTTCTGGGTATTGCATTTTACACCCGCTCCTCTGAACGGCATTCGAATGCATTTTGTGTAAAGCAAGCTCTTCTGCCCTGCTTCACAAAGACTTGAGTGTTGCTGTTTTAATTAATATGCAGGTGCTATTACAATGGGACAGTGGCGGATCTACATTGAGGCGAGGTGGGGTGGTTTTTTTACCTGAAATTTGAAAAACAAAAAAAAAATTACTATTGAATTCCTACTTTACTTCACACAAGCAGAGAGCCATGCTAGGTAGGCTATTGCCCGGAGTGCGTTTTACTCTACAAAATCTCTCGTTGTTCCTCAATAACTCAGTGGTCGTAGAGATGCCGGCTATTAAATTGATTGTGTATAGGTTCAAATTCTAGTTGGTGATGTTAATAGAGGGGCTTCTCTTTCTCTGTTGAATGTTAGGAGTAGATAACCCGTTCCTTGGTTATGCTCGAGAACTAAACAAGTACACAAAATCAATGGTGTTGGCATTCATAGCGTTAGCTCAACAGTAAAATGCTCTAGCGCAACTGCTGGTGGTGGGTGGTTCGACTTTTTGAGGGTGAATGTGTGAGATGTGTGTAGGCTTGGGCCTCCTCTTGTAAAAAAAGAATAAAAGAGTGATTGGTGTTGGGACCAAGAGTATATACTCTTTGGGGCACTTCAATGCAATATCCAAAACGTAGCGGGACATGCCTAAATAGCTAATTCTTGAGCTTGTTTTTTTGTAAAGTTTCTCTCAAAAAAGTGTGAAAGGTGCCGCAAAAATGTCAGAGCGCCCCTTTTTATCCATATGACATGCTCCGGCATGTGATATGATATGCATATATTCATTCATATATTTATAATTTGTTCGACTCAATAATGGCTTCGTTCGACTCAATAACGGCTTCGTTCTTCTCTCTCTGTATATAAACACAGCCAGTAAGATGCCCTTCAATCATCTCTAGTTCTTCGAGCGAGCCCTCGATCTCATCAAGAATGATCCGCACAAACACAGTAATAGAAATGGCAAGGAAATGGCACAAGACGGTAGCAAGAAGCAGAAGAAGGATCTCACTTGGCAGTCTCAACAAGAGCAACAGGAAAGCCATACTATCATCCGTTGCAAACAAGAGTGGTCAATTCGCAGCATACGCGGCAGACTATACCGGCCGGACCGACCATGGTTCCCCGGGATTGCCGCCGTTGCCGAGTCTCCGGATGTTGCTCAAGATGGAAGAAGAAGATTTTGATCTGGATATGGATGGTGCACTCACATTTGCTTCCCTTCTTTTCGAATCCATACACCGGAAAGAAGCGTCCAGGCTCGGGGACTTCGTCGTCTGCCTAACAGCATAGAGTTCAGAGGAACCCCAGAGAGCCTGTGGTTCGGGCCTTGTAGGAACTGATATTTACTCAAAACCTATTGAAGTTATAACCTCCACATGGCACCCTTCAGTATCAATGAAGAGCAGAACCTCGAGGAAAGAGGGGAAAGAGGGGCAGTATCAGTGGCAGATCTCGAAACTCTTTTGAGGTGGAACAAACAGAGCCCCTTATGAATCCCATGATGAATTATAGACTCTAATTTGATTTTCAATGGGTGAACACGTAGAACTGCCACTCGACAGTACTCAAGTTGGATTCAAAGCGACACCTGCCAATGGAAGCGCTGTGCACAGTAAAAATAGGGGTCATACGCTCTTAAGAGTTATCATATTACATATGCATAAGATGTAAGGGAATCCTCTCTTTTTTTTAATACTACAATTTATAAATAAAAATTTCTAAGTTTAATGGGCTCTTATATGAGTTTAAATCTTCCATATGCCTTTCATTTTATCCATACACATAAACATTGAAGCTTAAATCTTCCACATGCTTTTCATTTTATTCATAGAATAAGGATTGAAGCTTATACAGCCCCCAGCATTGCTTCATTGTAGCTCACGGTTAAGATAGTGAGTTGTGTTCTTTACTGATTCTTTTCTTTTTTGTTACAACACGAAGCCTTACAGCATGCCCCGAAAGTCGAACTCACCACCTCTGGCGTGGGAGACAGAGAATCCTGTCAGATGAGCCAACAGTCCCGTGCTACAGCAAGCTTTTCCTGGTGAAAGTGAGTTGTTGTAGGGTCATAACCATGGGCTGTATCTTCTCCAAAATATGAGTGAAGCGGATACTTCACCTTGACGTTCAACCACTGCCAATCGACCACCCCTAAACATATGAATGTTATTGCTTCTGTTCATTCGCTCTAAATACCCTCACAACTCTCTCTCTCTCTCTCTCACACACACACACATTTGCATAGAGTTTGAATTAAGCAGTTCTCTAGAGTAGCCTTTTTTCAAATTCCTCTTTCAAATTTGTCTTTTTCTTTCTTCTTCTTTATATTATTCTTAGACAAGATTAGTGGGTGATAGGCACTTTGAAACAGAGATAAACACATGTCAAAGGGAGTCGCACATCGAGAAACTTGTTTCGGGTCAAGCTGACTTCATGTTCATGTGGAACGGGTTTTAAAAATTTACAAATTCTTTTCAAAATTTTAATATGAAATTAAAAAGTTTCAAAATTTCAAGTGGGTCAATTTTCCCCACCGTGCCACAATGTGGATCCGCCGCTAAAGAGAATGATGAAAATTCAAAACTACAACAACAACAACTAAGCCTTTTCCCATAATAGATGGGGTCGGCTACATAGATTCTTTGTTTTCACATAACCCTATCATGTGACATGTTAGCAGTTAACTCACAATAAGCTAGATCATTCTTTATTGTTTCTTTTCGACACTTTTGTGGTCATTCTCTACATCTTTTAATACTTTCAAAATCTAGTTTTTCATACCTTCTTATAAGTTCTTCTTTCTGTACGTCCAAACCACTTTAAACTATATTCTCTCATTTTATCCTCTATTAGTGTCACACATAATTTATTTCTAATAATCTCATTATGTATATGATCTTTTCTTGTATGACCATTCATCCATCTCAACATCTTCATTTATATCACAGACATCTTTTCTTGTATGGCAGGTCTAATTGCTGCTCTATAATATTTACCTTTTAACTTTAATGTTTTCTTCTTATCACAAAGAATACTTGATGCTCCTCTCCATTTTAATCAACCAGCCTTAATTCTATGCATAACATCTCCATCAATTCTTCCATCACTCTCAAAAATTGACCCTAGGTATTTAAAACTTTCCTTTTGGCATATGCAATGTGTGTCAATTTTAATTTCTATGTCCTCTGAAAGAACCAAATGATCAAACTTACATTCCATATATTTTGTCTTTGTTCTACTAAGTCGGAAGCTTTTACTTTCTAATATTTCTCTCAATAGTTCCAATTTTTTATTAACTTTTTCCTTAGACTCCTCCACTAACACAATGTCATCTGCAAATAACATACACCAAGGTACTTCATCTTGAATATGTTTTGTTAACTCATTAATCACCATTATAAATATGTATGGACTTAAAGTTAATTCTTGATGTAACCCAATATTAGGTTCAAAGAAGTCTATCATTCCTTCATGAGTTGCATGTTTTTGCACCATCATACATGTCTCTTATAAGGTTTTATGTATTTCAATGGGATGTCTCTTTTTTTCAAGGTTTTCCAAAAAACCTCCCTCGGTACCCTATTGTATGTTTTTTCTAGATCAATAAATATCATGTGAAGGCCTTTTTTTTTTGTTCTAAAATGTTTCATAAGACATCTCAAAAAGTGAATCACTTCAATAATAGATATGCCTGGCATGAATCCAAATTGGTTTTCTATTGTACTCGATAGTTGTCTTACCTACGTTCGATAATTCATTTCCACAATTTCATAGTATGGCTCATTAACTTGATACCCCGATAATTCATACAATTCTAAATGTCTCCCTTATTCTTATATATGGGTATAAGTGTACTCGCTCTCCATTCCTTGGACATCTTTTGGTTTCTCTATTCCTTGGACATCTTTTGGTTTCTCCATATTTCATTAAATAGTCTTGTGAGCCAAGTGATTCTTGTTTCTCCTAGGATTTTCCAAACTTCTATAGAAATATTGTCTAGTCCTATTGATTTAGACGGTAGGATTTTCCAAATAGTCTTCGTCCTCGTCTTTGATGCATCTAACATAACTAAAATCTTTAATTTTCTTTTCTCTAGCCCTAGCTTTCCTAAAAGTATCTTTTTCACCCTCTTGTGAGTTGAGTTTTTTTATATAAATCCTTCCAAATTTTAGTTTTTGCTTCATTGACGGCCTTTTTTGCTTTCTTATAAGCCTTTAAAGTTTCACTAGTTTTCTTAGCATAATGTAATTTGTAACATGCCCTCTTTGCCTTGATTTTATTTTGCACTCCTTCACTCCACCACCAAACTTCTTTTTGTGTCGGTATACTTCCCTTAGATACACCTAACACATCTTTCGCCACTTTCCTAATATGTATAGCCATATTGTTCCACATATCACAGGGTGTACCAACATAATTCCAAACATCTCCTTGAAGGACTTTATGTTTAAATATATCTTCTTTCTCGCTTTTGAGGTTCCACCATTTAGTTCGAATTGCTCGATGCACTCTTTTCTTCTTTGTCTTTTTTTTATTTATAAATCCATAACTAAAAGTCGATATTGAGTGGTTAAGATTTTTCCTAGAATTACCTTGCAATCTTTACAAAATGCTCTATATTTTTTTCTACAAATAAAGTAATTAATTTGTGTTTATGATAAGCCACTCTTATAAGTAATTAAATGTTCATCTCGTTTTTTGAAGATTGTATTGACTATAAAGAGATCAAATGTCATAGCAAAATTTAAAATCTCCCTACCTTACACATTTATATCCCCAAAACCAAAGTTTTCATGAATACCTTGGTATCTTAATGCCTCTTTATCGACATGTCCATTTAAGTCTCCTCCTAAGCAAATCATCTCCCTTTGTGGAATTCTTTGAATCACCTTATCCAACTCTTTCCAAAAAGTCGTTTTTATACTATCTTCTAGTCCTACTTGGGGTGCGTAAGCACAAACTATATTTAAAACCTATGCTCATAACATTAATTTTAATGTCATGATTCGGTCACTATATCATTGTATGTCTATTGCACTATCCTTTTAATCTTTATTTATGATAATACCAACTCCATTTCGAGCATTTTCCTTACCTAAGTACCATAATTTAAAACCCTTTTCTTTTTCTCTAACCCACTTTGTCTCTTGTAAACATAGAATATGAATCTTTTTCCAAATCATAGTATTTACCACCTCCATTAGCTTACCAGATAATGTTTCGATATTTCAAGAACCAATACGAATCTTATTATCTAGGACTAATTTTCTTACCCACCACATCCATCCATATTGAAAATACGGAGACCCTCTCTATAATTTATTTACTATATTAGGGTGACAATGTAGCAAGACTAACTTCTTTACCTACACTCGTCTATGATGTGAGAACCCTCTCTACAATTGATTCACTACATCCGAGCAAAAATATAGTGGCCTTTGCTTACGTTTCACTGTATTCAGGGTCTACAGCGCGTCGCTAGGTAGGGACGCTTCAAAGTAATGCTCATAATTTGTGTAATCCATGGTATAAAATCTGATAAAGTTTTATGCTGACTGTCGAAAGCCTAACACAACCCTCCTCCTTTATCCGAGTTTGGGACCGGCCTAATGCAACCCTCCTCCTTTATCTAGGCTTGACCAGCCATGCAAGGGTGATCCCTTACATGGGTGGAGTTGATAAAAATTCAATTATATTATAGGAAAATAATAAAATACAATCTAAACTCTTTACGGTTAAGTACGGATTCAATTAAAATTAACCTAGCAACCCCAGTTAGTGTTAGTTAGTGTTGGAAAAGTCTTGGTTTTAATTTTGGTAGCTAATAAAAGTTTTCTTAAATTCATCTTTTCCTTTAAGCAATCTAAATTTTTTTATGGCTAAATACGGATTCAATTAAAATTAACCACAAGAATCTATGTCGCCAACCCCAGCTAGTGTTGGAAAAGTCTTGGTTTTAATTTTTGGTACCTAGTAAAGGTTTTCTCAAGTTCATCATTTCCTTTAAGCTAATTCAGACAAGGCCCTATTTATCACAATGTCAACCATTTTTCATTCTTATGGGCTTTAAAGGCTTTGTTTAAGATCTTCAGTCAGCCACCCATTTTATCTTTTGAAGTGAAAAAAGACATGGTAATTGATGTTTAACAAATCAATTACGCTTGAAAACACAATTTCAAGTCTTTTGCTCATTTAAGATATCTTAGAATCCTCTTCACAGATATCAGTACTGTCAACCCCAGGATTACTTTGAAATCTACTTATAAGACCAACAACGAAGCTGATATTAGGTCTTGTACATAATATAGCATATATCAAGCTTCCCACAACTTGTGCATAACGAACATTAAGCTTATCGTCTCCTTCACTAAAACAATCAATCTTACTTAATTTGAACCCTTTCGCAACAAGTGTAGATGCAGATTTACATTCACCCATTTTAAATTTCTTGAGAATATAATCGATATATCTCTCCTAACTAAGACATAAGAGTTAGATTCACTACCTCGAGAAATCTTTATACCTATGATATAGGATGCTTCACCTCATATCTTTCATTTCAAGCTGTGAGTTTTTGACAATCATCTCATTGTCATTCCCAGTCAACAATATGTCATCTACATATAATGATTAGATGATAAAGTAGCTCCTATTGTTTCAAGCATATATACAATGATCAAATTCATTAGCCACAAACCCAAGTTCTAGAATGAAATTTTGGAAAGGAGGTGATTGTTTAAGGTCATATAGGGATGTTTTCAACTAAAATACTTTTTCTTTGCTTTTAACTCTTTATATCTCGGGTTATTGCATGTATATGATTTTATTTAAGTCACCATTTAGAAAGGCAATATTTACATCTAATTGATGTAAATCTAAATCAAAATATGTTGATATTGGTAGGATTATCCTTATATATGCAAATTTCACAATAGGAGAATATGTCTCAACATAATTTATCTCATCTTTTTTAAAGAATCCCTTAGCAACCAACCTCACATTAAACTTATCGATGAACCATCAACTTTATATTTCTTTTTTAGAACCAATTTACAACTTTTGACCTTTTCTCTTAAAAAATTAGTCAACTCTCAGACTTGGTTTTTCTCAATAGATTCAATTTTCTCATCCATGACTTTTTTCCAATCTACTGATTTAGATGAATTAATAGCATACCAATACATTACATTGTCGATCAGCTCATCTAAATCCACCGAATTACATACTTACTCTATAAGGTAAGTATAATAATATTTTAAGTAGAATGGTGTGACCCTATGTCTTTTATGTCTTCTTAAAGTTTTATTTTGATTATGAAGATCATATATGGATTCAAATGATGATTAATGTAGATCTACTATATCGTCAACATACTCATCATCATTTTCAAAAAAGTCATTCTTAGTATCTTTTTGGAATTCAACATCCTTGCTCTATAAGTCAATGATCCTTATAATAAAATCAATACCCTTTAGAGCTGTTAGGATATCCGATAGATACACATCTCAAGGATATGTTGTCTAGCTTATCTCTAGACTGATTAATGATCTTTATATGAGTGAGATGACCTATGTTGGGTTTTCTTTCAAACTATATGTCATATGGTATAGAGAATACAACTTTACAAGGTACTCGGTTGAGTATATACACAATTGTACTTACCATTTTTTCTTAGAATATCCTTAATAGGAAGGCATCTATTAACATAGACCTTATCATATTCAATAAGAACCTCTTATATCTTTCTACTACACATTCTGTTGAAGTGTCATGAGTATTATATTTTGCATTGAAATACCAAAGATTTTACAGAATTCTAGAAATTCTGTAGAGGTATATTCACCACCTCTGTCTGATCTCAAGATTTTGATTGTATGCCCTAGTTGGTTTTTAACTTATTGTTTATATTCTTTGAATGCTTTAAGTGCCTCAAATTTATATACTAAGAGATATGTGTAAGTGTGAGAGTATAAAATGGCCTAATTAGTAAGTGCACATTGCTTGAGCTGGCTTGCGAGCAACTTAAACCGAGTACCGATGAGTTCAAGCTCGTCTTGTTCAAGTGTCGAACTCAGCAAGACGATCATTGAATCGATTATGGTAAATAAGAACCATATTTGATAGTTTGATAAAGAATCACTCAAGTCACCTGTACTTCTCCCTCAAACGTTCACAGTTCTCTCTTGCCCTTTGCTTACAACACTTTTTAAACGGCTTTTACTTTATGCATGTTTACAAAAAAAACGTATGGAAGGATTTTTCAATATATAAAGTGTGAGAGAGAGAGAGAAAAAGAAAAGAAAGAGACCAGTTTCCTTAACAGTTAGCAGCCACTGTACATTTGTAATCGGATTATTTGGGTCGAACCGTGCACTCCACGGGCAGACACCTGCTTCCAACTGGACCACCACCCCCTTTCTATGTTTTGACTCGTCTTCTCCTTTTCTCCTTCACGATGCTCATTGCATAGACGGGATGTGTTAATCATGCTCTCGACGCCATGAAGACCGTCGGTTCGAGGCCTGCACTCAATCTCCCCTCTGCCCATCATCAGACTTCTCTCGCCAACTACCTGTAGTTCTCAATCCTCTCTATCTTTTGCTTGTTTGCTTCGTTTTTTGGTTTTTGGTGTATGCGCCTTTATGGCGATAGTCCTCATTTTTAGTGACGTTTGCCTTTTAGTTCGCAAAGTGGCACGTTTAGGGATGGAGATCTCTTGGTTAACAAGGATGGCTTGCGTATACTTCCAGACGGGGAGCCTGATTCGGTACCTTCCTTTTTCTCTCTTTTCTTCATTTTCTTTCCCTGTTTGTTGTTCGTTTATGCTTGGAATAAGAATTCATCCTTTGGAAAGAAGTGCTTGAGCATCGCGAGCTTACTCTTCGTATGCAGTGATTTTTATGGTTATATGTGCGATTTGGTATTATGGTATTTATTGTTTTCTGTTAATTTCATGAGAATTGTTCCCTTTTGTGTGTGTGCGTGTGCGTGCGTGTTGGAAGTGTTTCGTTCTTTCATTGGCGCCGATTGATTTCTGGCAAACACCAAACTTGGTTTCTACGACCTTTTTGTGGTTTATTATTCGGTGAATGGGTTGGCCGTCGAGTTGGTATGCTGAAATTTATCGTTTTGGTGGCGGTTTTTCCTCATTTTGTGGGTTGATAGAACCACATGATGGTTTTCACGAAGTTTTTCCTACAGCATATGGCATAAATAGCGTTGGAAGATGAAAATTTCACTTTAAGACAGGCTTGAGGAGGTGTGCTTGCTTGCATAATGTCATAGCCATCATTCTTATTCCTGGAATTTTTTATGAGGTGCTCTTTTTTTGGGAGAAAAATCTTGGAAAATCTTTGATGTGCAGAAAAGATATGTACTGTATACACAGTGAAGAAAGAAGGGAGGAAGAGAACAATAAATTAGAGAGCGTAATGCTGTTTTGCAATGCTTATGAAAAGAATGAAAAGACCATTTAGTAAAAGTATTTACAATTAACCAGACATATAATTAAAAATATTTCAAAATAATCTCATGACGTTATTCCAAGGATCTTTTTCCTGAGATTTTCAATTTCTTATGATGGCTTCCGGTGATGATTAACCAATGATCTACATTATTATCATATTGTAGAACATGGTGCAATAATATTGTATATCGGTACTTGGTACTTGTATCTCCTTTTCCTGTTATTGGTGTAAATGCACTGTAAAATTTTTACAGTGTCGTGCTGCAATACCACAGTAGTACAGTATCATTGATTTTTACAAATTCTGTGGTTAGAGCAACGTACCATATCATAAAGATGTGGTAAAATATGTGTAACAGTGCTTTAGCACTGTAAAACATGGGGTTCGATACAATATTTACAACATTGTTTTTTTGCTGCAAATACAAAATAACATGAGAAGCAAAATCTCCTAGAGAATGGCGAATTTATGATTATGAAAATTAGCTCATCTGTGAATTACTTTGCAAAAAAAGGTTTTGTCTTTGGAATGCAAATTTAGCTATGATTGTCATATAGACTTATGCTCTTCCTTGAAGGAGGTGAGAGAACTGCCAATTCTGACTCGTGAAAACCTATTATTGTTTTGTTCATGAATGCGTATGACATTCTAGTCTTTTAGGTTACCCTTCCTGTCATTTAATTTACTTGGTTTAAGCAGCAAAAGAAAGATAACCCAAGAATCTGAACTGATCAACATTGCGTGTTAATGCTCCAAACAATCAAACATTAATCAGAAGGTAGGGCGAGGCCAAAAAGTCACTAACAAATTTATTGAGATAGAAAGTGCAGTTTTTAATCGATCAATGTTTTGACTAGAATACAGGTGGTTTCCGACTTTGCAAGCCTTGAGTTGTATCAGGTTTGCACAACATTCACATAAAGCTTTTTATTATGGAATGACATAAAGGAGTGTGAAAGGGCCAGTTGGAAAATGGAAGTATGATAATGAGCTTTGGTAACTACTGAATTTGGAAGCTAAAGCAGACGGGAAACCGGATAAAGGAAAGTGCTTGACTTGATTGATGAAGAAGCAACTAATATGAAGTCAAATGGTGTTTGAGAAGGCTGACATGGTGGTTTAAGCTTTAGTGTAAGTGGTGAGCGAAGGATGATAATTGTCTACAATTAGTATGATGAGTAACGTGAAGAGGGTATAAAAACAAAGAATATAAGAAACATGGAGAAATGGTGTTTCTGAAGGCAGAAATAGTGGTTAACTTTAGCATAAGGGGTGTCCAAAGCCCAATATTGTCTACAATTAGTGATAAGTATATGACAACATTATGACAAGTAACATGAACAGGGTACTCCAGCAACACATATAAGAAACATGGAACCGTTGTAATGATTTGTTGCCATGTTGCTGCCAGTCAGCTCTTTCATTCTCGCTAGAGGCTTACATGAGTTCTAGCCAATGTTATTAAAATCGATATGATACGATTTTATTGCATATTGATATATGGTTTAGATATCTGAATCACTATATACAATTTATGGAGCCGACAATACACTCCTGTAAGAAACATGGAACCATTGTAATGATTTGTTGCCTTGTTGCTGCTAGTTAGCTATTTCATTTTTGCTAGAGGCTTACATGAGTTCTAGCCAATGTTATTAAAATCGATAAGATACAATTTTATCACATATTGATACAGTTCAGGTATCTGAATTGCTATATACAATTTATGGAGTCAACCGGACACCCTAGTAAGAAACATGGAACTATTGTAATGATTTGTCGCCTTGTTGCTGCCAGTCAACTCTTTCATTTCACTAGAGGCTTACATGAGTTCTAGCTAATGTTATTAAAATCTATACGTTATGATTTTATTGCATATCAGTACCCAAATCGATACTGATCAGGTATATGAATCACTATATACAATTTATCAAGTTGATAGTATACCCCTATATCATACGATATGGTGTAGATTTTTCAGAGGCCATACTTTTCAACTTTTGAGGCCCGAGGTTGTTTTAAACCCCTTAAAGCTACGTTCTTTGCCCTTCCTAGTGCTTTCTCTTTCCAAGAGGCCCCTTGTTCTCTCCTTCAAAGGTCAAAGACTCAAATTTCTTATTCTATCAATGATTGATAATCCTGATTCTTGTAGTAGAACTACTACAGCAAGAAAGTTTGGAAACAACACAATACAGAAAAACAATGGTGATGAGATGCAATTTTTGTGGACATATTATGTATAGTGGAGTTAGCCATGTAAGACATCATCTGGCTAGAATGGGAATGAACGTGCATCTTTGCTCTACCGTATCTCAGGAAGTGAAGGTGCAAATGCTGAAAGAAACAGAAGATATACAAGTGAGAAGAAAACACATAGCATCAGGAGTAGGAGGAACACAAGAAGGAATACAAGGAGAAGAATAAAGAAGGAAGTGAAGGTGCAAATGCTGAAAGAAATAGAAGATATACAAGTGAGAAGAAAACACATAGCATCAGGAGTAGGAGGAACACAAGAAGGAATACAAGGAGAAGAATAAAGAAATTAGCTAGGTTTTTTGTGTTTTAGTTATTTTTAAGTTTGAAACTGTGATAATCTATGACTCTCTTGATATGTATTGTAACCATATCGTCTGATATGGTACAATACATGCGTATCATACGATACGGGCACCAATATGCTATTTACAACATTGGTTTTAGCCTTCAAAGACATAAGCGGTCAATCCCATATCTTCTTTTTGTTCACACACACATACATACATATATATGCACGCAAGCCATCTAGCATGAAGGCTGGTGTACTTTCTAGGGGATAGAGGAGAATATATATGAAAATTAGATCCCACAACCTATGCATTCTCTTTGCTTTTGAGGGGGCCTGAATATCGTTTAGAAAATTATAAGTATGTCTGAGAAAATATAAAGGACAACTTATTATCCTTATTCCTCTAAAAAGCAAATGGAATATATATATATATATATATATATATACTCTTCAATGTATATACCTTCTGTCACAGTCCCTTTTCCTTGTAGGAGGTATGGTCCTTTGGATTCCAGCCCTTGTGGTGGAGTCATTGATCTTATGACATCTATTCAATTTTAGATGGAAAACCATCTAAGTGCATTGACCCTTTTCTTTGTTTGGATTGTTTATTTAAAGCTTATTGTGGATAATTACAAACTACAACAACAACAACAACTAAGCCTCTTCCCATATTAGATGGGGTCGACTACATGGATTCATTGTTTCCACAAAGACCTATCATAATTTGTAGAATCTATGGTAGATAAGTCTGACAAAGTTTTATGTTGGCTGTCGGAAGCCTAATGCAACTCTCTTCCTTTATCCGGGCTTGGGACCAGCCACGTAAGGATGATCCCTTACACGGGCGGAGTTCTCCATTACATTACAATAATTAAAAGAAAACAGAATTTGCATTTTTTGCCTAACATGAGTAAAATCAGTGTAACATAGTTATCACATTTACAAAAGTGAAAACTATCTGGGTGAAAATGCCTATATACAGAACAAGAATTTGCATTTTTGGCCTCACATGAGTAAAATCAGTGTAACACAGTTATCACATATACAAAAGTGAAACTATACGGGTGAAAATGCCTATATACAGAACAGAGAATTGCAACCCACTCATCTGGACCAATGCCATTTTTCAAATACATGCAACTTTATCCACCATTGTTGCTCAACTTTCAAGCAACTCACAAAGCAAACAAAATTTCCATGAGAAGTCCTTACATGTTCAGTTAAGTTCATACTGGTATGAGACGAAACCACAGCCTACAGTCAACCTAAATGCTGTTGATGATGCCAAAATCAACTTGTTACATTGAACATCTATAATTTGAAGAAAGAAAAGACATGGAAAAATATCATATGTGCACAAATTGCAATTCACAAGCATGAAAACCATAAAACTCCGGTGCAAGATATACCATATACTGGTGTTCATGATGTGAAGCAACAAAATCAATAGTCAAATGGCTCGTAATTCTACAAATCACTCACTCGTTGTGAAGAAGAAAGCTTCATGCATAACCAAGATAATAAGCAATAGAAAGCATGGTGTTATGAAGGACGATGAAAATCCTTCAGATCAATAGGACCATTTATTGAAATGTGACCTCAAGAAAGATAACAAATCCATTAAATTTATGGATATGCAAATCAGTAGTAACTCACAAGTTTTTAAATTTCTAGTTGAACATAAGGGTTGACAATTTTTCATATCTTAATGAATAGGGAGTAATATCAAAATAAACAAAATAAGAGAATTTGAGTGTCCTTTAGAACTAAGAGGCCTCTAAGCACTTAAAGGGCGGTAAGTGCAAAAGGAGTGCTTGAGCAGTCTATTAAAAAACTGTGGTTGTAAAATAGAAATGAGAGATACAAACTCCTCATTCAATCTATTGGCAGAGTGCTTGTTGGACTTTGTTAATATTTTCTAGGCTTAAATCTATTTCCACCAGAGATTCACTGATTGGGCAACCATTCATCGGCATGGCATGTAGCGCTTTCAACTGTTAAATAAAATGTTTTTGCCCCCATAACAAATCCCATCCTTTAGCTCTGCATGTTGCAAGGGTTCAACGTTGCATAACCATTCCCAACCATATACAGAAGGACAGCTGCATCAGGTACCGGAGCCAGCACAAACCATTTCCAGATCTTTTATCGAGAGATACGATCTTTCAAGAAATAATGCACTGCATCCCTGGTTCCTATAAAAAGTCTTTAAGTGTTTATGTAAGAGTTAGCACTAGGGTGGATGGCCACAAAGGTACTGGGGTTGCTAGAAGGAAAAAATTTGATATTGTCTTCAAGAAGACTTCTCAAAGGCTCCAAGTCCATGCTATTCTCTGCAATGTTCCTCTAATAATTATTACTGGAGTATTAGTCCTCTTGAAAAATGGATGTCATAAATAAACCAAGTTGGCAAAGATACAGAGGTAAAGTGATGCTAAACCCACTAAGATTTCATTTTTCTTTTGAAGTACAATTTGAAATATATCAAACGAATAGAGAAATTCCAACAAACTTCTAAAAAAGGAAAGTGTACTGGTAATGACATCACCTAGTATGATTTTAATGATGATGTGTTCATGATACCTTATACTAGCACAGTTTGTAGAGTGTTTGGAGACCTTCCTTCTTTTGGGATTCTGACTATTCTCTGATGAACGTGGAGATCCACTGCACACTTTGTTATTCTGAATATATGAAGTGTCTTGAAGACGTCGAGGTACAGTTCATTTCCTGCAAGTATGGATGTACGATTTGTCCTGGGAGTGTTGAGAAACCTTCCGCTTCCTTCAAAATCTCGGTAGCTCCAAAAAAATAACATGGATTATGTACATTATAAGTTCAGATTCTCAATATTTAAGGATTTACAATATACACACACGCATTGATGCACTTAGATGACTTTCCATGTACACTGTATAGATGTCTTATATATATGCAAGACAAGTTTTTGTTTACCATCGCAACTTGCAACAAAATCTTTCACAATTGGATTTCCAATTAGCAACTTCTATTTTTTCCCTTTCTCCGTTCTTCTTCTCTGGATTGAAGAAGAGAAGAAAGAGTTCAGGGAGTCCAAAATACAGAGAAGGTTTGTGCCCTAGGTTAAAAGTCCGATTCTGGAATGTACTAGTTGTGTCTGAAATGGTGCCAACAAGACGAAGGAATCACTGGGCATCTCTAGATATATTACTCAAAAGAATCGACACAATATACCTGGTTGATTGGAATTGAAGAAATTTTGTCTCTATTCTTATAAATGTACCATTCACGGGGAGATAAAGAAATAAGGCAGATTGCGATGTTTGATAGTCATGTTGTGTCTGTACTCTGTAGCACACACTCTACTGTGCCTCACACTTTAAAGTTCAAACTGTTGTGAATGTCTCAACATTATGAAGGCTTGCATTGGTATCTTCTTGGCACCAATACAATATGGCTGTGCCGTAGTCTCCAAGAAAGGTTGTCCATCATTAATTCCTGACGCTGCTTTAGCGTTGCTTCTGGCAACAACCACATGAAATGCCTTGCTTAGCATGCCCACATGACAAAGCTGTACACAATTGTTTGACAGCTCTACCTTGATTTGCGAGACATGATCGTTTACCACTTTCTTTTCCTGCTCTTAATAATCGTTACTGCTTTGAGTTCTGAAAATACCTTTTAACGCCTCTCATTTTTGTGCTCTAAGTACAGCCAGATCTAGTACATCCATTTGACCAGTTCACATTAGCTGATATTGACACTATCAAGGTGATTGGGAAAGGTAATGGAGGCATTGTGCAACTTGTACGTCATAAATGGACTGGCCAGTTTTTCGCTTTAAAGGTTCCATCTGTTCTCCATTCTTTTGGTTTACTTGTGTTAACTGCTGAGAAGACTTCCAAGTCAAGTGTTCTTCGATGATCATTTCCATGAAATCTTTGTTTTCTGTATCTGATTGTGCGTTTATAGACTCTAAAGATTTGCTATGTCTGTTTCAGACACTCTCAAATATGTCAATATGCCGAAATGGTTTTTTCATATAATCACTGGAAAAGTTTGGTTGCACATTTAATTTATTTTATATTTAAAGAAAGAGACCTGTAGTCAGTTCCAAATTAGCCTTTACCAATGTCATTGAAATGAAATAGAACATTTAGCTTCTAGAAGGTTGATTTACCTTGATATATAGAAATAAGAGATTAATGTGAGTAAACTTTGATGATGTAATGATCACAGGGAGAAAGATAAGAGTTCTGAATGTTTTTTGAACAGGCTATGATTCTCAGTAAATGTAATTCTAGTATGAACGTGAAACACCTTTTAGTATAGATTTGAACAAAAAGATAAAACTCTTATATTTGTATATATAATTGGTTCTACATTATTGTTCATGCTTTTCCTGTCTTTCTAGTCATCAATATAGCTTGGTTGATGAAATTAGAACAAGAAGATTGGAAGATTTGAACAGATGCTTTGGAAGAATAACTTACAGATTTTGTATAAAAAATGTAGGTTATTCAAATGAATGTTGAGGAAAGTACACGAAAGCAGATTGTGCAGGAGTTGAAGATACATCAACAATCTCGGTGTCCCCATGTTGTGGTCTATCATGATTCTTTCTATCATAATGGTATTATTTCAATACTGCTGGAGTACATGGATGGGGGTTCTCTTGCAGATTTGATTAAGAAGGTGATCTCCATACCAGAAACGTATCTTTCTATGATCTGCCAGCAGGTGAATTGTAATCTCAGCTAGTCGCATCTCTAGCAGAGTTAGCATGCATACTCATCTTAAGCACAAATTTATCTCTCAAGTTTTCTCATTCAATTTTCTTCATTATAGGTCCTCAGGGGTTTAGTATATCTTCATCACGAAAAGCATATTATTCATAGGGACTTAAAGCCTTCTAATTTGTTGGTAAACCACAGAGGAGAAGTGAAAATAACTGATTTTGGTGTCAGTGCAACATTGGATAAGTCCACTGGCATGCGGGATACAGTTGTTGGTACATATAACTATATGTCTGTGAGTATCTTCCTCAAACATCTCTTTGACAATCCTTTCTCAGTGTTTATGGTAATCAGTTTGGAGGTAGATGCATGTGCATATATTCTTGTTAGTTGCACGCTATTGTTTGTGCATCCGTAGATCCCAAGTTATGGGCATGTCTTCCTCTGTGTTCTGAGTTTTTTGTTTTTTTGCGGTCAGCCGGAGAGAATAAGTGCATGCAAGTATGGCTTTAAAAGTGATATTTGGAGCTTGGGACTGGTTATACTAGAGTGTGCAACAGGCAGCTTTCCATACACTCCACTTGATAAGGATAAAGGTTGGGCTAATATTTTCGAGCTACTGGAAGCTATAGTCGACCAGCCACCGCCTCATGCACCTCCAGATCAATTTAGACCTGATTTCTGTTCGTTTATCTCCTCGTGGTAGTTCCAATGCATTCACTTTCTTGTTAATTTTGATAATATTAATATACTTTTCATGCTCCTGACTATCAGTTATTGACTTTTCTTATGCTTGTATATCTGTTTTCTCAACACCCTATCTGGAGTCTACGAATAATGGGATAAATCCTTCTTCCTTTATGAATGGTTCATTTGATAGACAGGAAAGCTAGTAGGAGAAGTGCTTAAAGGGTGCCCATGAAAGTAAATAATTTTGCACTTAAAAGGGTTCACTTGGTCTTTTGAATTGAAGTAATATCATATCAAAATGGAAATTAAAAAAAAGAGTCGGAGAAATTCTTAAGCTTTGAATAAATATGTAGAGAACCTAGGAGCTATTGCCTTTTAGAATTCGATTCCTCTTTTTTTCCTTTTGAGTGGATCAAAATTCCAAATGCTGATACTTGACTTGTTAACCTGTGCTATTGTATGACACATTAAGAGAAAGCACTGAATATGACAAGTACTTTAATTTAAACTGGGCTTACGTTCATATTTGGAAACATACGTTAGTGATGCCTGATTGAAAGAATTTCTGTCCTACAGAAGTGTAGATGTGAAAAACTACCCCTTATTTACTGTTTCCTTGTAGACAAGTTCGATCATAAATGTAACGTACTCCAGTACAAGCTTGGGTCTTGCTATCTGCCTGGCCTGGCTAATATTGCAGGCATTTTCTGTCTAAGTTTTTTATCAGAATCTCAACAGCTTACAGACCATGTCTACCTGAACTAAACTTAAGGGGACAACAATAGGTTAGTTCCACACCAGCTTTTCGTAATTCTGATTTTTCAATTTCATCTTGGTACAAGACTGTTGGTTATGCCCTTCTCTTTGGCCGTGACTATGACAAGGTCAAAGAAAGACGTATCCTATCAAGACTTCTAATAAACCATGATTTCACAGGTTGAGTGGTGTTGCCACATTCTAGTAACTACAAGAAAGCATATCATGCTAATATCCCCAGTTTGTGGTCCATACTTCTTTCCCATGATTTATTTAATTAGTAGAGATGTGCTTCTTTCAGCTGTTAAAGGCTTAGTATGGGAAAAGGCTTAGTTGTTGTTGTTGTTGTTGTTGTGCTTCTTTCAGCTGTTAAAGGCTTAGTATGGGAAAAGGCTTAGTTGTTGTTGTTGTTGTTGTTGTGCTTCTTTCAGCTGTTAAAGATAATTTGAGTAAGTTGTGCTCTCCTTTTAGATATCAACACCAGGCCTTTGAATTGAACTTGATTTCGATACATAGCAAGCTGATGCTCAATAAGGGCATATGACAGTGGTTAGAGGATTGGCTCTCTCAACACATATTAGGAGTTCCATACCCATGTCAGAATCCGGTAGGGCTCTACCTTAACCCCAAAGAAATGCATCGCAAACTGATAATTGATTAGCAGCTTTTGCCTGAAGGACCACCCAAGCGAATGTTTTATTTTCAGTAACCAGGTCTGGAAGCTTGTTCTTATCATTTAACAAGATTGATTCAAGTTCAAAACCTTTCTGAAGAAAAGAAATACTAACCCTATATAATCTTTTTCCGAATTTATGAAGCCTATGCTCTTATAGTACTTTTGAAGACTTCTTCATGACTCTACAAAAACTTATTTCAAATTGCTATTTGCTTGTTTGTTTGGATTGATATGGAGCCTATGCTGTGTTTCAGCTTACAGAAAAACCCTAAGGATAGACCGTCAGCTCATCAACTCTTGGTATTCTTTTTTTCTTTTCTGTTTCTTTTTTTTCTTTTCAAGAAATTGTATAAATTCATTGTGGGCATCGGTTACACATTTGATGAAACCGTAAGTATGTCATTCCAGGGTCATCCCTTCATCACCAACTGTGAAGATTCACATGTTGATCTTGCGTCTTACTTCAAGAGTGTGGGATCTCCCCTGGCCCAATTCTAACATTTAACTGGTAAGTTTCAGGCTTTCAGCGTTAGTGCATAAACTAGTCTTTCTTATGCTATAAATTTTATGTGGATATCAAAGGCAATCTCACAACAATCGGGAAGAGGTGACTTTGAAAAGCAGCTCATCTTTCTAACAGTTAGAATGCTTCTGTTTGAGGCTAATATTTCTGTGGGTGGATAGACTATGAGCAACAGGGACTGTTTTTCCATCGAGTCTCATAATTGAAGTGCTGAATATTCTCAGAGCATTTGATGGACGTGATCACTGATCAAGGCCTAAAGGTGGGTGTGTCTTACAATGCAAGAATCCTCGACGGCGTCTCATATGATGATACGAATAATTCTTGCAATGCTTTCATAGTTATGTCACGTCAAAATGACAGGAGACGTTATCTTTGTTTATTTTCCTATATAAATTAACACAATCAGGCGCAACACGCCGGCAAGTTGAAGTGTCTAGGTGAGAGTTTCCGAGTAAGCTGCATGTTTTGTTCTCTATGGAGAATTTAGGTATTTTTGAACATCCACCAAAAGCTGATATAAAAGAAGTGCTTGAGTTACAGCTTGATGGGTTGTACTTTTTGTAACACGATCATATTAACATGCGAGACCGAAAAGTTGAGACGTTATGCATATGAATGCTTACTATAGCATGGCTTTGTGGCTTTGCTATCTAAGGGCACTTCCTCAAAATCTTGTTCAAGGCACCGTCACGGATTGGTGATAGACTTGGAGGTTATTCATTTGGTAAGTGGTGGCAAGATCCTTGCATGGTCAGTTCCAAACCGGCCGAGTGGTTCCAACCGTTACTGAACCCGTCCATGAACTGGATGGAAGCAGAACCGTTGAAATTTGGCCTGGAACCACACTTTCAACCAGGGACCATTCGGTTTGGTTCTGGTTTCGCTTTGCATGGAATGTGAACCAGCTTGAAACTGGAACTGGCAGTTTCAAGCCACCAGTTCCTTGCATGTATTTAAAAAAAAAAAATTGTAATATTCCCCCCTCCCCTCTCCCCATCCCCAACCCAGTTTTGGATGGTTTGTGCTCAAACTTGAACCTCTGGTTTCAAACCACAACTAGAACCGGCCTGGTCCAGGTTCAGTTTAGTTTCAGTTCTTAGTTTCGAGTAAACAGGAACTGGCCATGTCTGCCAAGATTGCTTCATACTTTAGGGGTTGGTCATGGTGGAAAAACTCATAGTAAGATTAACTGTAAGCTGAAATTGAGCTTGGCTGGATTTTGGTTCAAGGGCCCCAGCCCAATAGAACTCGGGTAGGGTGGGTATTACGACACTTGCCTGGGTGTGGTTCGGGTTCAGGGAAATTCCAAATCTCCTTTGCCGGGTAAGGGGTGGGTACAGAAGAAGAAGTATTGCATTTGTTTGAAGCTTGGCATTTAGAGATGTCAATATGGAACAGCAAAAATGTGGGCTGGGCAGGGCTGGCCCACATATAATTTTTTTTATATATTTATATAAATATTATATATAGTTTTCGATTACATGTATATATACTATATGTATGTATAATTTTTTTTATTACATTTATATATGTAAAGTGTTCTTTGTTACATGTATAGTTTCTTAGTATATATATACATATATACATATATGTATAGTTTTCCCATTAGATGTACATATATGAATATAAGCATAGTTTTTCGATTATATGTATATATGTGTACATGCATATATATCTTTAGTTTCCCATTAAATGTATATACACACACACACACATATATATTATTACATGTATGTGCATATATATATATATATATATATATATATATATATATGTATATACATATATTTTCTTTTATTACATATGTATATGTCTTGTTGAAACTTGACTTCAATTTTAAACAGATTCAAATCGGATCTTATGGACCTGATCCAATATCCAATAGGCCTGTGGCTGTGTGTGTGCGCGCGCGATGTTCCTACGAGTATTTACGAGCGTTTACGGGTTGGCTGTTTGATAGAAGGTTGAGCACCGCTATCACAGATCGGATTTTGCACCGCCTCTGATTTGGGACAGATTATACCATTAAAGGTACTTTTCATTGTTTAACAGATCTTAACAAGAAAATTATTTCTAGCAAAAATCATTAAATACAAAATGCAGAAAGGTTTTCTTTGAGCTAGAGTATTTTCTGCTTCTAATTTAATCCTTTTGGGTTGGGCCTATCCAAACATGCCATGTGACCCATGTTACGTGTGAAGCTGGAAAACAATAAATGAGTTGCTTAATTGGATTAGATCCAGCTCATGACCAGTTGGATCTCTAATCCAAGTGCCCACGCCAGCATCATTTAGGAGAATTTGGGTCTCATCAGATAAGGTTCGACCCATTTGACTACCCCACCTGGACCCAATTTATCTCCTTGATTTTTGGTTTTAGGAGCTCAAAAGCTGGAGATGGAAATTCGTGTTTAAGGTCGTGTTGGTGATGTGTCATTCCATGTTCGTGTCACTTCTGACCAGGAAACAGAGGTCAATCGACTCCGTTTTGTTCGTGTCACCTTGAGTGGATGCAAACATTTTCTTCTCGTCCCCCAGTCGAGTTTTTCCTACTGTGCTTATTCTGCCAGCACTTTCATGATTTTGGTCTGTCGTGATATTTCTCGTTTGTGTCAAGAACATGTAAACCCAAATAGGACCCAGTTTCTGGCGTGTTACTTTTGTTACAATAACATGATCCTTTTGTGTTGTGTTCGTGTTGGGTTTTCATGCCATTTACGAGGCCCTACGGAAAACACCTAGCATCCATGAAAGCTTCTAAATCTACTCATGCATGAGAGGTTGTATTGATTGTGTCAATAAATGACACGGAACCAATGATCGAGCGCAGCTTACATACTATGGTGTACTACTCTGCGCCACCCTTGCCACAGGTTTAAGTTCACATCTCTCCCAATTATATATTCTGTTTAATATTAGATGATCCAGTACTGGGTCATTTAAAAACATTATCAGGATATACCATATGCTTAAGGTGCATGACAACTATATATACAGTTTAAATCTAGAGGATGCTTGGATTTTGAAAGTGATATCTACAGAATATAAAGAATGAACAAAATACTGTAGTGGGGAAATCTACAGAATAGGATCAATTAGAGTAGTACCACGTGACCGAGATAAGAACTGAGGATGTTAAAAGCTTGAAGCCATCACAGTTTTCCGGTCAGCAACCGAAAACATTCCGATTCAATAACCAGGGATGATCGATATCTGTGGTAGAACGATTATGTTCTTATGGTTATGTGCTTACGGAAAAACTTGTCAAAGGGAAAAGAGAGTGATATATTTGATCTGTAAGTGGTGTTATTTTCGGTTTTCGGTTGTGTATTTGTTGTGTCATTTTGTGTTAGTGTCAAAAGCAGGTGAACTATAATGATACAGTGCCCTTGATCATAGATACCATTGTCACGCCCCGGCGCTGGCGCGGAACGCGTGATCGGTGCTAGGCTGCGCACAACCTAACAAGCCTTTCACCAAGGTTGCAGAGGTTCAGCAGAAGCTTAAGACTAATGATAGGAGAGGGTCGTTTGGAGATAGCAAGGATACTTGAGAATAAATAAGAAAGCAGATTGTATTGATAGCAAATAACGGTGCGTAGCCCGCGACACGTTTACAACTCAGATGCGAGATTGTTCCCCCAAATGGGAGTTTATTGCTAGAGTTGTTAGGGTGGTTCCCACGTAGGGAATCTGGTTACACAATCGTGGTTCAGTTCACGGTCGAAGGGTTACATTCTCCCCCACCTAAGCTCTTGATAACCTCGGCAAGTTTCGCGGTGATGTCCTTGCAACTCTGAAGCTCTTGGCGCGCTTGTCCGCCTCTCGACACACTGTACCTTCATCTTCTACTGCTCCTGTTGTCCTCTAAGGTGTAAGTGCCCGTAGTAGCTAAGGCCTGCAAGTTTCATGTCTGCATGATAAGCCTTAGGTTTGCTCGCATGGAAGGCAGTTAGCAATCTGTCATGGACGGGCTCCAGTCGGAACGCCCGATCCCCTACCCTTAAGATGACTGGTTGAGGACCGTCATCCTTCTGGACCATCGCAGCGCGTTGCCTTGCGACGGGACCATCGCACCACTTCGAATTCGTCCACTTATTCATACACGTCACTGCCTTCACATAGAGCGGTTGGGCAAAATCACGCCGCTCCTGTTGATCAGTGCAGAAGTTGTGTACGGTTGGCAGTGTCTTAGAGTCTTGTACAATCATCCTCTATCGTGCCTCCAACTATCCTTTGCGTCCTTCGCTCCTATGCAACTTACCTTGTATCCCCCGTCTTGTCTTGCCAGCAACAGACTTGCGTCGTCGTCTCTTAGGACCGGAACTTGTTCATGCTTTATTACCTTGCCCGCCAGTCTTCTAGTGCTGACGGCCTACCCCTTTCCCGTGAGGTAGGTTCCTTGGACATGGGATGAGTCGAACATACTCGCAAGCATCCGTATGCCGTTCCACGTCTTTCACTACGGTGCTCATCTTGCTCGTCAACCGGTCGAAGCCTTCCACAGCACGCGCAACTGTAGCATCCAAATGACCTACCAACTTTTCGAGTTTGGTAAGTCTAGCGTCCACGTCAGGCAGGATACCTGACGTAGACTCGACAGGATCGGCCACTGGTACAACCTTTACCTTCCTCTTTTTATGACGAATGGGGTCGCCGTCCATCTCAGTGTCAGTAGCCATGAGTCAACGTGAGGCTTTCGTTGACGAAGGGGTTACCTATTTGCTATCAATACGGAGGAGGGTGTCTCGCACCCACTCGCAATTCTCCAAACTAGAACCTCTCGAATACCAAAGTTGTCACGCTCCGACGCTGGAATCACCCAAGACATGGAACGCATGACCGGCGCTAGGCTGCGCACAACCTAGCAAGGTTTCAGAAGTTCAACGGAAGCTTAAGACTGATGATAGGGGAGGGTCGTTTGGAGATAGCAAGAACACTTGAGAATAAGTAAGAAAGCAAATTGTATTGATAGCAAATAACGGTACGTGGCCCGCGACATGCTTACAACTCAGATGTGGGACTCTTCCCCTAAATGGGAGTTTATTGCTAGAGTTGTCAGGGTGGTTCCCACGCAGGGGCCCTGGTTACACAACCATGGTTCAGTTGGCAGTCGAAGGGTCACACCAAGACCTTTTCTCCTTTGGTATTATAGTTACCATGATTTAAAACGAAAGAAAGAAGCCATACACAGAGGGGAAGCCCTCAAAAAAATATAAGTCCATATATATATATATATATATATATATATATATATATATATATATATATATATATATGATTAAATCCAATATGCTTAAACATCTTTGCATCTTCGACCACAATCATACTTTTCATTTTTTAAATTCAAATCTATAAGTTGATCGTATGAATCAAGCACACATGTTTATATATACTAATATTTGAACATAAATGGGCGTATGGATTTATCACCTCTCTCTCTCCCTCTCTCTCTCTCTCTCTCTCTCTCTCTCTATATATATATATATATATATATATAGAGAGAGAGAGAGAGAGAGAGAGAGAGAGGGAGAGAGAGAGGTGATAGAGAGAGGGCAGGCACGCCAAAGCCTAAAAAACACATGCAAGCACAAAGAATCAAACTCACCACCTGCATTGGGGGAATCAAAGAGCCCAGCCAGATGTGCTTAAGTTCATTATATTAGTTGATGGGAAAAGAGGCCTCAAAACAAGCCATTAGCAAGTGCAGTATGAGTTCATCATCTCTTCGTGGAGGTTGTTTCATCAGGTCGTTCGAATAATCGGGAGGCCGAAAAGCCAAAGAAAGTAAAACAGCAGAAATTCGAGAAAGTGCATCCAGACCGCGGATAAGTAAATATACCATTTCATTTCTTGCAATAGTTACCTACAAGGGTCGAATGAGAGATGGATACAAAAGGAGGGGCCCTTCAGATTCGAATCCTGGCAGCTACCCCAGGTTACCTGAGAGAAAAGGGAAATGATAGAGATTCCAATTCACTGCTCTTCTCGTGCCAGACTCTGTCTACAATGCGCGGTCGGCATTCTTTTTTTGCACTGTACGTAATTTACCGTCCTAAGAAATAGATCAATCTATTTATGATCATATGGTGTAATCATAAACAAAGAAGAGGCTTTCTGGCATGGTGAGAGGAAGGCTGTCGATATAAACATAGAATTGCCTTAAGTTCTCCTTCGCCAGCTTTGTGGTATCAATGAAATCAGAATTTCTAGTTAGAACCCACAGATCTCTTGAATTCACCCTCTTCAAGCTGTCTCTACAAAATGGGCAGGACTTAGAACGCGTGTTCCTGCAACAGGAGATGAGTGCAGTTTCAATGGATGCTTCTTAACCAAGGAAAGACAATGAAAATGTCAACGGCAGATAGAAAGAATAAGGCTAATGCAATACCAGTCACGGAAACATTTGATGCACATTGCATGACCACAATTGGGGAGGACGACCTTGCTGCAAGTCTCCATGCAAATCCCGCATTCGTCTTCCCTTTCCAAGTCCAAGTCAGACAGCTTGTTCTTCTCTTCAATTCTCTTGCGAGATAATCTTTCTTTGCACCGGGCTATTTGCTTAGTATCTTCTAATTCCATGTGATCTGTTTCAAGCTGTTGCAGAGAAGGATATATAACCGCTGCAAGCGAGGTTCTAGCATGGTCAGAGAAATTGGATCCCAAGTTCCCAACAACTATGCTGACATTGAATCAGACATTTTAAGGGTAACAAAAACCATAAGAGAGAATGCATGTTTTGAAACAATATACAAACAAATAAAATCAATAAAAGACCAACGGTGACAGCATTAAGATGCGTACTGTAGAATTCCCTAAGGCTAGCTCTCCGCTCTTGATCAGCGTTGCTCGTTGTCCCATCAACATATACCTGCAATGAATCGTACACCCACATCAAACAACTTCTAAAGAGATGATCTCAAGTGGGGCTCTCTATGAGCCTTACACAAAAACTGTTCAGTTCAGCTTACTCACCTTATATATAAGAATGTCAAATAAGCCACCTAAGCAGCTTGAGAGGCTAAAATCCATCCACTCGATGATGAAAAGAAGAATAGGTGCGAAGGGGCTGAGATATAATCTCATTTGAAAGCAGGCCCCATCAAGATCTCCAGGAATAGAAGCAGCTCTGGAAACAAGGAGATGCATAGCCCCGTAAACCAAAGAATGATATCAATTGAACGCAGACCCCTTCATTCAAAATACCCATGAATAAAAGCACCCTTCGATACAGATGTGCATAGGCAAAACTCAGCATACACCAACAACAACTAAGCCTTTTCTCATACTAGACGGGGTCGGCTACATGGATTCTTTGTTTCCACATGGCCTTATCTTGTGTCATGTTAGCAGTTAACTCAACATAAGCTAGATCATTCTTTATTGTTTCTTTTCAATACTTTTGTGGTTGTCCTCTACCTCTTTTAATCCTTTCAAAATTCATTTTTCATACCTTCTTACAGGTGCTTCTTTTGATCTTCTTTATATATGTCCAAACCATCTTAAATGATATTCTCTCATTTTATCCTCTATTGGTGTCACTCCTAATTTGTTTCTAATAATCTCATTATGTATACGGTCTTTCCTTGTATGACCACTCATCCATCTCAACATCTTCATTTCTGCATGTTGATGATTAACTGCCCAACACTTAAAACCATAAAACATGGTAGGTCTAATTGTTGCTTTATAATATTTACCTTTTAACTTTAATGATATCTTCTTGCTACAACACTAATTATATGTGTATCATCTCCATCAATTCTTCCATCACTCTAAAAAAATTGACCCTAGGTATTTAAAACTTTCATTTTGGGATGCAAAATGAATCAATTTAATTTCTATGTCCCTTGAAGTAACCAAATGATCAAACTTACATTGCATATATTTTGTCTTTGCTCTACTAAGTCAGAAGCTTTTACTTTCTATTGTTTCTCTCCATAGTTCCAATTTTCTATTAACTTTTTCTTTAGACTCCTCCACTAACACTATGTCATCTGCAAATAACATACACCAAGGTACTTCATCTTGAATATGTTTTGTTAACTCATCAATCACCATTATAAATAAGTATGGACTTAAAGTTGATCCTTGATGTAACCCAATATCGGCAAAACTCAGCATGCACAGGATAATTTCAAGCATGTAGACACTTAATGTTACTCTCCTTTTAACTTCTCTCACACATTTTACTTTGAACCTAACATTTCAAGGAGGACACAAAGAGCTACCTACAGCTCTCGCGGTTAGCAGAACAATAACTAAACAACAAAATGCAAAATGCCTTCAAGTTGAAGGTCTCTACGCGGATACCTGGGGTCTGCATATCTGGTTGGAGTCTGTCTGACCCTGGGTTTATCATAAAACAAAAGCTTTCCAACAATGAACTTCACAAGATCTGAAGAACTAAAAGAAAAGAAGTTACGGCCACTACGCTATTGTTGTTGTTGTTGTTCAAAATCATATAAATCGTGAAGAGTTGAATAAGAAACAAAAAAGAATAAAATCTCTGAGAGAAATCTCTGAGAGACTCACTTAAGATGGTAGGCCATGCATTGGCAACTGCCAATACCCGACAAAACTACCACTTTCACATATTCAGTGATAAGAAAAGACGAATACGCACAACGTTAGTTTTTCACAAAATAATAATAATAAAAAATCACGATCCGTCACAGAATCATTAAGTAATGGCAAAAATGATATCAGAAGAATGAAAAGCCTCCTAACCAACCAAACCCGTTGGGAACCGCGCACCAAATTGTTCAATAAGTTTCAGTTTCACATCCACATATGTGAAGGTAAGAGATGAATGGGAGAAAAGAGAAATAATTTGAAGTGCATGTTTTATTATTTTGTGATAAAGAATCTCAGTTTTTCAAGGCATGACAACCCACCCAATATCTAGAGCGCTAATTAACTCTCTCTCTGTTCCTAAACCAACACAGATAAGAAGGAAATTAATCCACAGTTGATCAACAGACTGTATTTGACTTTTTTAGTTAAACAATTCAACCAAAGAGATAAGCACCCATAATGCAATTTTGATCGCGTGGCTTCTTTCCAATTATAGGCCGTCACAGACTGCCACTCTATTAAAGAAAAAGGAATAAGAAAAACAATAGAAAATTTGGAGAAAATAAACAAGGGATGAACGAGGGAGAAACGCAATTCATCATCTTCTTCCTTCGAACGTTATGAATAGAACAATCTAACGATGAAAACGTTGGTGTCCCGTAAAAATACAACGGAACCAAAAGAAAAAACATACGGATTGAAAGGCCATTTCATCTGCCAGTTTTTAGTCTTCAAAGTGAGGAATTGTGGACTTAAAGAAAAATGCCAAAAGGGAGAAAACCCAAATGTGATCGTCACTTAGAAAGGGAAAAGTATAACCCAGAAACTAGCGCAATCCAGCCAACATCCACCTTTTCAAAACAAATTGTGGGGAACGTTTCTCAAAAAGAAACCCAAGTTATCGAGAATATATGATGAACTGAAGGTCTTAAAACAAAAACCAACAACAGAGCAAAAAAGAAATTGTTGGTCATCCAAAATTTTCCGCTTCTCGTCATGGCGAATGACGCCCCCCCCCCCCCCCCCCCCCCCCCCCCCCCCTCACACACACACACACAGAGACTCACAAGGTATTGGCATGTTTGATATCAGCCTCTAATGCCTTGAGGATTTCCTTGTAAGACGCCTTCTGCTGCAATTTCTGCAACATATTCCCCCTCTTCCACAGAGAGAGAGAGAGAGGGGAGAGAGGGAGAGAACGCGGGGGTGGGGGGTGGGAGCAGGAATAAATGCAGAGAAGAGGTGGATGGAAACCAGCAAAAGAGGAGTTTTCTCCTTGGAAATGAAAGGCTTGAAAACCCCAACAACCAAGAAAAAGGAAGGGATGGCTTTGAGAGAGTGGGCAACCAATTTGCGTTTTCTTCTTTTTGTTTGTTGGTGATATGATGATGCTGGTGGGCGGCTGGCTGCTGCTTATTCTTAGCCTTTTCTCCTCTTTTTGGGACGAATTTGAATAACAAGACAATCAAAAGGGGCTACGCAAAAGAATGGATAACATATCCATTGACTCGTTTTCCTTTTGCCTTCACGGGCTTGTATTGTTTCCGCCTTCAACAGTATCTGGCGTTTTCGTGGTGGCCACTCTAAAGCTATCTGTAATATTTTATTTATTAAACACGAACTAATACTCTTTTAGTTAAATACAAACATGACGAGATATGATTAATACGAATTCATGTAGGAAAGATTTGGTCGTGATCTATTTTATAAACTTTATTTTCAATAAAATGTATTTCTTGGGTGCACAAAGGAAGAGGGGCATTTATGGTCCAGTTTGGTTCGATTTTAGTTTTGACCTCAGTTCTTAGTTTTTAGAGAGTTGAATCAAACCGATCAGAACCAAACCAACAATTCCGATTTAAATCCACACCCATATAATATATGAGGTTATAAAACTCATATATATATATATATATATATATATATATATATATATATATATATATATATAAACTGGTAAACTTATTAGGGTTTATATGTATGAGTGAGTGGATTTTGTCCACCTTTGGCACATGCCTACTCATTGTTTTTTAATGATATTAATGTAATAACAAAGTTTTTTGTACTTTTTCTAAGATTTTTAAAAAATTTAAATATTCTCATGTCATAAAGAAAAAATGGGTAGAACATGTGAGAAGTGAGTAGGATATATTTTTTCCTATATCCATATAAGTACTTGAACTTTATATGTATATTTTTAGTTGTCATAATTCAATTTCAATCATAGAACTATAAACTGAATCATTAGTCTTTTTCTTTGTTAGAACCAACCAGAACAAAATCGCTTGACATCTTCAGTTTTAACGGTTTGTTTGGTTCAGTTGTGTCAGTTCCTTGAACACCCTTAATGAAATAGGCCGAAACCAATGCCCAATGGAGTATGGAACTCATGCCCTTGCACTAGTGAGCTGACCGCTTAGCCGAATCAGCTATTACTCTTTACGTAATAAAATATATTCTACCCATCAAAATTAATAATTTTGCACGATTTAAAGGGCCTTTTATTAACCCAAGAAGAATCTGAGATCAATAGAAATTTCCCATACAGACCATCTATTGCTCACAATTCCATTTCCACACCAAGGACCATGAAACTTTTGATAGGAACGGAAGTTCTTCCGTGCAAATAAACGACTAGTTAATTATTTTAAAGCTGGAAAGATAAGTTTTATTTGGAAGTTTGTTGAAAATGAAAAAAATACATGGTGCGTAGAGGCTTGAGGTAAACTATTATATACAAAAATGAAACTTATCTATTTCTCTTATGAAATAACAGTATGAAGCAACACAACAAGCAAAGCTTACCTAGCTAAGGGGTCGACTCACAAGTTGTAGGTCATGAGTTCAACAACCGGGAGTTTGCATCTCTGGCATTGGCCTCCCCATTGTACAGACATAAAAGCAATATGATTAGAAGAAGCAACGCAAATTATGAAAACTACCCTTTTTCCTAAACTAAGTGAATGTATTTAATGCTCGATGTTTTCCTATATTAGCAATTAACTCTATAAATCAATGTTTAACGATTGCCTTCCATCACTTGTGACGACTTCATTTCTCTATTGAAGTCTTCACCATTTAATTCTTTATCTCGCTATCCAAGCACCTTTAAGGGTATACTTGTTATAAGGTTTCAAGAGAAGTAGACCTTGATTTCTAGTGCTCAGTTCCAAATTTTATTGTACATGTAAAACTTATCATTGGCATGGATCTATGGTTTAAGAGGCTAATTTAAGTCAAAAACCTTGAGACCAGGGAGATGTGGGTTTACCAATACTTTCGGCAAGGTTAATTCGTGTCACTTTCGTGTTTACAACTAATGGGGATTCTTACCAAAGAAAATATAAGAAAATGATAAGGTTTAAATCTTTAAGATGAACGGAAAGAGGACTTTTTCAAGGCAACTAGTATAACATTAACTGAATGTCTTAATTGGGGGTTGGGATACTGAAAACTCAAAGCATATGAATTGTTTTCCTACATCATCATATAAGCCAATGTTAGGGTTCTTCGTAATTCAACGGATTGAATCAATTAAGTATACAATAAAAAGCAAAGATCATATGATTTGGACTTCTAGATGGTGAAGTCTCGTTGTCATAACTGAGGGTTGTCTATCAAATTAATTTTTGTTTTTCCTTTTGTTTGCAGGAGGAGGCCGAATCCTCACACACATCTACACATGCATCCTCTGAGAATCGAACTCCCCACCAGCAACAGCAATGGTGTTGATCGTTGAGCTAACGCTGCAGGTGCTCTCTATCAAATTAATTTAGTCTATCCTTTTTTTCTTGCGAGATATTTAAATTGATTAATGGCAAAATACCCCGGTTCGAAGCCGGCTTATGAGTATACTCTCTTAAAACTCGCATACTCATGCTTATCCTTTACAAATATACGTTTTTGCCAAACTAGTATGGTCTACCTCAAGGTTCATTAATGACGATAAAATTACTTGTTAAGTTTATTAAGCAAACCAATTGACAAAATGTGGGTAGAAGGATACATGATAGCAATGCGGTCGAGCTGAGGCGAGCTCAAGTACATGCAAGCTAAACTCCACTTATCAAGAAAATGCTTGTTCAACTCCTTCCAGCTGGGTGCAATAAAATAGACTGATCAATTAAGTTCAGCTCGAGATTGAGCTTGTGAATATATATATACCTGTCACCTCTGATATGCTCACTTAAGCTCACACATTATTTTTTTATGGTAAGGGTATAATTTAAATTTTTTAAGGAGTTTTTAAAAGTATGAAAAACATTGTTATTACATTCATACTCCTCAAAAACGATTGTGAGAAATGAATAAGCAACATTAGAGGTAAGCAGGATCCATCAATGTATACATAAATACTCTTATTTATTTTAGACCTTCCATGCCAATTTCTACCATAAACGAGTAGTTATATATATGCACACTAATCAGTTCTAATTAAGTTAATATACATACTTTTACCTACTAATGCAATCGGATCCGATAACTCAAGCTGTGGTAAGATGGCCGGTCTTAAGAGCATATATATTAAAGTAGAGAGGATGGTGTTAGGTAGCCAACAGGGTTCATAAATCCCTTTCACCCAAATTCATTACTTCCCAAAAGAACTCCATATATTTAAAAGGGTGTTAGGTGAGGGCGACACTGGAATGGGTGATATCCTGGAAAGTTATTGACCACAAGAAAATGATCAAGTTAACAATTTGGTTTTAGTTCCTTAACTTTTTGGTACGATGGAGGCCGAAGCAAGATGCACGCGGAGGGTATTGAACTCACGGCCTTCAACATTTGAGTTGGCCTCCTAGCCAGGTGAGCCGTAGCAAGTTGAGGAAGTCAACTTCTAAATAATATACAACTACAAAAGTTTGTGAAGAGGCGAATAAAACCTGAGAGATCTTGGGCAGATCAAAATATTATATGCAGACGAAAAGATGAAAAGTATCCAAATAAAAAAAACTGGATCCATGATTGCATCAAGCCTCTTGCGATGACAGCCTGATGTTGGAAAAGAGTGTGGTTCGGTTCCATCCTTCATGGAACCGAAACTGGTAGTTTCATTTTGTTTATTTTTTAAAAATTTAATTTTTATTTTTAATAAATTTTACCGGTATCAAACGATTTAGGATTCACTAGCTCCAAGTCCAAGTATGGCTGATATTGTTGTTGCTACTCAACACGATGTCTAAACCTAGCAAGGACTTACCGGTCCAATTTCGGAAAACTGCACTTATTTATGCTTAAAACTGCTTAAACATTTTCAGCATTTCATCCGTCAACATGATCAAGGATAAAGATTTAAATTTAAAATATTTAATATATTAAATGTTAAATATAAAAGCATAACAATAATTTTTATTTTTTACAATTCAAATCTCTACTATTGATCGTGTAGATTAAATGGTAGATACTTTTGAGTAGATTTGATCATGAATAAGTATACACATATACCAATATATATATATTAGATCCTTCTTTTTTAAAAAAATGGGAGGCCGAAGCCAGGTGCATCGACCTCATGACCTTGGACTTGTAAGTCTACCCCCAAGCCAGGTATGCTATCACTGTTGCACAGGGCTTCTTATTTAAGGGCATATATCATCAATATATTAGCTTGAATTATGTGCTCGACTCTGGATTAAGAAGGAAAAAAAACAAGCGTATTGAGTTTCTGTCTGATTATTAAAGTTGCGATTTTCTTCCAAGTCTGACACACACTCACAGGAGATCCGTCCCTGGTGATAGCTCCACTCTATCTGTCTAATTCCAGAAATACATAAACAAAATGGAAGGAAAGAAAAAACTGGAAAATCCAAGATCATCCTGCCGTCTACATGAATCTTTTGACTTCCTGTCCGTGAATCTCATCACTTTCTTTCAAAGGTATGACTGGAACTTAATTATCCCACGGCGAAAAGTAGGATTTTGCATTCATCCACCTTTCTCTTTTTCTAGAGCTCCCGAAACTATCGTTTTCAGCTGGTAGGCAAATTCAATTGTAGTATCACAAGAGTTCATGGTTCGGTTAACCGAACGAATGTAACATATGAAATTAGGAATCACAACTTGTAAATGCGAAAATTCAGTACGCTTACAATTTCTTTCAAATTGTATTTAACGGTGAAGATTTGGAGTGCGAATGTGGATAGAACTCATTCAGGCTTCACTGATCGTCTTCTAACTCGCCCGAGTTGAGATCAACTACTGCGTGTTATTCAGGCTTCACTGATCGTCTTATAACTTGCCCGAGTTGAGATCAACTACTGCCTGTTATTCAGGCTTCACTGATAATCTTCTAACTCGCCCGAGTTGAGATCAACTACTGCGTGTTATTCAGGCTTCACTGATCGTCTTATAACTCGCCCGAGTTGAGATCAACTACTGCCTGTTATTCAGGCTTCACTGATCGTCTTCTAACTCGCCCGAGTTGAGATAAACTTCTGCGTGTTATTCAGGCTTCACTGATCGTCTTATAACTCTCCCGAGTTGAGATCAACTACTGCCTGTTATTCAGGCTTCACTGATAGTCTTCTAACTCGCCCGAGTTGAGATCAACTACTGCGTGTTATTCAGGCTTCACTGATCGTCTTCTAACTCGCCCGAGTTGAGATCAACTTCTGCGTGTTATGTGTCAGTCTCAAGTTGGTATGATGTAATTTATTGTGCTTGGTTGCGCTTCGATGTATGTATACCAACGAGTGTGCTACTGCAGAAATGGATGCATTGGTTTGATGCAAGTATGCCAAAGTGCGTGTTTTAATGCATCCTTGAAGACCTTAATATTCACTTACAGACATGAATGATTGAGTTTAAAAGTAAAAAAACATAAAGTAAAAACACTTTATTACTTATAGTTTTTACCTATGTACTTTTTACTTGAAAACTCAATAAGAATTAATATATAAAGTGACAAGCATAATAGACTCTCTCCTTTCATTTGAGCAACTTACTCTGTAAGAATGATATTTATGTGGTTTCAAAAATGTCAATGGTTCAAAAATGTCTCCCAAACCTCATAAAATCACCATGATCATTGAGATTGAAGATTGGATTTGATAATTACTGAAATTTGAACATAATGGCGACCGAAATAGCAAATTTGTAAGATATTCTTTCTTTTTTTCATCATATTGTTGCTTATCTTGTTACTAGTCTGGCAAGTCCTTCGGAGTCATACTGCTGGAATGCACCAGGATCAGACCCACTCATAAAGCCTGGCGATGTGGATCCGAACCACTTTAACATGATTACTTCACCCGGTTCAGAAAAGGAGCCGAACCAAGCAGGTCAAGTTGGCTCAGTGGGTTTGGTAGGTCTGGAGCATGTCAGGAATCAACTAGTGGTTGGCAGCTGCTCATCGGATCATGACTCATTGATGATTGAACTGGGTCAAGTGATCCGAGTGTACCTTGTTTGTAGCCCCAAAACCTGCAAGTTGACATGAAGTCTTTACAAAAGTTTTCAAAAGTTCATATAGGGGTAGCCAACTTTGTGTCTGCAGGTACGTGCGTGCATCATGGACAAAGAAAGAACCCTGGCCGTCAGATGAACCGATAAAGGGTATAGAAAAAACTTTAAAAAAAGAAGAAAAAGATGATAAAATCATAATGGGTTTTTCATGGTAAAAAATGAATTACATTCAACGTACTTGCTACCTTATGGTGAAAATATATATGAATCACATCTTGGATGCTAGTTGAGAGACCTTTTGAGTCTCGTGTTTGTGGTCGTATTAATGTTTTTAACAAGGTTTCCAGGTCGTGTTTCACATTGGATATTCTCGTGTTGTATATGAAAACAATTCCATGCTTCTTGTTATACCGTTTTGAGTTTCTGTCAAAACAGATACACCTGAAGATGACCTATTTTTCTTTTGTGTTTCGTAGGTGGACACGAGAACTGATTTTTTTGGTGATTTCCATAAAATAAAACTTATGGTGATGCAACAATTGTAGTGAAACACACTGGAATATGAAAAGATGGTGTATGTAGGTGGTTAGCTGTAAGTTGTGTTAGGTTAAGTGATCAAGCATAAATTTCTTAAAGGAAAGAAAGAAAACGAACATAAGATGAACTGTGATCCAAGTCGGGCATATGTTATTGCAATTTATCTGGAGAAGTATTGCCCTTTTTTTGTTCTTTGGGTTACAACAGGGGAGGCCAAAGCTATACATGGCGGGTTTCAAACCGGGTACCAACCAGACTCAAAATCGGGAAGGACCCAGTTTTGTTTTGATTCAAGCCCTTGTAAAACAGGAATCGGAACCAGAATCAGCAGTTTGAAATCATCGGTTCTATAAGTTTTAATATTTTTTAAAATTCAAAACTTTTTAATATTTTATTAGTTTCGAACTGCTTAAGACCTAAATCAAAACCCGAACTGACGGCTCCAAAATAACAATGTGGCGACGTTTATTCCCACCAGATAATGGTGTTGCCTTAGCGTTTCAAAGAAAACACGTCACTCGGGAATCTTTTTCCTTTTGATGCAATATTCTCCTCTTCAATAGTTCTAAAGTGTATTGGCGCAAGATATTCATGTGCTTTGGTCGGTGGATTGGATGTGACACACAATATATATAATCTTTTTAACATCTAAGATGTGATAGACATGCATAATATATATATATATATATATATATATATATATATATATATATATATATATATATATATATATATATATATTCAGGCCGGGTCAGTCCAATGGTGTTCTGCAAGGTGGGTTGGATCAGGTTCACCTTATACCGCCCCACCGTGACCCACAATATATAAACATATATCTGTGCTTAAGATAGTTTGTCAAACAAATATATATCAAGTATGTCGAAACTTAAGGTCAATCAGGCCATCTATATTAGCCCTAGTTGCTTACTGTATTTGGTAAAACACCATGAGAACATATCCAAGGACTTTGAGAAGTGATGGGAACTCACTGTCATAAGTCATAAATATGTGAAACATATGGAGTTAGCCTTACAAGTTGTAATTTTTTGGGTAAGGCCTAATATAAATGGTCCTATTGACCATGTAGAGTTTCTAGTTTACTTGATTATATATGATAAAAGTATATCCAATATTTATTTAACTAATATTTTTACAATAAATTAATAAATAATGCGGGTTTACTGCGGTGCGGGGTTTGAGTTTTGGATACAATAATCTATGGAGAGGGCAGGGAGGACCAGGTGCAGATGGGATCCTAACCCACCCCAACCACCTCATTGCCATTAAAGAGTCCCTTTCCCAACCGTTACCAATGAAGCACTGGTTGATCGGCTGGTGGTTTGGCTGTTGCCTATCTTTGTTGATGTCTCAGAGCATGTATACCCGTTTTTCTTCTAAAATGACTCGGAGGTAAATGTCTAAGTTTGTGGTTGAGGATGTTGTTGACTCGGACTTGGGTTGATCCTAGCAAAACCGGCCCAACTTAAGTTGATTTTGGATAATTGAGTTTGGGTGACAGAATCCAACGTCCAATCTGAACTGAATACTCATTTGACTTGACCTGGGGTTGGGTGCTAATATTCAATGCAAGGACAAATCATATTAAATGGCTTAGGATCTTTGACACTGAACCCAAACCGTTAGGGGTGAAAATTATTCGGTTATAACGGAATAAAACGAACAAAAATTTGTGATTCGGTTTACAATTTTATTAGAATTTAGTTTATCAATTCAATTTGGTTTCCAAGGTTTCAAAACTGAATATATATATATATATATATATATATAGGATCATCCATGCTCAAACCTACTTTAACATCTTATCCATTCGATATTTGAGATGATAGTTAAGGTGATATAATAAAAGGTATTTAATACATATAATGCATTAAATAAAAAATTAAAAATATAACAGTGCTTTAATTCAAATCTTCACCATTGATCATGTCAATGAAATGGTAGAGATGTTTGAGTAAATTTGAGTATAAATGGAATTTAAGCATTTACTACTGCCTTCATATATATATATATATATATATATATATATATATATATATAACATCATCAATGCTCAAACTTACTTTATAATCTCGTCCATTTGATCTTTGAGATGATGGTTAAGGTGATACAATAAAAAAACATTTAATACATATAATATAAAAAGTAAAAAATACAACAATATTTTAATTCAAATCTCTACCGTTGATCATGACAATGAAACAATGAAGGTGTTTGAATAAATTTGAGTATAGATGGAGTTTGAGCATTTATCACTACCTTGATACATACACACACACATACATATACATATATATATATATATATATATATATATATATATATATATATATATATATATATATATATATATATATATATATATATATATATATATATTCCTTAAAATTTGGTCATAATGGCAACAAAATAACTGAATTGAACTCACCGAAATAATTTGATTCGGTTACCTATACAATTCATGTAAGTTTCAGTTTTCAAATTTAAAAAATGTTTAGTTATCAATCAATTGGGTTCGCTTGGGTTATTGAAACGAACGGACCGATACACCCCCCTAGAAAGCATACCATTGCTATTCCTCCATATTCAAGGTGCTTTTCTTTTTTTCATGGATCAGCAAGCAATAGTAGAAAATTGTTGATTTATCACTAAAAACTTGCATGAGCAAGCATGATTATGCAACATATGACTGCAAACATGCCTTGAAAGACTGTACACATTCAGGACGCATGCACACACGCACATAGCACTGGTGGCGAAGTTGATTCTCTATTTCTTAGTGTATATATTCTTTTTTATCACACTGCCCCCCCCTAAGAGATCGTGGGTGGAGGGTGGTACACCCACTGTGCCTTGCACGTCATGACATAAAGCTACCTCAAGCAAGTATACCTGATACTCGATGCTAAGAATTCCGAATAATCCATCAACGGCTCCACTCTCTCTCTCTCTCTCTCATATATATATATATATACAAGTAAAAAGTTCACATGTACTTATTAACGAATACTTTTGCTTTCTACTTTTCTATATCAAGCAAGGTAACATGACTAATCTCTCTCCTCTCCTTCTCTTTCTATATAAATAGCATAATCTTGTGAACTGATGCAGATGCAGTGATAAAACAAAAAATAACAAAAAATATTAATACATATGATACATTAAATCTAGTATGGAAAAAGGCTTAGTTGTTGTTTGTTGTTTGTTTGTTTATATGGTACAATAAATATAAAATACAATAACGCTTTAATTCAAATATTCATGATTGATTATGGTAAAAATGTTTATGCAAGATTAAGTACTAAAACACATTATATGTTACCACCTACATTGTACGGGTATGCTCATTTGGGTGACTTACCATATTCGGTATATACCGAGTATGTGTATGCGTATCGATATATTTGATACGTACTGATACAACAAACGGTGTACTGGTATACATGAGCATGCACTGGTACACGTACCCATAGTACGTATGGGTGTGTACCTGTACATGTATCCAATATGGGTACATCACGTACCCATATCGGGTACTTAATGGATTGGGTCGACCCATACATATATGGGTTGCCCTGGTTCAAAACTAAAGTATAAATTGGCTTTCTTGTAAAAACCACCCTAATCCCCACTCCTGCGTCATCACCGGCGATTGCGAGCGGCGAATTCCGGTTATAAAGTTGGCTAACGGTGGGCCTGCTGAATTTCCGGTAAGGAAGAGAAAGAACTCGGAGTTCGGAAGGAGCATCTTGGCGGATCCAAACCACCTCAGTTTGGCGGCAACAGGTTCTTGTGACTTTCTTATATTTTCTGTTGAATAAGACCTTGTTGAATCAAAATGTTAGCTTTTCTTCCCCATTTCTCTAAGTGATTTTTATGGTTTCTAATATACAATTGAGAATCTTGGTTCTGGGCCATTCCATTCGAAATTTCTATACAACTATGTACTGGATAAACACATTTATCTTGGCAGCCGAAAGGATTATTTTCGCCTCACTGTAAATACAAGTTCAACTCTTTTAACACTTGACAGGGCCGATTTTACAACGTCAATCCTGTGAATAACTTTCGTAAGTTCCAGGCAGTTTGAAGATTTATATTTTATGCATTTTTTGTTTCCAAGTACCTTAGGAATTGAGTGAGCTTAGTAGAACATGCATGCACGCACACACACACTATACTCTCTGTTTATTCGTCTCTGCCACTTGATTTTTCTGTGTTTTGATTTGATGAGGAAACGATCTTGAAGAGTTAAAGATACGGTTTAGTTCCTTCTTCTGTTTAATCTTGCTTGCTCAAAGCTAACATGAACTGTTCCACTTTCAAATTTTTTCAATGGGTCTTGTATTTTTCCTGTTAATATGTTGTCATTTTCTTGTATTTTATTGGTTGTAGGATAAAATTTTGTATACGCTTTCTATTTGCAGCAGCAACTCTTTAAAATGTAGGCATTCTCTTGTAAATTATTGATTGAATTTGATATTTATCTGCCAAGCACCTACTCTTTAAAATATAGAATGCTATATAATTGTGTTTATATTTATTTATGTAAATTTATTTTTTAATAATGGCATGCCTATACCTTAGTTTTTTAAAAAAATTGTGTATCCCATACTCGTATAAGGTAACGGTATCGTACCTGTATCCATGCAACATAGATTACCACTACCTCTCTCTATAGAGAGAGACAAAAGAAGGGTCGAAAATGCATAATGTCATTTGGTACATAATTTTACATAAATATTTCAAAACTTTGATCTTTGAGATTAATAGTAAAGATTTGAATTACTTTGCGTTTAATGCATATATTATAAACATTAAATGTAAAATAAAAAATATATAATAATACTTTTAATTCAAAAAAAATTATGATTAAACTGAAAGATCGAATTATAAAGGTACTTATGTCCAGAACCACATTATGCATTTAGGACTCTCTCTCTATATATAAATATATATATAAGGCAACTTAGAAGGCTCCTTCTCGGTGCAAATTCGCTCCAATTGAAATGCAAGCTTAGTAAATTCAGCATGTTCATTTTGCTCAACAAAAACAGGAAGAAAAGACTGACTGCACAGGAGATCCTGAGGCAGCGCCAAGATACAACTACTAAACCTTTTCCATAATATGGGGTATAATCATCAATAAAAAAAATTATAAGAAATTCAGAATGAAGATACGAATCGAATTTTACCTTGATCGAACTTGTTTAAATCTTACCTCAGATCTGACCAGGTGTATATTCAAACCAAATCGAACTTCTAAGACTTACGCTCGACTTAGAAATGGATCTTAGAAGGACCCAATTTTTCTATATCGAAGCATACCTCTACCAGAACCCGTTAACCTGTTCTCGTCCTTGCAATCACGCATACCTTGCAGGAAGCTGGAATAGAATCAAGATGGGTTGGGTTCGTGTCTTAACCTTAGACCCAAAACTTGGACCCAACTAAAAATGCGCCACAAGCCCAAACCACAGCAACTTGTGTGCACCCCTTGGTTATAGCCAATTCGACCTTAAACACCGCACATAGGTTTGTAAAGTGGGCTCTGTGACCCTGTGCTTCCAATAGCAGCGTCGAAACCTAGCATATCTCCTCCCAGTACCCAGGACGTGGTCTGATGAAGATGGTCTTCATTTGGAGAAAAAATAAGGTTTACTGTCTACGTGAGTTTGACGTACACGATTCACAATAACAGGTTAAGCAGTGATCACAAGTCCATATGTAGTGAATGATCTAGTTGTCGATTACACATTCTGAAGACGATTCTCAGTGCGATGTTTGGTCTAGGAGTCACACCTGTGACCAGCAATCACAGCAAAGTGGGTGCCCAGAACCAAAGCATGGATGAGACGTCACAGGCTGAGCCTCTGATTCTGCTGTTATGAACTCGGATATCTGCGAAAATCAGCATCACAGTTGGGTTCTTGAGACGGCAGATAGGATCGATATTTTTGTGTCGAAAGGAAACACTTCGTCGATGGGCTAGAAAGATGGGTTCCAAAACTTCTGATATTCATTAAATGACATTTGATAAAGATGGCAGAATAGGAAACAGGTATAAGAATTGTAGTCTTAATTTCTAATTTTCCAGATACATAATATGGACAAGATAGGAAATAGTAAATTGCTGATCTACAAAGAGCGACAACATTGATACCAGATATTTTTTCTGCATCAGGTCAAAATTCTCACTCTGAAGTCTCAGAAGTTTTGCTTTCGTCTGCATTGGACTCGATTTTGTGTCCATCCTGCATTTCACCATTTTCTTGAATCAATCCATTGTCCGAGATGCTACTTCTCCGTTCAATCTGAACCACACCATCAGATGCTTTTTGGCTTCCTCTGATGATGGGCAAAGATGAGACGAGAAGCCGCTGAACGCCATCAAAAGAATTCTTCAGATCAATCAAAGTAGCGCCACCAACATAACAACGACCAAAGCATGTCACACAGTAAGGGCATGCAACCTGTGCAGCAGATAATAAAAGAAGTTTAACTACAGATAGCACGTCCACAAGATCTAGAGGAGAATGAGTTGAAAGTTCAGGGTACTGACCTCAAGGAATGCACGACAAAGTGAATGGAAAAGTACAGACTCGTTTTCCCGAAGCATCCGAGTTGCATTATACCTCATTAGAGAGTCAGCGATAGCCTGGAGGCCCTTTTGTACTTCTTGTGCAAGAGCATCTTTTAGACTGATGGGAGCACATGGACGTAATTCATTCATGGCCACTGACATACCTGCACAGACAACAAAATTTTTAGAAACCACTTCTACAAGCCTACAACCTAGTTCGCGGATGATGCTTCGTGATTCAACTGTGCACAAGGTGCAGATTACGAGTACATCCAAGATTAACATGAAGCAATAACAACACAAATATAAATCTATGATTTTCAGAAGGCCTTAACAGGCGACCTGACATTTGGTGGCAGGATGGTCCTAGGTTCTGGAAATAAATAAATGATAAATTAACTAAGCATTTTGAATAACTTCTCACAGAAAAAATTTCTTATGGTCTCTGATCCCCATGGTTGAAAAAATAAGTAAAGCGAACAGAAAAAGACCACCAGTCTTTCATGATACTTCTAAAAAAAAAGGCTTTTTGACAATAGATTATTCTGAAACAAAAAACTTCAAAAACGCCTCCATTGTATTAAGACTAATGAAAAACATAAAAAAGTACAAAAATATAAATCCAAGGAAAAAACCACAAAATATGATAAGAAAATCAAGTTAAGAAAGCCTTAACAATGTCATGATAATGTTGATGATAAAATATTATTCCAATGTGGGAGTATGAAGACATCACAACTTTATCATTTAAAGATCACACCACCACTATAAGAGATCGGACAATTGTCTACCTAACCCTATCCTCCTCCTTTCTCTGAGCTTGGACTGGCTATGTAAGGCCCCTTCATATCATGATTTTCCACACTTAACCAAGAAATCTTATGTGCCTAAAGTCAAACATTAACTGGTATGGGCTCTAATCTGGGTGTGCATTTAATCGGAATATCTAATTTAGCACAATTAACAAATCTTGATTCATAGCACAATATCTCTAGATTAGAACCTATAGAAGAGGTATTAAAGAACTTGAACCATCACAATTTTGTTAAATCACTATTCATTTTCCTAAAATATATTCTCAATGTGTCAGATTGAACAATTTGGTACTGTAGTCTACATGCAAAAATGATGACTTGTATCAGCAAACTGGTATAAACCTAGAATCGGACAACCACTGGAAGAACATACAACCAGAAGTTATAATGTTTCTCAAAATGAAGACAGAAAAGGAAAATTGCATCATAAATTTTGGTTAAAGGACCTCCACGCATAATCAAAAGTTTAGACAACAAAAGATAAATAGCAAATCTCATCAGGTTTAGGATAATTGTTGCAAAAAGGTGACTACTCGTTGCAAGTCACACCAAACAGCATCAAGAATAAGAAAGTTACAAATATTCGCCCACTCCGGAGGGAAAAGTAGAAAAGATAAGAAAATTGGCAGTATATAAGCTTACCATTGACAAATACAGCAAGAGGAGGATGCTCCATTAAAGATGATGGAGGTGTCACATCATCCTGAGTATCATCAGCTCCTTTTCCAGTTGTGATACCCAGTGGTGGTATTGGTACCCAACGGTGTGAATCCAAAACCACCTGCAAGTTGGAAAACAGTAATTATATACAAGAATACAGACTGTCCATGAAAATGCACAAGCCTAAAACGGCTTTCTCCTTTCCCTTTTCCATATGTAAGAATAAGTTTTGGGGAAAAGCCAAAATATGTGAACATACATGAAAGTTTTCAATTGCTGTGGCGATGTTCTTTGAGAAGAGGTTCTGCGCTGCACTGAATAATGTTGCAATAAGATGATCCACTAGAATAAGTGAAATTTTTGAACAGATGCAAACATATGACTGGATATTTAAGTCCTTACTCTTCAAACAGTGAAGGAAGCAATCCACGGAAGTCCAACCCAACAAATCCAAGGCTCATGCCTGAATACTGCAAGAAATTTGACATAGAATACAATAATTCCATGATCAAAAAGTGATTAGCAATATAGCTAAGGAACCTGAAAATGCGAGCTTGTCAAGTAAATACAATATTCAACAAGTGAAGCAAAAGAGACAAGCAGGTCCATGAAGACCCTAAAATACCATTCAAAATACTATGAGCTGTGACTCAACCTAATAAGGATTTATTTGAGGCTCGATGATTACATAATATATGCATACATATGCATCTACCTATGTAAATACCGTATCTGATGTAATTGATATTTAAAATCAATGTAAGAACACTGACACACATGCACTGCACGAGCACGTTCATACACACACACTGATCAGATTTGAAATGGAGAAGCTGTGGCTGTGTGAGGTCCATGGAAGCGAACCCACTGATGCACGAGCACGTTCGTACACACACACACACTGATCAGATTTGAAATGGAGAAGCTGTGGCTGTGTGAGGTCCATGGAGGTGAACCCACAGTTTTTTTCAGGAACCAGAAAGTATTGGTTCAGGAAAAGAGCAACAAACAGATGCTGTCAGCGATCCCCCTGGAGGGCCTCAATACTGTTGAACCCTGTTTGCCTTAACCTTCAGTGGGTGCGATATTAGTAAGCACTCATATTCCGCATCACTAACCTGCATACTTAAAACATCCGGCCTCCCCCTTCCTAATAGAAGACGGAACGACGTTTTGACATCAAATTTGGAGGCAAACTATGGAAAGTTCTTCACAGGGTGAGATCTTTAAGCTACTTGTCAGGCTAAAGTTACCAAGTTACCCTTGCCCAGGCTTGAAATTGGGAGATAAGAAGTGGAAGAGTGGCAGTCCTTTTCATTAATCCGTTTTTCAATCTATGCTTTAGGAACCCCTAGTCCCTAGATGCATGAAAAATTGAGGTTACATAGCCAATCTGAGGGTTAAGCCCTCAAAACCAGAACCTCAGGCTACTCACTGAAAATACAACTCCCAGACATTTTAACTTTTGAATAGAATCAATTGACTGATAAAAGAAAGAGAAAGCAAATCCCGTTCTTCATTGATTTTCAGATATTGGAGTCACCCATGTGGGAAGGTGATTGATAAAGTATATAGGATGACTGAGATCAGTAGATCAGTAATGCATTTCTGACTAGTTCTAAACGTTATAGTCATGCCTGATGGCAGCATTCACATCACATTTTTTACCCATTACCATGTCCAGATAAAATGGTGCTGATCAGATTGTCTCTTCCATTAGTCCATCAAACAGGTAGCACAGATGTTAACAGTAAGAACTACTTAAAAATTTAGAAACAATCTTGATGTCATGAAAACACATCTGCAGTAAAAACTTCAGGGGTACCTTACCATGCACAAATCAAGGATACTAGAAAGCAGTGCACCCTCAGTTATTATAGGCAACATGGTCTTCAAAGTGTTCAGATGAGAAGATATTTGGTGCGTGGCCCAACTAAAAAGAAGACCACCATCGTAGTTTTCTTCATTACCAGATGTATCATCAACAAATATGGCACGGTATTGATTAACAACATCAAACAGATGCATCCGCTGACAGTTAACCAATCCCCTCAAATATTCATAAACATTTCTTTGATCAAGATCATCAATAATGCTTGCAACCCATGACTCTCTGCATCTTAAGAACTGTTTCCAATAGAAAACATACATTAAACAGGTAGAATTGCCACTATATAATTGAATAAGCAAATTACTTGTCAAGCAAACGTGGATTCCTAAAGCCATCCGGTGTCAATGTGTCGCAATTATTCTTTGACAGGAGAACTAAAAACATGACATTGTTATTATGCAAACCTGTAAACGCATTTCAGACTCTGTGAACACTCCAATACGCTTTAAATATGAAATAACTCTAAGGCATTCTGGCAACTGCATAACAGAACAATTTCCAATTAAACATCAACGTCAACGATATTTACATTTATTGCAAAATCTTGCAAGTTACGTATTCAACCATAAGCATGTTATTTAACTCAAGAAAGTCCTTTGACATGCCTGTATATTAGACCGCAGCCTCTGGAGAAGCTGAGAGAGCAATGACTGGGTTGTCTGCTTCACTTCAGCTGCTAATGATTGAATGACTGGCGATCTACCAAAAAGGAATGTGTGAGGCATATATATCCCTGAGCAAAATTTTAAGTACATTGGGGGTACAAACTTACATTTACTCTAAGACAAAAAAAAGCACTTCACTTACTCTGAATGTGTCTTGGCTAGCCTGGAAACAAAAGCTTCCAGGTCAAGAGCTTCGTCATAGTTCCCATTACGTATACAACTGTTCCGCAAAGAACAACAAGCTCAAGTTAGATAATGGATGGCATCAAACTAGAAGATAGGTAGACCAATTGAACCCTCATTCTCTTATGATGATGATAAACAAATTAATCCATATCAATGAATCAAGTAAGAACCAAGCCAAAGCCACATCTATTAGCAATGCTTTAGAACAATCTATAAATGTTGCATCAACACAAAAATCTCAAAAGGAAGCAGATTTATCCAAACTACAAGATTTTGTGTCTTTTTAATGAACAACAACAATCTGTACTGTTTGATCAATTTGAAACTGCACAAAAAAGAAGATTTATTTCAACAAGTGCTTCTGCACCAAATACCACTAAGCGTGCAAGTATACATATTCAATCGAGTCACAAGCATATATGTGAATATCCATGGATACACACATGTATGTATGTACGTGTACATGTGTATTTTTATGTGTGTGCCTTTGGTTGTGTATAACTTTTATCCTAAGCCTTGTTAACAGTGTGAAGTTTAAGTTTATGCAACTATGAGTAACAGGCACTTATGTGAAGACCAATGAGCCACTTCAAGGAACGTTCAGCATATTTTATACATATGCAGAGAAGATGAAGGCACCAACAAGAAAATCCATGGCATACGTGTCCATAAGCTGTGGTATTTCAAGAAGATCAAGCAATGTGCTGTGATTAGCCAGTAACGTGCGATTCAGCTTCCTCTTTTCTAAAATCTGTTGAGCAGAGTCAATAAACTCCGTGCAACCAGCTGTGAGCTTTGGAATTTCTTCTATCTGGAAAAAATTAGGAAATGAAACATGTGACAATAATATCAAGTCCTCAATATCACTTAATAAATTTGAAATCAACAAAAGAAGGAGACACTTCGTACAAGGAAGCATGTCAATCGATGAAGCTAATGCAAACTCATAAAACCTAGATTATGAAAAACGTTTTCCAAAAACTTGAAATTATGAAATGACATCGACAGAGAGAAAAGACAAGTGGGTATGAATATCAAGTATCGATTCAAACTACACATGCAGAGGAATAACAGGCATCAGTCTTGGTTGCCAGGAGCTGCACGTGACACTTTCCAATCGACCCCTCATCAGCAAGCAGAGAGAGAGGGAGGGATATGAAATCATTGCTAGAATGCTATAGCTTTTTCTGCACCAAGCGCTATTCCTCTTTCAGAGCTGCTAATAAATGAAATGAGAATACTGCCAAACCATAAACATGCCAATTAAGGCCCAATAATACTTCATGATGAGGATGATGAATTATTTACAACAACAACTAAGTCTTTTCGTAGACTAGATGGGGTCAGCTACATGGATTCTTTGTTTGCATAGAGCTCGATCATGTGCCATACTAATAGTTAACTCAATATAAGCTACATGATTCTTTTCTTCTAACATTTTTGTGGCCTTCCTCATCTTCTTTTAACATTTACAACACCTTCTTATCTTAAACGATATTCCCTCATTTTATCATCTATTTATAATTTCTTCATGATAACCTCATTACATATATGGTCCTTCTTTGTGTCACTATACATTTATCTTAGCATCTTCATTTCTGCCACATACATCTTTTGTATGTGTTGATGGTTAACTGCCTGCCTCGCTAGCATATGACATAGCAGGCCTAATGGCTAGTCTATACTTTTTATCAGATAGAATATATGATCTATCTCTCCATTTTAACCAACCTATATTAATTATATGTGTAACATCATCAATTTTTCTATCACCCTAAAAGACTGACCCTAAGTACTTAAAACTTTTCTTACGAGAGATGCAATGCATGTCAATCTTAATTTCTATATCTAACCAAATGACCAAACACAAATTCCATATATTTTGTCTTTATAATGTTTCTACCTATACTACTAATTTCCTATTAACTTTTTTCTTAGACTCATCTATCAACACAATATTATCTGCACATAACATACACCAAGGTACTTGTCTTAAATAAGCTTTATTAACTGGTCAATAACCAAGGTAAATAAATATGGACACCTTTGACGTAATCCAATATTAACTTCAAAGAAATCCATCGTTGCTTAGTGAATCCTCGCACATGTTTCTGCAACATTATCTCTTATAAAATTCAAGTAAATCAATGAGATACCTCTCTTCTTCAAGGTTCTCCAAAGAATAACTCTTAGCACCCTATTATAAGTTTTTTCTAAATCAACAAATACCATGTGAAGGTTTTTTCTAAAATGTTCCGTAAGGCATCTCAATAGGTAGATAACCTCAATAGTAGATATCTGTAGCATGAATCCAAATTGGTTTTATGTTAGGATACTTGTCTCAAACCTATCTTCCATCATTATTTCTCATAATTTCATAGCATAGCTCTTCAACTTGATACCTCGATAATCGACATAAGGTTTGGAGAATCAAAATAGGGTATGTTGTACATATATTCCTGATACCATTGTAGAACGACCAAATGTGATGCTGGTTTCAGAAGTTTGGGTGGTTTCTATCCTCAAAGAAGGTAACAAAATCTCCATCTTCATCCCTATGTTTCTCTTATTAGCACCATCTTCATAGACCGGATATGCAGCAACATCATTTGGTCCCAATATTAGAATAAACATTGATCTCAACCAGGATTCTCATGGTAGGCATTCTTGCAACGACCAAGAGACGAGAAATCATTGCCCCTAAAGGGCATGGTTACCAGCTAGGAAGTCAGCTCTATAACAAAAGCCAGGAGTCCTCGATATCCATGTGTGCATATGATAGGGGTCTAACAATCTAATCCCAGTGTTCTTATCAAGAAGGAGAAGAGGACATAGATGAAAAAGGACATAGATGAAAAACCATAACAGGGAAAGTGGTTGAGCTCAAGATGTGAGGTGAAAACGCTTCGTATTTGTTACTCTTGGTTGGAAATTTGAGGATGCAAAGTTCTCCTTCATAGAATTGGCATAAAAAACATCTGCTGCAAACCATTTTCAGGAAGCATCCCTTAAAGAATCGTTTGGTACATAATTCACTGGAGATATTAATTTGAATGATAATTGACTGTTTTGCTGAAAAATAAGAAGGATGACATATTTTGAACACAACATAACACAAGAAGGTTTGTGAGAGTTCTTGACCAACACCAAATCTGCTGGGAAGAGATGCAGATAAGGATCAAGCGGTAAAGGATTGATGCACAGTTGCATGCTATTGCTTGAAAATGAAGGATATGATCAGGTGGGTGATAAGGGAGGGTAAAATTCCTTGAGAGCGTGTTTGATGACTAGGCTTTATTTGTGATAGTGTGTCCGCAGTGTCATGACACGTGTGAAAACTAAGCAGGTGTTAACCAACAAAGTCGAGGAAGGGCATTGGTTCTGGATGCGGGTTTCAGACCAGCTTCTGTTTTCATGAAATGGATGTTGTTCTAATAGATGCTAAGAAGAAGAGCAGCCATATTTTTGTCTTGAATAACATCAAAAAGAGGGGAAAACATCACCAGTAACAATCTAGACAGCCTACTTAATCTTTTACAAATTTACTCTCTAAAATTGGGTAGAAGTGATGAGGAATGAAAACAACGAGATGAGTTAAACCAGTCAATTGAATAGTAAAACCATATTAATTAAACCACGTTGTGGGGGGAGTATTGTTCTCACAAGATATGAAAAGACACTAAAAACACATATTCTTTTACTAATTTCAGTTATTTCAGATAATGGCTGCAGCTGCATCACCACATCTCACCAATTGCAGCAGTTCAGCTGCCAACCAAGTTTAGGTTCAGAAATAGGCTTCTACAACACCTTCACAAACCCAAGTTCTTGTCCGAACGCTTAATCTTCTGCTTTGTCTTCATATTCATCATATTTTTCATTTCTCTTCATCTCTACGTAATGAATTTTTTTAATCTGTAGCCAACACTGACCTATAATTTTGTATTGTAAGAGATAAATGCCAACTCCAGATTGTGAAAAGTTGGTTCATTTGACAACCATTGTTCACCACTCTTCTTCATAAAGCAACACCTACTTGTATATTGGTTTGTTTCGCCAGGTTCTCCCTCCCTCCATACATATACGGATATACCTTGTCTTTGCACCTGCGGTTTTTAGGCCAACAAAGGTTTTGGCATGCTCAGCTGGCATCTACGGAAGACTATATGGAACCAAACAGATCTACAGTGAAAAATGAATATTCAGTTCAGACGTCTAAAACATCTATAAAAGTTTGAAATGTGATCCAGGATGATGCAAATTGCAAAGTAAACAAGGAAGTTACATCCATTCCAGAAATGACGATAAAAAAGAAGATGATGGTGCAGCTGGTTGCATTAGTTCACAGGCTAATATTTCCAATGCATGATATGAGTTTTGGGCAACTTTTCACCCCAAATCACTCTCCTTGTAAAATTCATTAGTTCGAACGATTATTGAGAAGAGCTCCATCTTACCGACCGGCCATAATTCAAAGAGCTTAGACATTTTCAATGTGCAAAGTAGTATGACGAGTGAATATCATATCTCAACTAAACCTCACAAGATTAAAGTGACCCAATGCGCAAAAGTAGTAAACTGAATATCGGATTCAGAACTAAGACTCTAACTCTACCGTAACGGCCATAATAGACGAAATTCCAACAAATATAAAGACTTCAATCCTTTCCTTCCGCTACACGCATAAATTGATTCAAGTCAATATACATCTGAGATACAATCTCAGGAAACGAACTACAGAGCAATTTGTGACAATAAAACGCGAAATTAAGGAAACTCCTTTGGATCGACGAAACTACGCTCTTCTGAGAGCAGTCAAATGCTAGAGAAGATGTCGGCGAAGGGAGTACCAACAATTCGAGATGCTTATCCACTAAGATCACTTCTTGATGGACTGATTTGAGAGCGTCAGCAGCGGAGATGAACGCCCGGTAGTTGTTGACGGCAACTTCCTGCATCTGCCGCCGGATCCGATCCGCGTCGACCCGCAGGAGCTCCGGTTCCTGAAATTAACCGAAAAACGAGCAAGAAGATCCAGATATCAGATACGCCGTCAGCCGAATCCAAAAAATCCGGAAATTATAGGGTTTGTGCGATAATCACCTTGTGGAGACGATCTAGAGTGAAGGAGAGTAGCTCAGACACGTACGGCTGCTGAGCAGCCGTGGCCAGGGGGAGAAGAACGGCCTCGGGATTCATCGCCATTGTCTCCGATTGGGATTCCGATATCGGCATAGCTAAAAGAAACGAAATTTCCCCTGGTTTCGTGGAATTTTCCGGGGGGTGGGATTCTGATCACCGGGAACGGTGGGCGGAGCGCCTCCGCTGCTCCTTCTCCCAGGAAGCGTTGAAGAGAAGTGAATCTGACTTTGCTTTCTGATATCCGATGCTGGGTATGTATGTCAACGTGTACGATTCATATCGGAACCTGAACCAAATACGAAAGCAATGGGTTTGATGCTTCGCGCATGCATCTGGCTGCGGCCTCTCCACTATAACGGACACAGAAATGTACCTAAATCTATCTTCTGTAATTGGGTTCAGAGTAAGAATCAAATACAAACTTCAAGTACCAAATCTGAACTGGAAGATCCTAACCCAATACAATTTATTCCTAAATAAAAGTAACCTGTTGTGAGTATCGTGTCGGTTCCAAGTCCGACTCCATTGCAAAATCTCAAATTCCGGATCCAGTTTCAGTCCGATCTACTTACTGGGTTTACAGAAAATGACTAGAGAGTAGACGGACTATAGAGGATATTAAATCGATCAAATAATAGACAACCAAAAATTAAGCCCTTAAAACGGAGATCGTTCTGAGGAATGGCCCAAAGCAGCGGTTTATGAACTCCATTAGGTCCACTCTTCACATGTGAAAAGAAATCAAGGTGGTCTTCCTTGTTTTATTCCCGGGGGTTGATTGATCCTTTTAGACCTAGTAACCTCCTCAATACTTTCCCTATGTCTCGATCATATTTGGGCTCTATTTTGGTATTTCGGCACACTACGAATCGCTATCAAGGCTCTAGCGAGGAGCAATACTCTAAGCACTCCCCGAATCACTATTTCCTTGGGATTTTTTTAGGTTACGGGAGAAACATGTGGTGTGTGGCAAGTAGACTGAACCATATGCAATGCATCATGGCCAGTTTGAACCCCGCCTGATGGTTCATACTCGACCTGAGCCATCTTCAGAACCAGCCGAAACTAGAACCGGTGAAACCGGAATGGAATCAGGTACCTCCTCCGTTCCGATTCCAATTCTAACTTCCATGAAACCGTACTGGTGGTTCCAAACTGCGGATTTCATATATACAAAATATATTCATATATAATATTTAAAGTTTCAAAAATTTTAACCGGAACTAGAATGGTCCCAGTTCGGTTCCGAGTTCTTAGTATCGATTTAGGTTTACCCGAAATCTGCCATGTGTAGCTCCATACACAACCTCACAACCTTGTGATAATTAAACAAAACTCTTATCTTCAGATATGGTAAAGTTTAACTTGCATGTCTCTATCAAGCTAAGCAGCTTTAGCTCACGTATATGTCGTCTATCATGCGTCCAATGAGGTTTCGCGAAGAAGAATTGAAAAATCCGGTGGAGCCTTCCATTAAATTGAACTAAAACCAAGCCCTCTGCTTCTGGCATTCGCCACCACCTGAAGTGCACGTGAAACGTGTTGCCGGGCTTCTTTCCTGAGCAACGCACCGGAGAAGCTTCAACCTTCAATTGGTTGCCGTAGAACCCTAACATGTGTCTGCCGGTGAAGAGAGAGAGAAGGAAGAAGCCAAGCCATGATAATGCCAAAAGGATACTCGAATTTGTTCGCTTCGCTCCTAGTGAATATTTCACAAACCGTGGGTGGGGGAAAGAAACCGCTGAAGTTTAATTTGGTTTGGCTTTAGCAGGACTTTGTGGCTCCTGAGATATTGCTCTCTGTGACGTTTGACGTGTGAAATATTGTTCTTTGTGTATTTTGGTGTAATGGGAGGCCGAAGTCACATGCACGCCCCGGGGATCGAACTCATCACCTTCAAGTTATGAGTCGACCTTCTGGTCAGGTGAGATATTGCTCGTAATGCTTTTCTTTTGCACGTAGATAATCGGTGGCAAATGTTAAGATCTGAATTTACATATGCTCGGGTTTGGTTTTAAACATATTGATCGGAGTTTCCTCACTCTTAACAGGAAGCGTTTGAAACAGTACGTTCAATCCTGGTCGACTCAACACAAGTCGCGGCCTACAGCTAAAATTGGAGCCTTCAAATTAGACATTGACGGTTCCTAACTGGTCCGGTGGTTCCAATCGAAATCGAATCGGACCAGGAACCGGCTGAACCAGAAATTGGACCTAGAACCAGAGATCACCTGGTTTGGTTCTGGTTTCACCTCTTATAAAACCGAAACAAGCTGTTTCAAATCATGGGTTCCAATATTTTTTAAAAAACTTTTCTTATATTTTTAATAAAAGTACCATTCGAGAAGATTTCATACTCAAATTGGAACTGCTAGTTTCAGAACCGTAACTAAACCAGCCAGTTACAGTTCTAGGTTCTGAGCTAACCATAACCGATAGTTTGGAACCATCAGTTCCAATTTATCGTAACCGGATATGACTACCTACAATAACTCAAAAGTTTGAGGCCTAAGTCTACAAAATGCACTGACTTAAGAAAAAGGTTGGAATAGTTCATCCCTACTGAGTAAGCGAAATGGAGGACCTGAAAATTTTTTTGTGGTAGGGGCGAACTTCGTTCGAGTGAAATTCAGTTGATGCAATCCATGTAGTTTTTCAAAAAGTTCCGACTGGATTACAGATTTGTTCAGATTTTTATGGGTTGCAGGTAACCGGGGATGATATTGTGTTAGTGGATTATAAGGAAAAAATTAATAGAAAATTGGAACTATGGAGAGAAATATTAGAAAGTAAAGCCTTTCAACTTAGACAAAATATATGGAATGCAAGTTTGATCATAGGGTTACTTTAGAGGACATATAAATTAAAATTGGCACACATTGCATCCCCAAAAGGAAAGTTTTAAATACATAGGGTCAACTTTTGAGAGTGATGGAAGAATTGATGGAGATGTTACACATAGAATTAATGCAAGTTGGTTAAAATGAAGAGGAGCATCGGGTATTCTTTGTGATACAAAGATATCATTAAAGTTAAAAGGTAAATATTATAGAGCAGAAATTACACCTATCATGTTTTATGGTTCTGAGTATTGGGCAGTTAATCATCAACATGTGCAAAAGATGTTTGTGATAGAAATGAAGATGTTGAGATGGATGATTAGCCATACAAGAAAAGACCGCATACATAATAAGGTTATTAGAAACAAATTAGGAGTAACACTAATAGAGGATAAAATGAGAGAATATCGTTTAAGATGGTTTGGACATATATAAAAATCAAAAGAAGAACAAGTAAAAAGGTACGAAAAACTAGATTTTGAAAGTATTAAAAAGGTAGAGGACGACCACAAAAGTGCTAGAAAGAAACAATAAAGAATGATCTAGCTTATTTTGAGTTAACTGTTAACATGACACACTATAGGGCTGTGTGGAAACAAAAAATCCATGTAGCTGATCCCACCTAATATGAGAAAAGGCTTAGTTGTTGTTGAGGTAATTGGGGTCGGCACCAACCTCGATTGTAACATAAACCTACTAGCATGAACTTGTTAAAAGTAGAGATACATTTGCACAACGAGCCTAACTGGTTAAGGGGTCTTTACAAGTTGAAGGTCATGAGTTCAACGCCCAATGCGTGCATCTGGCTTCGGTATTCCCATTGTAAAGAAAAAGAGAGAGAAAGAGATACATTTTACTTGGTGGAGGACATCGTTTTACTAACCAAAAAAAAGAATGAGAGGGTTACATTAATTTCTTTTGATTGAATAATTATTTTATTCAAAATCTTAATTCACATATTCAAAAGGTACAAAGATGAAAACCATAGAGAAGCTCCAGAAATAATGCTTGAGTGATGAAGGCATAAACTTCCCTCCAATGGTACAATACCAAAGGGCTCTAGTCCAACGTAGGGTCGCAAATTGTGTTTAGCGACCATGTGACTGGCGTTTCGGGTAAAAAGCAAGTCACCCAGATTTGTTCCATCGGGTCATTATGCACAACTACACGGGTTTGGGTCTACTTGACCCAACTGTAACTAAATATTGGTTTTTTATATGCAATTAAGAAAAAACAACAACAAAAGAAGGGAAAAAGAAAAAACCCACCCAAAACATTATTTTTGGTCAATGTAAACTTGGGATGGCGATTTTGACACGCCCAGCCCATGCGGGGTGGGGCGTAGCAGAGGCGGGTTTGCTGTAGAATGTGTTTATTATATATATATATATATATATATATATATATATATATATATATATATATGTGTGTGTGTGTGTGTGTGTGTGTGTGTATTTATTATAAATACATACATTTGTTATGTTTATTTATATAAAATATATGTTTATTATATATATATATGTTTGTAAGGTTTTTCCATTCTTATATGTATATATCTTTTAATATAAATATAACTATATATATATGCATAATAACTTTTAGTTATATAAAATACTATAAATATTTTATATTTTATGTAAAATATATAATATTAAATGATTATTTAAAATATTTTTATAGGTTGAAGTGGGGCAGGACAGGGTGGAGCTGGGTTGTAACAAAAGGGTGAGGAGCGGGGGGCGTGGTGTATAATAGAGTATACTGAAAAACGCTCGTATTAACAAATGCTGTCAACCAAACTTGTTTGTTTCATTTTATTTTCTTAAGCTTATTTAATTGTACAAGTAATTTAATATTTCTTTTTTAGTTCTGTCAACCTTCTCCAACTGCCCTCCATGACGTATTCCAGTGAATTAATGTTAATTTGACTATATAAAATAGACTTTTCTGGATACAATGTATAAAAATAGACTTTTTAGTATGGTAAAGGAAAGCTGCTGATATGACAAAGGATATGGTGTGCCCAAGAATAGACAACCTTCAAACCCAAATCAAACCATACAATTTTTTTCCTTTTCAAACGCAATCAATCCAAACCAAACTGCCGGTTTCAATCTGATTTAATTTGTTTGATCGGTTCTTTGAATTGTTTTATGGTTTTGAGGTTGAGCAATTAATCATTATGTATGAAAGATATCCATGACAAAACAAAAAATGTTGAGATGGATAAGTGATCACATAAGGAAAGACAATATATATAATGAGGTTGTTAGAAACAAATTGAGAGCCACATAAAATGAGCCAAAATCATTTAAGATAGTTTGGGTGCATAGAAAGACAATTAGAAGAAGATATGATAAGAAGATATGAAAAACTTTATTGTAAAAATGTTAAAAGAGAAAGAAAAACTACAAAAGTGTTGAAATGAAATAATAAAGAATGATCAATCTTATGTTGAGTTAACTACTAGCAAGGCACATGATTGGGCAATTTTGACACCCCCAGCCCATGCGGGGTGGGGCGTAGCAGGGGTGGGTTTGCTGTAGAATGTATTTATTATATATATATATATATATATGTGTGTGTGTGTGTGTGTGTGTGTGTGTATGTTTATTATAAATACATACATTTGTTGTGTTTATTTATATAAAATATATGTTTATTATATACATATATATATATATGTTTATAAGTATTTTCCATGCTTATATGTATATATCTTTTAATATAAATATAACTATATATATATGCATAATAACTTTTAGTTATATAAAATACTATAAATATTTTATATTTTATGTAAAATATATAATATTAAATATTTTTAAAAATATTTTTACAGCTTGAAGTGGGGCAGGACAGGGTGGATCTAGGTTGTAACAAAAAGGGTGAGGGGCGGGTGTGAGTTTGATCGCCCAAGATCCCCGGGGTGGATGTATAAAGAGGATTCCAGAGCGGGGCAGATATGGGTGGAGTGAAAACCCGCCCCATTGCCATCTACAGTATAAATGATCAGCTTTCCTATTTAAAAAGGTGAACAAAGTAAGCAAAAATTATTCATATAATTTAATTTTAATGACACACACATGCATATGTACATTGTATCCAGAAACGTCTATTTTACGTTGTTGTTGAAATGACTTGTAAAATTATACGTGTTTTTGTTTAGTTAACTACTAGCAAGACACATGATTGGGCTCTATGAAAATAAAGAATCGATGTAACCAACTCCATCTTGTATGAGAAAAAACTTTGTTGTTGTTGTTGCTTGAATTGGTTCTTTGAATACCCATAGTAAAAAAAAAAAAATCAAGCATCCAACCAATATGATCCCAAATGCAGAGTTGATGAAATTGAGTCTGCACTAACAAGAAACTTCATACAAAAAAGCATTTTTGTTGTAAATATACCTGTTTTAGATCTGCAATAGACAGGCAACTGCAGGTTAATTCAGTTTCCTTTCAAAAAAACAATGCCTACTTATTACGTTTACAAATAAGTAACAATCCATCCTTCAGAGAGAAGCTCGCCGCAATCACCAGTGTGATCAAATAAAATGGACTTGTGCTAGCTTGCCCGGCCGGCAGGGAGCACGACAACCAAGCTTGACCTAGTCGCCGGACCTGCCTAGATCATGCTTGGTAATAACTCGGGCTCCTGTCATTGGCCTTGAGTTGGATCCACTTATAGGATTCGGGCCTGAGCTAGTCGAGTCGGGTCGAACCACTATGGGGTAAAGCTCTGCTAACATATATATGACCATTTAACTGCCTATATTATAATTACTTTTTTATTTTGTTACAATGAAAGGCCCAAGCTTAGCATACACACGCGCGCTCCTCCTATGAGGATCGAACTAGTCACTTAAGAGTGGTTGTCAGCCCTATTGTTGAGCCAACGCTCTAGGTACACCTATATCATATTTTCTTTTAATAAGAGGAGGTGGCAGCCTAATACACACCCACACATGCACCCTCTACGAGTTGAACACTCCACCAGCAGCGGTAGGGTTAGAGTGTCATAACATTGAGCTAATGCTCTCGTTAATATATTATAATTAGAAGTGTTCATGGTTTGGTTTGGTTATAGTCTCAACCGCCAACCAAACCACTATTTGGAGGTTTTAGTTTTTAGAGAACGGAACCAAACCATGACATGGTTAGAACCCAATGGAACTAAACTAAGGGTTCCAGTTTGGTTCGGTTCTGAACTATGATTTTACTTATTTTAGGGTTTGACTAAATACCGAGTATTATGTCTTCTTATAACCTCATATATATAAATTTATTCAGATTTATACGTACATAAGTGTGCGTATATATATATATGCATGCATGCAAGTAACGGATTGGTTAGATTCGTAAACCAAACTGTTTCTGTTAAAATCCAATCAAACCAAACTGCTCAATATCTAGAACCGAACCAATTTGGATCTGGTTCTTTGGTTCGATCCCAACGGTTCTTTGAGCACTTCTAATTATAATTATTTTGATGTGAGAAAGGGACTTAAGGGATTATTGAATTCATCTCAAATTGTGAGTCGAAGCCGTGCCAGTGAGCTATTTGTTCTTAGTGCTACGTTGGTTCCTTAATTGGTGCGACCCTGATGGCTAGCGCTTAGCGTGTCGGATCTTCATGACCTCATCCCTCGTGCGATGGCCCTCTCTCCATACCTTCGGTACTCTTTCAGCAAAACTCCACCGCTTAAACGAAGGCCTTAATTGTCGTCGTGTTTGTTCTTTTCTAAGCTCTTCCTCTTCCTCTTTTACTGTTTTCATACTTGGTACATATTCTTCCTTTCCTCCTTTTTCCTCCCTTTCTTTCTCTCCTCTTCTGGAGAATTATCTTCCTTTTCTATCTTTTCCTCTACCTTTTCTCCTTGCTTTCTCTCTTCTTCTGGGAGATATCTTCCTTTTCTCTTTTTTCTCACCTCTTCTGGGAGAATTAATGCAGGCAAGTATTAGGTGTAGTACACAGCTGTTATGGCTTTTGAACTGTGTCATGCATGTCCTCACACATAGAGAAACTTATATGAAGCTTGCCGTGCACTCACCTCATTCTAAACCGTGACGGTTTGCTTTTCCTTAATGGCGACCATCTTACAACTACTTACGGTTTCCTATCAGAAAAAGGGGCTGCTTTAGGGCTTACGGTATTGTCTTACATTCGTCGTAGTTTGGTTTTCTTTTAGAAGGTTGTTATTAGATATATAACGCTAGCTTTTATGAAGTTAAAATTTTAATATAGAATACGAGCAGTCAGCACGGTGACGAAAGAGTAACTGAAGTCAACCTAGAGAGCGAGAAGTTTTGGTTTGGTTCTTAAATTTGCGTGGCTTGAATGAATTCGATTTAGCGGAAATATAAGAACTGAAAATATTAGTAATAAAAGGTTGCCAAAGGTTAAGATATAAATCAAAGCCAAACCTTGGGAGAAGCAATTATGAAGATCACTGTACTTGGTGGAACAGAAGCCGTGTTTATATGAAACTGTGAAATATAATAATAAGGATTCAACTGTCGATAAAATAATATGTATCTAAAATCAGCCCGTTCTTCATATCGAAGGGGTTGAAGACAATTCTTAATTTCATGATATCTAAGAATACGTTAAAACTACGTTAAACTCATTTTATGATCTTCCCCTCTTCCTCCAAAAGAGAAAAATTCTGGGTTTCTTTTAAGAATTTCAGAATAAATACTTGTCAGCGGTAGGTTGGTATACCGGCAAAACCCTAAAATCTTCTTTTCAAGAGGAATACTATTCGGTATGTTACCTAGAAATTAAAGCTGGAAGCTACACGTAACATTTGAAGCTCTTGTTCCACCTTGCTAGCTCATCTGATCGACACGTCAGTCACTTCATAAATCTAGCACATTCAAAGAATCTCTTCAGACAGTAGTATACATTGTTAAAGAATCTCTTCAGACAGTAGTATACATTGTTGATCTGTTTTTGCTGAGCTAAATCTTTCTTTTTGGAGATATTAGATGTTGTAGATCTTCCCAGTGACCATTGGTTAAAACCAGCTTCTGGCGAAAATAATTGAAGATGATCAGTGATTCAATAAGAGTCAGAAATCAGAAGCCATTTGTCATGCTTATATCAAGTGAAGACACAATATTGAGTATTAATATTGAAGGAGCACATTCAGTAAACGATATGATCATTCATTTATTAGCTGAAGACAGATTAATTAGTTACACCAGGGAGAAAAGGATGGTGGTAGAGAAAATTTAGTATGAACGTGGAATCGTGGGAGTGAGGCAAAGGTGTTGGTTACCAAGACACGTAGCGTTTTACCTCGGGCTGTCGCCGTTTGCAGGGCGAATCGTGACAACTCCTTTGCGGTAACAAGGAAGGAAAGAGAGAGAAAAGCAGCAGAACTAAGGAGAGAGAGAAATTACGACCGATGGTGCCGCCATTCACCTCCCTACCTATTGCTCGTCGTCTGTTTCCCATGGCTCTCCGTCCAAGAGTGAGGAGTAAAAAACAGAAAGGCTAAGCCACCCCGAGCACTCTTTCAATTTTTGAACTTATCCTCAATGGGGTGAGGTCTTTACCTTTCATAAATGTGAACGTAAAAGAGGGACGAACGCAAGCAGGCGATTTGTTGGCTGTGAATTTTGTAATCCGAGCCGGTTTTAGGGTAACTGCTTTTTACACGATAGAGTGAAACTAATCTTTTCTAAGAATATCGAGTGAAAGTCTAGAGAGAGAGGGAGAGGGAGTGAGGGACGTCCTTTTAAATAATCGTTTCCGTTTTAGTGGAAGACCATCTCCCTTCCACCGCCGCACTTGGCTTGTATATAAGATAGAGGAGTTTGCTGCGTCTCAGACATGTCGCTCATCTTGGAGCAAGGCATTTCCCCCTTCCACTAGAGTCTTGCTCAAGTATTTCTCTTGAAAAATTAGTTCTTCTTCCTTCCTGGTAGGAGAGGAAATTTCAGGACAAAACTAGCCAATCTTTGCTTATAACCACTGGAGGAAGAGAAACAGTCAAGTTCAGTTTTTTATGGTCACGTATCTTTGCTGAGGGTTAGAAGGCTTGTTAAGGTTATGTTTTCCTCTTTCTCATCCTCCTCCTCTGTGTTAAATTGTTCTCTGGGTTGCGAAGGTCTTCTTGGCATATTATTCTACCTGTGCTTTAAGTGATTCAAGATCATTGAACAAGAGAAAAAATTCATAAAAAGCATTCGCTCTCTTGTTTGCATTAGATTAGGGTCCAAAGAGTAGTGGGGATATTTTCCTTTTCACTCTTTTGTGGTTGTGTTATCTTGGAAGAAGATTACAAGAGAGAGATTTCCTGTTGAGAGGGGTGGTCTTTTGAAGAGAAAGTGAAAGGAAGAAAATAGTAAAGGAGTTGGAGGAAGGTGAAGTTTCTTGTTCTGTGTTGCGCGATATCAGGGTTTTTCTTTGTTAAGAGCGAGTCAGCATCCGTTTGGACCGGCCATAACAAGAACTATGACCAACCCACTTAAGGAAGGAGAAGATACCAACAACAACAATATTATCATCATTAACAATAATCAGGGAGATATTATGCATCAAAAAGATGATGTCAGAAGCAGTACAGTGAGTCCCCAACAAACAGTGGACGATCAAATTGTGAGGGAATGGGTAGATTGTGATCCCATTCACACAGATCAGTTGCTTGATGTCGATGCCTCCAGCATCTTCGACGAAGGCCTCCCTTCTCTCGCCGACTTACAGCCTTCCTCAGAGTCTTCTTCAGCATCCACTTCATCATCGTCTTCACGCTGCTCCTCTTGCTCGGCTTCGTCATGGGCTGCCAAAGATGAGAGTACTGATGGTTCAAGATCGAATGCTTGCAGCATCGATCCTACCGGCGCAAACTCATTCGCGCATTCGCTAGCCGTCGTCAGTGCCTCTTGCTCATCCGCCATGATGGTGCAGCAGCAGGAAGAAGTAGACGGAGGAATCGATGTTCTTGATGGCTTTGGAGAGATTGACTTATTGGACAGTATGGATCTTAACTGGGATCCTTCAATCTTCCCACCTGACGATACCAACACCCCCAGACATCAAGAAGAAGAGAATTGCTTTGTTGAGAGCGAGCCCGCTATTCAGGATCCGGAGGATCAAAACAGCAACTCATCTCAGGAGTTAGCACAAGTTTTCTTTGAGTGGTTGAAATCAAACAAGGAGTCTATCTCTCCACAAGATTTGAGGAGCATAAAGTTGAAAAAGTCTACAATAGAAAACGCTACGAGACGTTTGGGGGGAGGGAAAGAGGGGATGCTTCAACTTTTGAAGCTTATTCTAGCATGGGTTCAGAACCATCATCTGCAAAAGAAGCAAAAACCATTAATTCCATCTAACGACATGCAAAACTTCCCTTTCTATTATCAACAGCAACAGCAACCCTATAGTTTCCCTAATAACAGTACTAGCAGTGCATGGTTCTTGCCTCCGCCCTTTCACCCTTCATCTTTATTTGGTCCATGCATGGGTTCCTTTCCTTCGGTTGTAGGATACCCAGGAATCGAGATGGGCTATGGTTTGCCTCAAAATGAAGTTATCCAACCGTTCCCAATATCATCTGTTCCCCCTAATTTTGACACTGAAAATCCGTCATGGCGTCAAGTAAACCATCATTTTTATGGTGATCAAGTGATGAATTTCGCTCATGGATCTAACAACAGCACCAACTACAACAATCATCCGATATTGCAGCAGCAAGATTGCATGTCGAAATCGGCGACGAAGGAAGCGAGGAAGAAGAGGATGGCTCGCCAGAGGCGCTTTTTCTTCCATCACAGACACAACAATGGCCTTAACGAGAAGGCACTGATGGTGGAAAACGATAGCAGCAATGGGGACGGCAGCAACCACTCAAATCGGATGGCTTGGTTATCTTCTCCTTCCAGTGATCCTTCCTCTGACGGTCCTGCCGTTCAAAGACAAACTCCTTTAGACAGGCGTCAGGTGAGAGATTCCATCTGTTTCCTTTTTTACCAAGCTAAGAACTCTTGGTTTGTTCCTTCCGCTTGCAAAAGATGAGCATGCCCGGGTGGATATCTGGGATAAGTAATGACATGAAGGATCTAATGGAATAAATATGAGAAGAACTAAGTATTTTTTTTAAGGAAGAACCAAGTTAATTACTATGCGGTTGTTGGTGTTCATTTCTCTGAATTTTTATGCTTATTTGTTCGACTATAGTTTGCAAACAACCAAATGATCTAGCTATATATGTATATATGCCACTAATATTGATAGTGACAAGTGAAAATTATCGCTGTTTCAGGGATGGAAGACTGAGAAGAACCTGAGGCTTCTTCTTCAGAAGGTGTTGAAACAAAGTGACGTTGGGAATCTTGGAAGGATTGTCCTCCCTAAAGTAGGTGTTGGCTTAATATCTGCCTGCATATTTTATTATTCAAGTAAATACGGTAGTATAAGAAAAGAATGATTAATGCATTATATGATCAGAAGGAGGCAGAGACGCATCTTCCAGAACTAGAGGCAAGGGATGGGATTTCAATCGCCATGGAGGATATTGGGACTTCTCGCGTATGGAACATGCGTTACAGGTAACAATCATTTCACGTGCAACATAATTTTTGCTTACTTTTCGTAATCCTCCATAAATTGTAATTCCCATGGTTCTAATCAAGAAGATGATCATGCATGCAGGTTTTGGCCAAACAACAAGAGCCGGATGTATCTCCTGGAAAATACAGGTATTGGGAATCGGCGATGTGACGTTGCATATGCATGCTTCACGCGTGTCGTCGTGCTATAATTGTTTAGTATTTTCTGATTATTTTAATGATTTCTTTTCTTTATTGGTGGTTCAGGGGATTTCGTGAGATCGAACGGCCTGCAGGAGGGGGATTTCATTGTCATTTATTCCGACGTTAAATGCGGAAAATATGTAATACATCTTTCTCTCTATGTTTATTTTTTATTTGTGTGTGTGTGCGTGCATGTGTGTGTGAGAGAAAGAGAGAGAGAGAGAGGAACAACGGAATCGTCATCATCCCAGAAATTGAATTTCTGGCGTTTTATATCTCTAATGACCAATGCTGAAAGCCTCTCTTGAGTTGCGCTAGTTAAACATAAGCTTCCGGATTTTCTTATGACTTTTAAATCATTCGCTGAAAACGTCTGAGAGAAAACTTAGAGATAATGGCAGATGACGAGAAAATCGAATTCGGTTCACTGTATGCCTGAAGGTCTGTGGATCTTGACCATGCCTGTGTTTCACATTTTCCTGCGTTGTGTGCGTGTGTATTGAGTGCTCGCATGTGTGTATATGTGTTAATATGGCTTGCATTGGATGCATATGCAGTTGATAAGAGGGGTGAAGGTGCCGCGCCAAGGTGTGGACAAGGTGCAGACCAAAGGGCAAAAAACTTTGCCGCATAAGTTTCTCAAGCTCACCAACGGAGAGTTTTCTTCTTCTTCAAACATGGAGTAGTCATCATCAAAGGCGATGATATCGGCTGGATCTTTCAGAGGTTTTTGGGGGTTCATATAGTTTCTCTCTAGCTTCATATATCACTTCTCGACGTGTAGAAATCGGATTCTTTTCCGTTAGGTCTTGAGTTTCTGTATGGGTTTGGTAGAGTCAGCATGAATGTAAGTGTGCAGGGTGAGTTTTGGGGATATTTGTGGATACAGGACGGGTGAGATGCTCTCCGAATACGTTCTTCCTTGTTTAGGAAGATAAAACTGTTATCTGATGTATGCATTCAGCATGCATGAGCTCATGCATGCATGGTAACGTTGGTGTTCTTATTTTTCTGGTCTTTTGTTTTGTTTGCCTATTTTGGGATATGATATGGCTAAGATATAGTTGATGCTTCATGGAAAGATATATATATATATATATATATATATATATATATATATATATATATATATATATATATATATATATATATATATATATATATATATAGTGTACTGAAGATGCATTAGTTGTCTTGTAATTTTCCCGTGGTGTAAAACCCTAATGATTTACTTTAGATATGAAGAAGTTATCTAGGATTTTTCTTTTGCTGTTCCTTAATAATGAATGTCATTCTTCATGTGGATAAGAATTCTAGAGGTGAAGTTTTCTCAAGGATATTCCGCTGCTTTTATTGGTCAAGCATGTGTGGAAGGATCTATTTTAAGGGAAGTTTCATAAACTGAATCAAATTCTTCGATTGAATATGAGTTTCTCATTAATTTTGGCAAGAGAAATGAAACTGTAACAAGCTATGAGGGGCTGCCAAATGGACTGAGCTTCTCAATTTTTGGCTATTGATGAGCACGTTCATGGCCTAAACCAACAGTATACAAGCAGGAAATATTGGCCTGTGAGAGCTTAAGATGAATAATGCACGCTTGAGCCGGCTTTGATTGTACAAGTTTTTTTACTCTGTGTACTGGAAACCTTTTATATCCATACGTTCTATAAGATTATGGAAATCCAGTCAATCGGGGAGTATATACTATTGAATAAATAATGTCGAGATCATCTTAGCCAAATGTTTCACTGTTAATTGGATGTAAAAGATACATGTCTAATTTCTAGTGGATCACGTCGTCTTCAAACTCTAGCAAAGTTTGGTTAAATTTGGTTCGTATGTTCATGACCTTGTATTCGGCATTGACAACAGTCGGAATAGTCCTTCGGAATAATCATAAAAAGAAGAAAACAGTCTATACAAATGTCATAATAGACAAAAGGTCGAAATAGGTTTCTTTCGACCATTAGAGCAGCCGGATTAAGAAATTTATTTCGACAGTTAGAACAGTCAGAGTATTTAGAACAGTTGGAGTATTTACAGGGACAACCGGAATATGTTGAAAGCAATGCTACGTTTTACCTTTATTCGGCAACGGTGTGCAACAGTCTGAAATGATTGCTGCATAGCTACCTTGTATTCGGCATTCGATGAAGACCTCACACACCATAGGTATGTGCAAAGCTTGGTGCAAGAACTAATTCTCTCTCACGACATTGATTAGAAGCTATTTTCTGCATCCTAATGGTATGCTTTTGCTTGTCCCTTTTTCTCAACTCTAAATTGACCAGAGCTTGTCCTGATGAAAGATATCCTATAAAGAGTTCAAGGCCTCAACTTATTGAGCAGAAGTAGAAACTGCACGCACATCTGGAGAATGGACACATCACATTAAGTTCAAGAACCTTTTGAGTCGATCATTTGCCGAGAGAGCGACGATGATCTTGTGGCATTTTCGGTTGCGGTTTTCATGTAGCGGGCTTTGCCTGGGAAGGTTTTCTATATTTTGATGATATGTTTTTATTGATGTTTTTGTCTATATGCATTGCTATGTATTTATAGAGCAGCGTGTGCTCTTCCCCTCTCGATTTATCCCACTGGGCTTTCCTCTTCAAGAGCCCCTAAAACTGGACGGTTACCGTGTATTTTGGTAACGGTTCGGCGGTTTCATCCTTACAGCCATTACGGCCATCCTTTTTGTAACCGTGACCACAGATAACGGCTGGATGACCAATCCAACCATTTCTGTGTTGGGTTGCCGAGAATGGCCCCAGTATCTCTTACTTTGTCATTCGAACCAAGTGTACTAACATACTGGTTGTCTAGTTATTTACTTACACAACAATCAAACATATCTCAAATCCATGTTTGTAACATGTTTTGATAAAAGCTCCTTTGTTATGCCTTTAGTCAAGGGGTCTGCCAACATATAATTAGTTGGCATGTATAAGATGAATATTTCCTTTCTCATAACCATATCATAAACATAGTGGTATTTAACCATTATATACTTGTTTTTAGAGTTATCAGCTTCACTCTTAATAAGAGTAATTGTTGCGTTATTGTTACAGTAAATGACAACAGGCTCATCGGCTATTTCCAACTTCAAATTACGTATGAAGTGGCTTATCCAAACAACACTCGTTGCAACCATACAACAAGTCACATACTCAGCTTCTTATGTATGCAATGCTACACAGTCCTGTTTCTTACATGCCCAAAAAACTACAAGGTTGATGGTTTGCAATACCAAAGTCTTTACAAAATTGAATAAATTTTGCAATGGTATATTCACCATATTTATCTGATCTTAAGACTTTCATTCAATGCCCCAATTGATTTTCAACTTCCTACATATATTCTTTAAAAGATTCTAGTGCCTCAAATTTATATGCGAAGAGATATAAATATATATATCTTGAGTAATCATCGATAAAGATCATAAAATAAATATTTTCATGATGTGACCTCACTCTAAATGGTCCATATAAATCTGTGTGAATGACCTCCAATAGAGTTGTTACCCTTGTTGACTCTTTGAGAATAACTTTTCTTGTCATTTTCTCTTGTATAAAAGCTTCATACTTGTTGAAAATATTTTCCTCAAATCTAGACAGTAAGTCAAAGTTGTATAATTTCCTCAACTTTTTCAAACTTATATGCCCGAGGCATTTATTTCATATATAAGGAGAATGATTTTCTTTTTCTTTATCATTCAGTTTGAACAATCTATGTTTTACAACATATTACCTAGAGAATAATATTCTCTCATGTTTCCTCACAGTTACCTTCACAAGAATAAACCTGACTTCAAAACCTTTATTTACTGAGGTAGGGATCAAAACAAGATTGTGCCTTATTGATGACACATTCAATACATCAGTCAGTACAATTAGTTTGCCTTGTACAAAAATTCTAAAGGACCCAATACCCAAAACATATGAGAAAGTGTTATTTCCCATGTAGACCCGATGTTCTCCCGGTTTGTAATTTTTTATATCCATTGTCCATTTCTTGGTCTTTGAGATATGTGTAGTAGCTCCAGAGTTGATCCACTAACTAGTCACCGAGCGATCCATATAAAGACATTTTGGTATTACGCAGATTATGACCTATTTCTATGATTGTCTGCGTTATGGGTTGTTTCCTCCACCTTTCCTGTTGCGACAATCTATCTTATAGTGTCACATCTTTCCACAACTGAAACACTTGACCCAAGAAGTGGTTTCCTGCATTTTCTTAAAAACTTAACTGTCTCTTTTGTTAATCTTCCCAAACTTTTTGTTTGGTTTATTTTTCTTTTAGTTGATTTAGAGCTATACCCTATCTCATCTTGTATCACTAGCAATTTTTCTTTCTTGTTTTTACTCATGTATTCTTACTCTATTGCTAGTTTAAGAGGCAATTCAGAAAGGTTAATTTATGACCATAATCTGAGGATAGTGGTGACCATGTTCCATGACGGGTAAGATTGTTCATGATTGTTAATTATCTACATCGGTTTCGGGATGACTGACTTTGCCACAGCTAAGTCCCTAGCCATTACCAACATGTGGTTTACATGTTCTACTATGTTGTCTTCTTCTTTGATTTTGAAGTAATTATATTTCTATAGTAACAACTAAACATGTAGTTTGGCAATTGTGTCATATTTGGCTGTTATGGAGTCGAACAACTATTTTGCGATCTCGTATTCTTCGAAGACCTTTATCAAGTCATTCTTCATATATGTCAACATGACAGTTCTTGATATTGTATCATACTTTATAAATATTTTATATATTTCTATTTGTTGCTCAATTATGTTTGGTGGTGACGGACGCACAGTTTCCTTTAAGACATACTCAACACCTAGTGTTAGAGCAAGTTGAATTTTTCTCTTTCATATTTGAAAGTTCAGACCATTTAACTTTTTAATTTTTGCCAGTTCAGATACACATATTCTATAGTTCATTTTTATGTGTTTCGCAATTATAATAATTAGACGGTCCAAAAAAAATTATTAAATAAGCAACAAAACACACATAGCATAAATCTGATTAGAACGATGCAGAATATCGCAAAAATGAGCTGAAAATAACTCATTTCTAATATATAAACAACCTGGGGATAAATTTATAATTTTTCTAAAAAAATTCTGCCTTTAATAATTTTTCAAGATTACCAGGGGTATAACTATAATTTTAACTGTATGTCCGCTTTTGTAATTTTCAAAAACGACCAAGGACAGACACATAAAATTACTTTTGGTATTTCTGTAAAATTCGTAATTGATCGGAGATAAATCTGTAATTTTGCCTCTCAGTCCGAATCTAGAATTTTCTTAAAAGGACAGGACAAATCTATCTTTTGACATAATGGCAGTTCTCTAATAACCTTAATCAAGGACAGTAATGTAAATAAATAGCTGAGTATTTCATAATTTTCATAAACTGTCGGAGGGTAAAACCAACTTTTTGCTTAATAAGGGCAAAACAGTCTTCTTCCTTGAAAATATCTGGATATTTTCATAATTTTGTCTGATGAAAGTCTTATAAAATTTAAAAACCGATCGGGGCAGAACAAACTTTTTAGTCCGCTGCCCGAGGCAGTTTGTAGGAAGCCGCCGCTGGTTTCAGCCCGTGATTTTCTAAAACCGCCTAGCAGTTTTCTGGGCACTTTAAAAGCCCGAAGGAGAGAGAGGGGGGGAAAAGACATAGAGAGAGAGAGAGGGCAATCGGTGTTCCGCCTCCTGCCCTATGGCCCTCTACCGCTGGTTATGACAGTTTTGCCTCTTGGCCCATGGCACTCTACCACTGGTTTCAGTTGTTCCGCTTTTTGGCCTTTGGCTACTCACGGCTCTTGCAGTTGTTCAACTGTGGCTGTCCTTTTTGGCCATCCGCGGCCCTTGCCGATGTTCTTCTGCGGGTGTCCTTTGGCCACCAGTGGCCTTTGCCGCAGTTTTGTTTCATTTTTTTTTTGCCGATCTCTGCTCCGTCACGACTCATACAAAGTTCTCTGTAATTTCAAAAAACAGGAATCTCTCTTCTTCTTCTCATTTTTTTTATGTAATACTAATGCATACCTATTTGCAGGGTGAAGAAAGAGGCCTTGATACCATATGTGGCGTTTCCGATTGTCTTCTTGCGGGATTCCGGCTTCTATCAACCTCTAGTTCCTTGCCTGAATAGCTTTTCAAGTACACCCTGGGAAGGTTTCCTGTATTCCGATGATATGTTTATATTGATGCTCTTGTGTGTATGCGCTACTATGTATTTATAGAACAACTCAGGCTCCTCCCTTTAAGGTTTATCCCACTGGGCTTTCCTCTCCAGGAACCCCTAAAACCGGATTGTTATCGTGTATTTTAGTAACGGTATGACGGTTTCATCCTTAACCGCCATTACGGCCATCCTTTCCGTAACCGTGACAGTCCAGCTGTTTCTGTGTTGGGTTGCCGAGAATGGCGAGAACCTTACATATCTTTTCTTTTACATAGCCTTAAATGAACGATTTTGGGTTAGGATAGCCATCACATTGAGCGTGATCTCAATCTTGGAGATGCCGTGTCAGCCCTGATGACTGAAATACGATGCAGTTATATGTGGTTGAGATTTTGCAATTTTACGTGTGAGATATTGTCATTAATATTTAGCCAATATGATTGTGGTCAATTTAAGGTGATAGCATTTCGGTCAGTATATGAAGTTAATCCTCCAGAGCCCTTCGTTCATAACAATTCTTATTTTGATTTTAATGTCGCATATGCGCGGACACACAAACTGGCGTATATATATATATATATATATATATATATATATAAGTGTGTGTATTCGTCGAAGCTGCACCTGCACTCTGCTTACAGGAATCGTTAAAGGGAGTGAAATGAAACTCTTAGAGCCCATAAATGAAATCCAGAGTGAATGGAGAAACATCAATATATAGTGGATACATATATGTTATCATAGAAAAATGCCAATTGGTGACCGTTTTGTTAACAATATATAATGATCATGATTGTATACAATCTATGGAATTTAATTTTACACAAAATGTTATTCTAACAGGACTGACGTATATATATATATATATATATGTGTGTGTGTGTGTGTGTGGGAGAGAGAGAGAGAGAGAGAGAGAGTTTCCAACTCCACTATTGATGCTTCTCCATTCACTCTACGTTGGATTTACAAGATCCGATTTTCATTTGCCCGTTCACACCTACGGCAAGTTGATTCCATATATTGTAATGCTTAAGCGTTACTGCACAGACTGTGCAGTAACGCCCAAATCAAATGGCCTTTAAAAAGAGGCCTTCATGACCCCATTTTTCAGGAAGAGCTGGGGCAGCCTTGAACTAGCCGGAAAACAGGAGGAGTCGGCTGGAATCCAGTGAGTTGAATGTTTTTTTTTCAGATTTTTGTTTTTTCTTTCTAATTTTTGATGAAAACTTGTTGAAAATCATCGTTTTGGGCATGGATTGGAGGTTTGAGGTAGAACTAAGCGTTTTGGTGGGGTAGGTAGGCAATGGCGTCGATTTGGCCGAAAAACAGTTGTGATTTGTCGGAAACCGACGATGATACCGTAAAAAAAACAAAAAACTTTTGGGCATGTCCCTCATTTCCGTGTCGTGTCGTGTCTGGATTGTCATTAACCGACACTGGTTCGTGTCGTGTCCTCGTGTCGCGTGTTAAGAACCAATTTTGTGTCAAAATAGGTTCTGTGTCGGAAACGGGTCCAGTTTGGGTCGTGTCTTGAAATGGGTTTCTGGGTTAAGAATAAGACCTGTGTCAATAGTTAAAGGTTCTCTATTGACACAATGACACAAGCTACCTATTGTGTCACTCATTTGGATCATATATGAAATTGGGTATCGATTTTGATCTCGGATAGCTTAAACGAATCCAAATTGGGGTTTGGGATCCGATTCGGATATAGTTTGTTTCGTTAGACTTATAGTTAAATAAATTTTAATGTTTCAATTATTTGTAATTGTTTAGAGATTAAAATTGGAGGATTTGGTGGTGATAAGGGTTTGGGATCCGATTCGGATATAGTTTGTCAATATATTTTGTAATTATTTCGTTAGACTCATTTGGATCATATTTGTAATTGTTTATGACACTGTTTGATAAAGAGCATGTTTTGATATGCATGTGTTGTGTGAACATGGTATTTAAATGTTGTGTGGATATGAGTTTGATTTTGGATATTCGTGGATCTAGATATGATTTGTGAATGTGATGAACTGTGATTGGTTTTAGAAATGTAATGATGTGTGAATATACGAGCCGTACTTATGTGGCTTGTGTGGGGTCTCTAGAGACTTACTGGTCCCTCGGGCGATCCGGCTTGGGGCGAATACAGGGTGTATTTTCGGGTACTCTGTCGTGAGAGTCGGCGTGGTTACCGTCGTAGACGGGGTTACCGAGGTCACGTTAGGGAGGGCCGGACCACTCTCGTGGCCTTTGGGGCAGACACAGTATGGGCTGTAATTATCGAAACTAATGATTTATGTGCGTGTGTGAGTGTATGCGTATGAATTTGAGATCATGATTTAAAGGTAAATGTGCTTTGCTATAAAATGGTTGTGAACTATGCATGCTTTTAGTATATTTTCTGTTTAAAGATGCTTAACCTCCCTACTGAGCTATGTATAGGAGCTCACCCTATTGTTTTACAGCCTATCTTGAAGCTAGCACTTCGAAGGCACACGGAGCAGAGTAGGAGTTTGATAGAGCAGCATTTTTATTTTAGATGGTATGATAAGTGTTGAATAATTTAGAAAGTCTTTTATTCGGGGTTATTGTTAGGTGGACCCCGCACCATTTTAGATGTGTTGTTTAGAACTTCGATATGAATATTTATATCAGATAGATATTTCTTGAGTTTGAACTAAATTGGTATTGTATTTGTTCAATGCTCACCATCACGCCTGTGCGAGAAGCGGTCACGTGACATCGGCTCAGGCTGGGTCGTGGTCGCGACTCGAGTGGGTGTGACAACTTCGTATCAGAGCCTAAGGTTGTTAAAATATATTTAATAGCGAGTTAATCGTTGAAATATAATATTATATTTATGTGTAGGACCCACGAGGATTGGATCTTAACTTAACTCCAAGCGTTATGAGTGAGGATAACGAGGAAATGCCATCGTACGGATCTGGTGTAGTAGTGGAGATTCCATCCGGTACACCTCAAGGACCTATAGAGCCACCACATATTTCTCTATGAGTAATTACAGACCCATTGGAACCCTATGAATGGATTGACAAACTGGAAAATACTTTCGACATACTGGCTCCTACCGACGAGGAGAGGAAGGTGTAGTTGGCGTCGAGTCTTTTCAAAGGAAATGCAAAATAGTGGTGGAGAGCACAGAAAGGGACTCGTAGCACTCCATGGACTTGGGAGGCATTTAGGAAGGCATTTTTCAATCATTTCTTTTCTCATAATGATCGGATGTGTTTACAACTTGAATTTAATCAACTGCAGCAAGATAAGTTGTCGGTGAGAGAATATACTAATCAATTCCTAAGGTTGTCACAGTTTGACCCGAATATGATAATTCCTGAGGCACGAGCAAATAAGTATTTCTGGGGATTTTCTGATTCGATCCGTAAGTCACTAAGAGGAAAAATATATACAGATATTGATGAATTACAAGCTGTTGCTACTCATGTAGAAACAAATATGTTGCATTATAAGGGTAAGAAGAGGCCAACAGAACCGACTTTTGGCAACTCACAAGAAGAGTAAACCAACCCAAACTCATCAGTGGATAAATAGAGGTAGTGAGACTCAGGCGAGAAGTGGGCCTTCACGTGAGCAAAACAACCAACAAAATCGAGGGATCACATGTTATAATTATAGAGGCATGGGTCATAGAGCTAGAGAATGTCCTTTAGAGAAGAACTTTAAGCAAGCTCAGACTCAGATATTTAGCAATGTATAGAAGGAAGACATGAGAGGTCGTTGTTTTATATGTAAAGAGTTCGGTCAACGTAAGGTTGATTGTCCACGAGCTACGTATTTTACTTCTTCTTCAGTTCAGGGAAGCACTATGGGGCCTCCTCGTCCTCCGGTACCTGTTCGTCAACAAGGACCACTTCGATTGCCTCACCCTCAAGTAACTAATCAGGGCCGCGTTTATACTGTAGAGGGCCATGAGTCAAGTACCTCTCATTTGGTTATTAGTACCTTATCAGTTTGTGGTTTGCTTGCGCATGTTTTATTTGACTCTAGTGCAACGCATTGCTTTGTTTCACCTACTTTTATAAGTCATACGGGTTTAGACCCGAAATCATTAGATGGATTCTCTGTATGTTTTCCTAATAGAGATGTTATTGTGTCGCATCGGATTTTGCGAGATTGTTCTGCATTGGTTAGTGGTCATGACTTGAGAGCCGACTTGGTTTTGTTGGAGATCTCGAACTACGATATAGTTTTGGGTATGGATTGGTTATCTAGGAACCATGCTGTGATTGGTTGCAAGAAGCGAGAGATTACTTTCTCTATTCCTCGAGAGACTACTTTCGTTTTCCAAGGTCAGCGAGAAGAGAACCTAGTATCAGTTATATCTGCTCTTCAAGCATATAATTTTATACGAAACGGATACGAAGGATACTTAGCATTTGTTATGCAGTCTTGTGCTGAAGAGAAGTTACTAAATGATATCAGTATAGTTAATGAATTTTTTGATATTTTTTGTAATGATCTACCGGGACTACCTCTGGAATGAGAGATAGAGTTTGCTATTGATTTGCAAACAGGTGTCAATCCCATATCTAGAGCACCCTATCATATGTCTCCTGTAGAATTACGAGAATTACAAGCTCAGTTGCAAGAATTATTGGAGAAGCATTTTATTCGACCAAGTACCCTACCATGGAGAGCACCTAAAGAACAAATATCCACTTACCAAGAATCGATGATTTAATGGACCAATTGCGAGGAGCAATATTTTCTAAGATTGATTTATGTTAGGTTATCATCAAATTCGTGTGAAGGTAGAGGATATTCCCAAGACTACTTTTCGGACTCGATATGGGCATTACGAGTATCTTGTGATGCCTTTTGTGTGATGAATGCTCCTGCGATATTCATGGACTTACATGAATAGGATCTTTCATCCATACATACTTGGATAAGTTTGTCATTGTCGTCTTTATTGATGACATTTTGATTTATTCTCAAAGTCGTAGGAAGAGCATGCTTCTGAACATCTTAAAGATAGTTCTCCGATTTTAAAAAAGAAGAAGTTGTACGCAAAGCTATCAAAATGTGAATTCTCAAGTTGAGAAGAAGTTCAATTTTTAGGTCACATGATTTCTAAGATGGAATTGCAATGATCCAAAGAAAGGTGGAGACTCGTTCTTCAATGGGAAAGGCTAAGGATAGTAATCGAGATCTAGAGCTTCGTTGGACTAGCTTAATATTATCGAAAGTTTAGTGAAGGTTTTTCCAGATAGCCGGACCTCTTACACAACTCACGAGGAAGAATCAAACTTTTGTTTGGATGGATGAATGTGAAGAAAGTTTCTAAAAATTAAAGAAAAGATTGACTACCGCCCTAATGTTGATTCTACCACTCGCATCTCAATGAGTCTTTTCGAGGTATACCGTGATGCTTCTTATCAAGGTTTAGGATGTGTATTGATGCAGAATAGAAAAGTTGTAGCGTATGCTTTAAGACAACCGAAGGTACATGAAAGGAATTACCCAACGCATGATTTGGAACTAGCGTAAGCTTGTTTTTGCATTGAAAATTTGGAGACATTCAACCTCACCTTAATATGCGACAAATGCGATGGCTTGAGTTTTTGGAGGATTATGACTGTGAGATTATTTATTACTTTAGAAAAGCTAATGTAGTTGCAGATGCCCTTAGTAGGAAAGGAAAAGAGCAGGTAGCTTATTGTTCTACTCTTGTTCGAGCAACTCCTAAACTTTGGCTCAGAGTACTTGGTGCACAAAGAGATGATCCTGAGTTAAAGAGGGTTATAGATGAGATTCATAGCGGGAGTTAGCTTGGATATGAGATACGCGAGGATGATGGTTCCTTACGGTTTGAGGGATGCGTATGTGTGCCTAAAGATGAATCACTTCGAAATGAGATACTGGAAGCAGCACATCGTAGTCGCTTCAGCATTCATCCGGGTAGCACAAAGATGTATAAGGACCTAAGCCGACAATATTGTTGGTCTGGAATGAAAAAGTCTATTGATGAATTTGTGACTAGATGTATGACTTGTCAGAAGGTGAAGCCAGATCACCAACGACCAACAGGAACCTTAAGACCATTACCTATTCTTGAAAGAAAATGGCAACATATTAACATGGACTTTGTTATTGGACTTCCTCTCACCTCACTGAAGCATGATGCTATTTGGGTAATTGTCGATCGACTTACTAAGGTTGCATGATTTATACCCATTCGGAAGAATATGTCGTTATCGAAATTAGCTGTTGTGTATATCGCTGAGATCGTTAAGTTCTATGGTGTGTCAGAGACCATCACTTTAGATAGAGACCCTCGTTTTACCTCTCATTTCTGACAGAGTTTACAAGATGCTCTACAAACAAGATTGCAGTTTAGTACGGCATTTCACCCACAGACCGATGGGCAAGCTGAACGTACAATTCAAACTCTAGAGGATATGCTTCAAGCATGTGTGTTGGACAATAAGGATCAATGGGATAACCAATTGCACTTGATTGAGTTTGCATATAACAATAGTTTCTAAGCGAGCATTGGGATGTCACCCTATGAAATACTTTATAGAAAAAAGTGTAGGACTCTACTATGTTGGGATATTCCTAGTTTACGACCTGCAACAGGCCCAGAAATACTTCGACAATCGTCAGATAAGATGAACTTGGTTCGTCAACGCATTAAAGCAGGTCAAGACCGACAGAAGAGTTATGCAGATAAGAGACGTCGTGATCTAGAGTTTATGGTTGGTGATTATGTATTCTTAAAAGTCTCTCCAGCTCGAGGAGTGACTCGCTTCGGACATAAGGGTAAGTTGAGTCTTAGGTATATTGGACCTTACCAAATCGTGAAACGAGTTGGGGATGTTGCCTACTAACTAGACTTGCCATCGTCATTGATTGGAGTTTATAACGTATTTCACATATCTATGTTGTGAAAGTATGTTCCTGACCCCTCACATATCATTGAGGTCGAGCCGCTACACATACATGAAGATTTGTCTTATGAAGAGGTGCCCATAGCCATTTTAGATAGAAAGGAATAAGTCTTACGTCGTCGAGTTTTGAGGACCGTAAAAGTACACTGGAGTCATCATTTGCCGAGCGAATCTACTTGGGAGCTCGAGGATGAAGTGTGAGAGAAGTATCCATATCTGTTAAGGTACTTTCTAAATTCTGAGGACAGAATTTCTTTAAGGGGTGTAGAATGTAACGCTTAAGCGTTACTGCACAGGCTGTGCAGTAACGCCTAAATCAAATGGTCTTTAAAAAGAGGCCTTCATGACCCATTTTCTAGGGAGAGTTGGGGCAGCCTTGAACTAGCCGGAAAACAGGAGTCGGCTGGAATCCGGTGAGTTGAATGTTTTTTTTTCATATTTTTGTTTTTTCTTTCTAATTTTTGATGAAAAACTTGTTGAAAATCATCGTTTTGGGCTTGGATTGGAGGTTTGAGATAGAACTAAGCGTTTTGGTGTGGTAGGTAGGCAATGGCTTCGATTTGGCCGAAAAATAGTTGTGATTCGCCAGAAACCGACGATGATGCTGAAAAAAAAAAAAACTTTTGGGCATGTCCCTCGTTTCCGTGTCGTGTCATGTCTGGATTGTCATGAACCGACACTGGTTCATGTCGTGTCCTCGTGTCGCGTGTTAAGAACCAGTTATGTGTCAAAATAGGTTCTGTGTCGGAAACGGATCCAGTTTGGGTCGTGTCTTGAAATGGGTTTCTGGGTTAAGAATAAGACCTGTGTCAATAGTTAAAGGTTCTCTATTGACACAATGACACAAGCTGCCTATTGTGTCACTCATTCAGATCATATATGAAATTGGGTATCGATTTGGATCTCGAATAGCTTAAACGAATCCAAATTAGGGTTTGAAATCCGATTCGAATATAGTTTGTTTTGTTAGACTTATAATTAAATAAATTTTAATGTTTCAATTATTTGTAATTGTTTAGAGATTAAAATTGGAGGATTTGGTGGTGATAAGAGTGGCCCAGCAACTTGGGGACTGGATCTTAGCGCTCCTTCAGGTAGGGGGTTATGCATTCTTTTACAGAACCATGCTAGAAGTGATTTTACTATTTTAGATAGATTTAAATGTGCATGATTGATAACTGTTTATTTGAAGTTTGTGAAATGTTATTCGCAATTATGGGTTATTTGATATGCCTTTTAAATAGAACATGTTTATGACACTGTTTGATAAAGAGCATGTTTTGATATGCATGTGTTGTGTGAACATGGTATTTAAATGTTGTGTGGATATGAGTTTGATTTTAGATATTCGTGGATCTAGATATGATTTGTGAATGTGATGAACTGTGATTGGTTTTAGAAATGTAATGATGTGTGAATATACGAGTCGTACTTGTGTGGTTTGTGTGGGGTCTCTAGAGACTTGCTGGTCCCTCGGGCGATCCGGCTTGGGGCGAATACAAGGTGTGTTCTCGGGTACTCTGCCGTGAGAGTCGGTGTGGTTACCTTCATGGACGGGGTTACCGAGGTCACGTTAGGGAGGGCCGGACGACTCTCGTGGCCTTTGGGGCAGACACGGTATGGACTGTAATTATCGAAACTAATGATGTATGTGCGTGTGTGTGAGTGTATGCATATGAATTTGAGATCATGATTTAAAGGTAAATGTGCTTTGCTATGAAATGGTTGTGAACTATGCATGCTTTTAGTATGTTTTCTGTTTAAAGATGCTTAACCTCCCTACTGAGCTATGTATAGGAGCTCACCCTATTGTTTTACAGCTTATCCTGAAGCTAGCACTTCGAAGGCACACGGAACAGAGTAGGAGTTTGATAGAGCAGCATTTTTATTTTAGATGGTATGATAAGTGTTGAATAATTTCGAAAGTCTTTTATTCGGGGTTATTGTTAGGTGGGCCCCGCACCATTTTAGACGTGTTGTTTAGAACTTCGATATGAATATTTATTTCAGATAGATATTTCTTGAGTTTGAATTAAATTGGTATTGTATTTGTTTAATGCTCACCATCACGCCCGTGCGAAAAGCAGCCACGTGGCATCGGCTCGGGCTGGGTCGTGGTCGCGACTCGAGCGGGTGTGACATATATGTACTTAAAGCGGCAAGAACAATGGCGGTGCTTCTCTTCTACGTCTGCAAATATAGCATAGATTTTATATCTATTTAAGGTTCTACCGACAGTCCCAAGAAGTGTCAGAAGACTTCTGAAGGTCTGAGGTTACATATACATAAAACTGGTCAACAGCATACATAAATGATTCAGCTCACATATATATATATATATATATATATATATATATATATATATATATATAGAGAGAGAGAGAGAGAGAGAGAGAGTGAAAAATATTCAATTTCTATGATCAAATTTATTCAAACATCAATGTTTGAGTAACGGTTGAAGTGATAAAGCAAAAGACCCTCAACTATTCACCACTGGTCATGCAAATTAAACAGTTAGATGTTTGAGTAGATTTAGGATGAGTGAAGTTTGAGCCTGTACCACTATATATATTCATGCGCAAATGCTAAATACGTTATTAATAATACCAACCTTTCAACCAAGAGATGGATCTTTGAGATTAGAGAGTGAATACACTTACAGTTTAAGTGTAATTTATTAAAAAGCAACTCTATGTTTTTGAATTTTTTATTTTAACCATTTATTTCATTTATCGGATAGTTGAGATCATTGAAGAATATTTATACTAACAGCTTGCTCAAATCTACTTGAAGGACTCATTGGTTCATCTTTAAAATCAACTGCTCAGATCCTTAAAACAAAAGCAAAATAATACTAGGTGCATTTAATGCACCTGCAACAAGTAGGATAACATATTTTTACTTTCTCAATTATTGATCTCAATTATTAAATGGAGAACTTTAAGAATGTTTGAGCATAATTGAATGTGTATTTACCACATTCTCTCTTTCTCTCTCTCTCTATATATATATATGTGAGTTAATTGTGCAAGTTTGTTTTGAAAACTACTGTATACTTCCCTATATACGAGGGTGATCAGACTTGAAAGAAATAGAAGCTTGCGGAAATTCACTTTCTCCATGACCACATTATCTTTTAGTATTGCATTTGTCTTCTCCCTTCCTCTTAATCGTCGCCCCAAAATTTTCTAACAAATATGATGTTTCTTTCACTCACCATACTCCTGTCTTGCCAAATCAATAGTTCTTTGTTTGGAACTATGCTGGTTTTCAAGACCGGAGCTATCAACCACTCAACTATCTCTCCTAAAAACAATCCTATTTTGTTCCTCTGAATCGGACGTCACTATACGAGTTGATACCACAACTCCTTGGATCACAAGACTGAGCTGAAAATACGAGTTAGAATCCATGCAGCCGCCCCCACTTAGTGTAAAAACGCTTGGTTTTGGTTTAGTAAGCAAATGGCGTGCAACACATTTCAGTCAATCTTCACAAGTACGATGCATTGTACCATCTGAAACATACTGAAAATGTAGTGAGAAGCATTAGACTTTAAACATAAATGCCTGTAATGCCTCGGGAATAGCCCAGATGGTTAACCAAGCTGCATTTCTCTTCAATGAGCATAGACGACTTCTTGACAGGACACGACTGGCTTGTGAGATGAAAAGTCTGCTGGTTGCTTTTTCTAAAAGATAGAAGAGTCCTGTAAACCCTCTTCTCCGTGCTCTTAATTATATTCTTTGAGCCTTTGAGAGAGTGTATTTTCTGTTTCCTCGGTTGAGCCATCGACAGAAGACCGGCACTGAACCAGGATTCGCTGAGTTTATTTCTGCTTAATTTTAATGAATACCAGAGTTAGATAAACTAGCTAGGATTATGCTCCTTTGAAGTTGAAAATGTGAGCTCATATGGTGTAAAGGACCTCTTTGATCCCATTTCTTTGTAATATATCCAAGAATCATGATGCTGTAACCAAGGCCTAGGCTGTTCAAACCCCTCTACGCAAGCTTGACACTCACTGCATCAATACCTTTACAAATTCATTGATGCTTTTACAAATGGCTTATCCCTGAATTAACTATTTCTTTTAAATGAGGTCTTTGAACTAGCTTGGTTACCTGATAAATGATAGAGGAAACGGAAACAGAAGAAAAAGCATACAAAATTTGCTCTTTTATTTTTTAGTGAAGCACATAAGCTTGAGTATGAAGCACACGTCACAAGAATTGGAACTCTTGGTTCAGACAACCTCCACAAAGCAATCTTCATATAAACGATGCACCAATTTGATATTGTTCTCTGAATTCACTTCCTAGTGTCCTTGGTTACAATCGAGAGGCCTGGGGATCACTTGATTGCATCCTTCACCAGGCACCAACCTTCCCCATCATCAATTTCGAACTCAATCTCGAAATCACAAATCACCAAATCATCACTGTCACTGACATAACATGCATGGTAATCATCAACTTTGAGATCCTTACGATCGTCTTTGAATATTTCAGCAGCAGCAACATGATCAAGGCCTATAACATCAGACATTTGAGCATTTCCAGCATTGAAATTTAATTCACTAGTAAATGTAGATGGATTATGTAGCTCTTCCTGCACTTCATCATGCTCGTCCTCATCAAGATGATCTCCAAGCAAGCACTCCAAGACGTGGGCAGCCGATAATCCGTGATTATTGGATCTTCGCTTACTGTCAACGATCCTCCATGCAACTAATCGGTGGTTTATGGCAACATCATCACACTTTAGCCTGTATTTACCTTTGTCCTTATAACTGGACTTGTTCACAGGCGACGAATGACACCCGTAGCATCTTGGTCGACGGCAAGCACCAGTGAATTTTGAGTGGTTTGTTGGCCGACATTGAACCTTTTGGAAAGCTCCTGGAGTTGTCAATAATCCATGCTCTCGGAGACTCCACTTCCTTACAAACCCATGTTGCCTCCCTTCCCTCCTCATCGTTGAACTCTTGCCTCAAGAGCAACCAGATATGTAGGGGCTGGTCTGATTAGGAATTCTGAAAGCGTATTTAAGAGTCAAATTCATCTTGAGGTGGTTGTAAGAGGAGATTAACCTCCAAGGCTCTGAAAATGTCAAAACAAACCTAACACCAAGTCAACAAAACGTTACTCCCAGATATAGAAAAATAGTAGAAATTATAACTTGTATATAATCAACCGTTATACGAAGGTCGTCCGTCCCTAGCTAATTTAGATTGAATCTGTCAGTGTTACTTAGTGATGATCTAAATTAATGCATTTCAAATTATCATTTTTACAACAAACACATGTTGTCAGCTTGTTACAGTACAACATACTTAATAACACTGCGTATGGGCACATGCTTGAACACAGACTCAAATGCTTCGCGATGCTCAAGTCCCTTGAATTGAAAAAAGAGGATTAAAAAGGGAGAAAAGGGGGGCTTGCATACACAGAAAAGAACACAGTAAGTTTCAAGACAAGTACGAACAGGCCTTACCATGTGTGTGTGTGTGTGTTTGTGCCCATGAACAATATGCATAAACAAATAGCAAGGGATAACTGAGCAAATGAGACTCACTTGTTTCCAAGAAACTCATCACAACATATCATTTGTTGATGCACTTGAGGGAAACACCTACATGACAATAACACGTCCAAGAAATATAAGAAATATAATAAGCTTATGCTCCACATACATTCCGGTCACGGGCATGTGGACACACGCACATGCACACACATATATGGTGAGCACATGAACTGATCACAGCAAGTGAATACAACTAGTATGCGATATGATTTCCTCAGCAAAGTTATAAGGACATGCCATATCCATTATATACTCACAGGGTAGTAGAGGAAACATGCGTACAACACTATCCGAGTACAATTTACACAAATCAGATGATGGGAATTGTATTAGTACTCCAACGAAGAAAAGAAAGGGAAGAACATCATCTTCTTTAGGTCATAGTACTGAGCACCTTTATCCCTTAGGGTTGCTATTGCAGATTTAGGTCACAATACTGGGCAAGGGCTTTTAGCTGAAGGATTGGGCGGGGACTTCTAGTGGGAGGTTTTGTTCAATTTTCTATGCTAAAAAGCATGGTAAACCCATGCTCATTGCGTTGGAAGAATTTACGCTCTATAAAGCATGATAAACGAGCACTAAATCATGGAAATTATAATCACACCCTAAAAAGTCAAATCTCACACTGGCGCAGCAACTCTTTGGATAGCACTGCAAATAAAGCATGGAAATTAACTGCTTTTGTTGTAGTGATAGCAAGTTATTTCGATCTTTAAAAGGTGGCTTATCTGTGAAGAAAATGTAAAGTATGGTACGGCCACTTGTACCTCAAAGTCAGTTGATTCATGATTGTTTGGCTCCCCAATTCCTAAAGAATGCTCCTGTTTAAGCATCTTCACTGTTGATAGTTTAGCCTAGCTCTTTGAAATTGCTTCTTGTTGATTGGCAAACAAGTCAAGGATCTGTTGTTGGCATATATCCTCTTCTTGCTCTTGTTATGGAGTCCTTTCTCGGAAGATGATAGCTAGGCTTCTTTTGGAGAAGATGATAGCTAGTCTTCTTTTAGAGACTCAGAGAGATGGAGATAGACAACCTAAAAATAAGATTAGTGGTGTGTAAATCTTCAAGGTGCGGTTATCACTAATGTTTAGGTTTATTTGTCATCATAGATGTCAAACTATCAGATGCTATAGACCTCAGCGATAACCTTTAGAATACAAAGAAAAACCCTTGACTCGTTTAACACAAACACAATGAAACATTTTACACAATTGATGCTCTTAATATGATGGTTTCTACTAATCATATTTGTAGACATAGGATTGTACAGATTTTTCTCAGAAGGACAAGTTGTATATACAAAATATGACTTTGGTAAGAGAAAAATGAGAATCAAGGAGCACTTAGTTTAGATGGGAATAGAATGTGACCATGATTGGATGTGGATGTCTTGGATGCGATGAGGCACCCCTACTTATAGGGCCTCGATCAATCTGTTATAATCTAATCCTTATAGATGACGGCTATCTTTAAGAATTTTTCTGCCAACCAACCATATCCATGTTGATAATTCTTTTAATGTGACTCTAATCAACCGAATGAACAGCATGATGAGAAGGTGTGAGAAATTAAATGATAAAAATATAAAAAAAGAAGAGTGCTAAAAAAATAATAAATAGAAGAGAGTTTGCAAGACAGGGAGAAAGGGTGCCTGATCCCAAAGATATGTCATTGATTATTAAGGTGATGAATGCTTTTGTTGCAGAAGAGATGCATGCTCTTGGTACAATGTGATTTTCGCACCACAAGTCTTCATGTTCTTATTAAAACAAATTACCTGATCTCCATTTTCTGGTGTCTGTAGTTTTCTTTTCCCTATAGAAGGGAAGAAAGATATTCGTTTTGGAAGGAGAGCCATTCATTTTCTTTCCAGGATAAAAGGGTGAGTGTGAGTATATATATAAGCGGAGAGAGAGAGATTAACAACTTATTGGAGGACAAAGTTACAAATGCAGGGAGAAAGGAGAAGACAACCTCATATGGTTTTCGAGATGTCAGTTTAACATTCAACAGGACGAGGGAATGAAATGCAAGGTTCTATGCACGATCTTGCTGCACAATGCTTTCGAAATTTTCTTTTCATAGTTGAAAGCAAGAAGAGTGCGTTGCGCGCGCGCGCACACACACACACACACACACATATATATACATATATACATATATATATATACATATATATGTATATATATATATACATATATATGTATATATATATACATATATATGTATATATATATATACATATATATATACATATATATATACATATATATATATATGTATGTATGTATGTATGTATGTATGTATGCACACATTATATACAGAGAGCACACATCCATGCTTTAAAATTTTCCTTTGAATCGGTCAAATTCATTATTGAAATTAAAATTTTAAAAGTAAAATAGTAATTAATACCTTTTTTATGTGCATTAAATGAACTTGGTACTTGGATGTAGGGACTAATTTATCCCTCTCTCTCTCTATATATATAGCATGAGACATAATGGAGAATGTCTTCGTTAGAGAATTAGACCTCAAATATAGTAATGGTTTCTGAATGTGAATTCCTAACGTCAACTTGGTTCTGTCCCACTTCTGGTCAATCCAAAATTGGTCTCAAATCACTGCCCGCGGGGCCCAATATGGTCTCAACCACCATAATTCTTAATTATTCACCAACCTTAGCTCCATTCAGGATATAAATGTGCTTGGGGCAGGTGACGCCGTCAATTCATAAAGTTTTCTCATGTTGATTTAGGCCATATATATGAAAATGTTTTAATGGATCCAGATCTGATTATATAATTGGACACGGTTCATATGCAATTGGGTCAGATGATACACGCACATACATACATGCACACACAATATATATATATATATGTCTAATATGCTCACCATATCTTTTTAAATCTCAACCAATAGATTAAAGAGATGGATCATTAAGCCCAACAAGAAAAAAGAAAAAAATGCATATATACTTTTAGAAGTTATACTTTTACTTTTTATATCAATTATCTTTGATAAGACAATTGAGATTTGTAAGGAATAGACAAGCATATAAGGTGATGAGTATATTAAACTTTATATAGAGAGATTAGTTCATGCGTGCATCACTCCATGCTCTAATCTTCTTAAAGATCTCAAACTATTCCATCTTTAAGATCAATTGTTGAGATATCTAAGTAAAAAAGTAAATAGTATAGGTATATTTATTGAACCTGCAAAAAATATCAAAGGTAATTTTTTGCTTTTTAAATTTGAATTTTAATCACACATCAAACACTTGAGATTCTTGAGAAATTTTAAGCATGGATTGATGTGTGCATGGATAATTCTCTCTCTCTCTATAGATAGAGATACAAATTAGTCCATGTGCACATCAATCTATGCTCTAATATTCTTAAAGATCTCAACCATTCTGTCTTCAATATCAATGGTTGAGATCACTAAGTCAAAAAGCAAATAGTATTGTATGTATTATTATACATGTAAAAAGTATTAAGATATTTTTTCTTTTGAAATTTGAATTTACGGTTGAAATTCTTGACAATGTTTCAGCATGGATTAATGTTCGCATGGACTATGATCTCTCTCTCTCTCTCTCTCTCTCTCCTCTCTCTCTCTATATATATATATATATATATATATATATATAGAGAGAGAGAGAGAGAGAGAGAGAGAGAGAGAGAGAGTCTTATATGCTTGCCATCCTTCAAAATCTCAACCATATATTTTAAGTGATAAATAGTTGAATTCAAAAGTAAAAAGTATACATAAAAATAAAGTATACCTCCAAAAATACATGTATCAGCTCACCTTATATATAATACAACAAGCATATTAGTCTTTCTCTCTCTCATAAGATGGTGATATCGAATCGAATCCAGATTCACTCCCTGGTATTGAACTTGTGACCTCCAACTTCTAAGTCCCCTCTCCAGGCAGGTGATCTATTGCTCGTTCTGGCACCTCCCCCACTTTCTAATGAAAGCACCAGAATCCAATACAAAGTCCAAGAGAAAAAGGCCCAACTTGGGATGGACCCGATTCACCATAATTTGGGTACAAAAGTGTGACCAATGTTGATAAACCGTATCCGACCCATTTGCCACGCCCAAAAGAGGCAGCTTTAGATTGACAGTTGTTGAGATGAGGTAGATCTTTGGAAGCACTCCCCAAACGGCAGAAGTATTTATTTCATATTATTTGAATATGCCAATATTTCTTGGTACTTTCCTGCTTTGAGACAGTGGCTATCTAGGAATAAAAATAAATCATTGTCTGCCTAAAATAATCAAAGAAAGAGAAAGATGCATGAGTGATGGCCTTTAAGTAATGGTAATATTGGCTGGCTACCCAGAAGGACCCTCATCACTTGAGGGCACCAAGTCGGCACGTCCAACTAAACCAAGTCACACACACATAGGTGCTTGTAGGGATGGCAATGAGATGGGTTGGGGCGGGTTTTCACTCCACCCACACTGGCCCTGCCCTAGAATCCTTCTTCTACGTCCCGTCCCACCCTGCGGGTCTTGGGGGATCAGATCCGCACCCTATTGTTACGATCCAACCCATCCCACCTCCCTGCCTTCAACCTATAGAACTATTTTCTAAGAAAAAATATTTAATATTTTATGAAATGTTGTTTATGATATTTTATATTATTATACTAAAAGTTATTATATATATATATATATATATATATATATATATATATATATATATATATATATATATATATATAACCTGCCCCGCATCTCCTTCCCTAGGTGCTTGTCTATTCATTAGAAAACAAGTGCTAAATAAAGGCTTTATGCCAGTGTTTTCTGCCCTTGCTGGCTACAATTAGGATTGGAGAGTCAAATTAGGTTGGCATGTTGGCTTCAACAATGGTGGCTTATGGCATCTCCGACTAAAACAATCTCTCTCTCGTTAAGATGCAATTCTGGAGACGACAGAAAAGTTTGACGTGAAGAAGACCCTCAAAAGCCCATGTTCGTGTCCAGTCAAAGTAGCACGAAAAGAAAAAGTACGTTATAATCGGATTGACCTGTTTTGCAGGAGCACCAAGCGACACGACAAAAAAAGCAACATGAAACACAAAATGATATAACTGAGAGGATTCCGCAAGTGTGACAAATGTGGGCTGGTTTAGATTGATGTGCACGAAACGAACATGCCTTAGAAAGAAAAAATTGGGACCCTTAAACCTATCATTGGTTAGATTAAGATATAATTAATGTTCAAATAATCAAATTTAATTTTTATTAGAGAGGTCACTTGAAATCTGAAAAATTCTTCAGTTTGTGGACTTTAAATATAAGTATGCTTCATCAGAAATAAACTTATGCCTCACCTAAAAAAATTCTGGATCCGCCATTCAATATGACCGCCACTGTTTAGAGAGAATCATATGAAATCCTTTCCTTCTTTCTCTCTATAGACATGAACGTGAGTTTGGTAAAAAGCCTTGACATTGTTTACTAAACCAAGAGATTTCTAGCCGGACGACTTAGATGCAAATACTGGAAAACCAAAGTCCCAAATCCAAAAATAGTGGGACCGAAAGACCTTGATTATACAAACATGAGTTGGAGTTAAATCTATCCTACCCATTTAACATTGAGAGAGAGAGAGAGAGATTCTTTGCGTTCAGACGTCAAAGGGCGTGGTGCAAAGATGCAAGAGCCTAAGGTAGACTTTGTGCGTTGGAATGGATAAAGAAATGCATATTACATCAAGAATGAAAAAAAAAAAGGGAAAAAAGGGTCGTTTTCAGAGATTAGACGAGACGGAGTGTTGCCTCTTGCGATTGTTTCATCCTGGGTGCTCACCGTGAGTGATTACCGCGTCTGTATTAGCCTCTCTCTCTCTCTCTCTCTCGCTTTTTTGTTGGTGCGTGCGTTGGGTGGCACTGCACCTCTGTTCCTCCATCTGCAACTATTTGGAATAAAACGACCCAGTGAGTGAGACTCATCATCGTTTTTCTACCTTTCCTCTGTACCTTTTCTGTTTCCCTTTTTCTTTCATCCGAAAAAGAGAACGCTTTGTTTCCTTTTCCATATCTGCATTTTTTTAGCTCTTATTTCATCGGAAATTCGTAAGGAAAAGATCGGCCTTTTCCTTTATCTGTCTCTCTTTTTTGAGTTCTGGATTAGTTCTCTCTGTCTTGTATTTTTGAAGTTATAGCCATCTCTTTCCTGGCAATTCTATGCACGTCTGGATCGATTATCCGGTACCCACCTTATTGTGTTTCACCTTTTTTGTTTCTTTACCCCTTGTTCATCTGTCGGAGAATTACAGATTGAGAATCATAGATGCGTATTAGTGGTTGCATCTCATTAAGGACTGTCTACTTTCAGTTTTTCGGGTTTTCTGCTATATTATATCATTTTGGGATCTGGGGGGTGGGAAAACCCCATAATGGATAGGTCTGAAGAGATTCTCTTTTAGATCTTGGTGGGAAGATAGAGGGAGCCAATCGTTATGATCAAACAACTACTTAGTAGACTCCCCCGAAAACTGTCTAAATCGGCGGAGAACAAAGAAGCAGGGGGTAATGCAGCCGCTCCTGTCGCCAATTCTTCGAGGAACTCGAAGAACAATGATCCTGGTGTAGGCCAGCATGGGAATTCAGGTGGGGTTAACGCTCCTTCTACACCTCAGGCCAATGAATCCGTCATGACTCGGGAATTTGGTTGCCTTCTGGAACCAAATCGGGCCGCAAAACCTCCGTCTGCTGATCAGAGTGCTAGGAAAGGAAATGATGGTTTGATTGGTGCCGTCTACCAAACTTTGCCGAGCTTCAAAGATGTCCCAGTCACCGAGAAACAGAGCTTGTTCATGAAGAAGTTGAACATGTGCTGTGTGGTATTTGATTTTACAGACCCCGCGAAATCCACAAACGAGAAAGATATCAAGAGGCAGACGTTGTTGGAGCTTGTTGATTACATTGCATCAGCCAATGGGAAAATTACAGAGCCCGTAATACAGGGGATCACAAAAATGGTTGCTACCAATTTGTTCAGAACTCTTCCATCTTCTTCTCAGGATAGCAAACCAGTAGAACCGTTTGAAACAGAAGAGGAAGAACCCATGATGGATCCTGCATGGCCGCACTTACAAATTGTATACGAGTTCTTCTTGAGGTTTGTTACATCACCAGAAATGGATGCGAAATTGGCCAAAAGGTACATTGATCATGCTTTTGTGCTGAGGATGTTGGATCTTTTTGAGTCTGAAGATCCTAGAGAGAGGGAGTATTTGAAGACTATCCTTCATCGTCTTTACGGTAAATTTATGGTTCATCGACCATTTATTAGGAAGGCTATGAATAATATATTTTACCGGTTCATTTTTGAAACCGAGAAGCACAATGGAATTGCAGAGCTTCTGGAAATTCTTGGCAGTATTATTAATGGATTTGCGTTACCTTTGAAAGAAGAACACAAACTATTTCTAGTACGGGCTCTAATACCACTTCATAAGCCAAGATGCCTTTCTTCGTATCATCAGCAATTGTCATACTGCATCACGCAATTCATTGAGAAGGATTTTAAACTCGCTGATACGGTAATAAGAGGGCTGCTGAAATACTGGCCAATTACCAGTAGTTCTAAGGAAGTGATGTTCTTGGGTGAGCTTGAGGAGGTTCTGGAAGCAACTCAAGAAGCAGAGTTCCAGCGATGTATGGTGCCGTTGTTTCGCCAAATTGCTCACTGTTTAAATAGCTTGCACTTTCAGGTGTGTAACCTACATGTGTCTAGCTATGCATTCGTCATATGGAGTTTTGTTGTGTTAGTATGGAAAAGGCTTAGTTGTAGTTGTTTGTGTGTACTCCCAGTGCTATTGTTTTATAATTTTTGCTTATTAGTGCTCTTTCTGTTGTGTCCGAATGCTTTTTAACTTTTTAACTTTATGCGGCAAGGCAAGACGTTACTTTCCAGCTTACTATTTCTTGCTTTCTTAATGTTGGTTCACCTGATTGTTTTCCTTTTCCATTAGTTTAACTTGGATCTATCTATTATGCTCTTAGTTATATTAGCATTAGCTAACTAAAAATACTCCTTACCAGGATTAGGAATATATTCTTTTTTATGCCTGTTTGATGATGTTTTAATCGTTATTCCATAGTAACAACGTCCATTGTCTCCATTATTTATTTTTTTCACTTGTCATTAGTTCTCAATTTTCTGATGAGAGATCTTGTACTTTTCATTTTTTTGCCTTTTCCGCCCATGTAAGGGATCAACGATCACCCTTGCATGGCCGGTCCCAAGCCCGGATAAAGGAGGAGGGTTGCATTAGGCTTTCGACAGCCAGCGTAAAGCTTTGTTGGATTTTTATATCATGGATTATACAAATTATGAGGATTTTGTTGGGGTATCTCCTCTTAGCAATGCACTGTAGAGCCCGACTGAATTGAAAAGTAAACAAGGGCTTCTACATTTTTGCCCGGATGTAGTAAATCAATTGGAGAGAGGTTCCCACACCATGGATGGGTGTAAGTAAATAAGTTAGTCTTGCTACATTGTCACCCGAATGTAGTGAACAAATTGCAGAGAGGGTTTCCACATTTTTAGCATGGACGAATGCGGGGGTAAGGAAGTTAGTCCTAGATAATAAAATTCGTATTGGTTCTTAGAGTATAAGAACATTGTCAGATAAGCTAATGAATGTGGTAGATACTATGATTCGGAGAAAGATTCATATCATATGTTTAAAAGAGACAAATTGGGTTGGAGAAAAAGCAAAGGAGATTAAGGATATAAGTTTTAAATGATGGTATTTAAGAAAGAAAAAGGCTTGAAACGGAGTTGGTATTATCGTAAATAAAAATTTAAAGAATAGTGTAGTAGACATACAACGATATAGTGATTTAATCATGACGTTGAAATTAGTTCTAGGAGGAAAGGTTTTGAATATAGTTTGTGCTTACACACCCCAAGTAGGATTAAAAGATAGTATAAAGACTGCTTTTTGGGAAGAGTTAGATAAGGTGATTCAAAGAATTTCACAAAGAGAGATGATTTGTTTAGGAGGGGACTTAAATGGACATGTCAGTAAAGAGGCATTAGGATATCAAGGTACTCATGAAAACTTTGGTTTTGAGGATATAAATGAGGAAGGTAGAGAAATTTCAAATTTTACTGTGGCATTTGATCTCTTTATATTCAATACAATCTTCAAAAAACAAGATGAATATTTAATTACTTATAAGGGTGGCTTCTCACAAACACAAATTGATTATTTTATTTATAGAAAAAAAATAGATCATATTGTAAAGATTGCAAGGTAATTCTAGGAGAAAGGTTAGTCACCCAACATCGACTTTTAGTTATAGATTTATACGTAAAAATGTGGACAAAGAAGAAAAGAGTGGATCGAGTTATTCATACTAAATGGTGGAACCTCAAAAGCGAGAAAGAATATATATTTAAACAGAAAGTCCTTCAAGGAGATGCTTGGAATTATGTTGGTATACCTTGTGATATGTGGGGCAATATGACCATACATACTAGGAAAGTAGCGAAAGATGCATCATATGAATCTAAGGGAGGTGTACCTGCACAAAAAGAATCTTGTTGGTGGAGTGAAGTGGTGCAATATAAAATAAGGCAAAGAAGGCATGCTATAAATTATATTATGCTAAGAAGACTAGTGAAACCTTAGAGACTTATAAGAAAGCAAAAAGAAGTGAAAGAGGTCGTTAATAAAGCAAAAACTAAAATTTGGGAGGATCTATATAAAAAGTCTAAATCAAAAGAGAGTGAAAGAAACAGTGTTGTTCGTATCGCACTGTACCGTACGATACGGTACGATACGGGGGCCCATATCGCAGGTGCGGGCGTATCGCACCGTATCGTGCGATTCGGCGATACGCCCTGTGACCGGGTCCCGGACCGACTGAAACCCGAGATTTTTTAAGGGTTTCCTCTCTCTTCTTGGGTTCCTCAAGCTCCCTAAGAGCCAGTTTTCGCCTCCTTAGTGTTCAAAGCTCCAAAATCGTGCCCTACGGTGTTCGTGCAAGCCTCAAAACTCGGATTTTTGTATATTTTTAATGTTTTTTCTATTTTTTTCCTTTATATTTATTGTTTTTTTGTGTTATTTCAGTTTTTTTTTAATGACAAAATATGAAGTTATTAAGTGTGTGTATACGATTTTTATTGCATTCATGAAGTGGGAGACACTCGATTTGAGTGTTATTTGAAGATTGGGGGATTTACGAAGTGCTTTTATTTTCAGGTTTTTGTTTGAATTAAAGTACTCCATTGAGATGGCAGGAAGGGGTGGTAGAGACTCTCATTCAAAGTCTCATGATCCGGCATGGCAGTGGGGTATACCAGTTGAGGGTTCAAGGTTAAAAATCATATGCTTATTTTGTGAAAATGTGGTTAGTGGTAGAATTTCAAGGTTCAAACACCACCTAGTAGGAACCAGGAAAGAAGTTGCTCCATGCACAGGCAGAGTTAGAAGTGTGCCAGAAGGTATTAAATGGCAATGCTTGCAGATGATTAAGAGCATACATGAAAGGAGACAACAAAAGGATGATTTCCAGATCTGTGAAGAAGCTGATGGTGCTCCTGCCACTGGAGTTGGATTCACTGATATGCTAGAACAGATATTGGTAGTAGTAGTTCGCGAGCACCTAGCAGGGGAAAGAGGGTTGCAGCTGAAGACTTTGGAGGTGGCAGAAGAGGAAGTTTAGGAAGGAGTAGAGGAAGAGCTTCTTCTTCTAGCATACATTCGTTCTTTCCTCCTTCCACTACACCTGGTGCTCAACTAGGAATTCGTGCTGCTATGACTTTAGAACAATTGCATGATCAAGCAGACCTTGCAGTGGGCAGATGGTTTTATGATGCATGCATTCCATTTAATGCAGCAAAAAGTTTTCATTTTCAAGCAATGGTAGATGCAATTGCTAACATTGGTCCAGGATACAGGATGCCCTCTTATCAGAAGTTGAGAGAGAAGATATTAGATCAGACCGTGATTGAAGTGCAGCAATATTGTTCGACTTTGAGGAAATTATGGAAGGAAACATGATGCACTATCATGGCAGATGAATGGACCGATAAGCGAGGAAGGACATTGCTAAACTTTCTTTTATATTGTCCTAAAGGACTCATGTTTTTGAGATCTCTAGATATGTCAGAGGAGAGGCACACTGCAAAGATCCTACGAGAGGAATTTGATAAGGTTATACAGGAGGTTGGGCTAGAAAATGTAGTCCAATTGATTACAGATAATGCAGCTAACTACAAAGCAGATGGAAAGGAGTTAGCTGATATTTATGGGACTTTCTACTGGACACCATGTGCAGCCCATTGTTTAGATCTCATCCTCGAGGACATTGGTGAGATGGATGAAATAAAGGCAGCAACTGAGTGTTGCCAAGATATTACAATATTCATTTACAACCATGCATTTGTTTTGTGTATGATGAGGAGATACACAGAAGGTGCAGAGCTTCTTCGCACAGCTGCAACTCGGTTCGCAACAAACTTCTTATCAATACAAAGTATTGTGAGACAGAAGCAAGCTTTAAAGAGAATGTTCTCCTCAGATGAGTGGCAACAATTTGCAGAGTTGCCTCAAAACAGAAGGAACAGAAAGTTAAATGAGATTGCAGAAACGATTTTTAGAAGTTCATTTTGGAATGCATATATCAGATTATTGAAAATTACTTGTCCTTTAGTGAAAGTTTTGAGATTGGCTTATAGCGAGGAGAAACCATCTATGGGTTACCTTTATAAAGCCATGGACAGGGCAAAAGAAGCAATCATAAATAACTTTAATGGAAAAAAAGAGATTATGTGCCCGTGTGGAAAATAATTGATAGTAGATGGAATAAACAATTGCATCAGCCTATTCATGCAACAGCCTACTATCTAAACCCATCATTGAGGTACTCAGCAACCTTCAAAAGGGACGGTGAGGTTAATCGAGGAATCATTGAATGCATCGACAGATTAGTCCCTGATGAGAGCATAGCAGATGCGATACATCGAGAGATGGAGATATATGATAATGCTCTTCACTTGATGGGTTTGCCTGTTGCAAATCGCAACCACAGTACGATGCGTCCAGGTAAATTGTTTATTTTCATATTTAAGTTTCATCTTATATTACTTTAGATTATGTCTATAATGTTTGTCTTTTTCTACAGATGTTTGGTGGAATAGGTTTGGAACTGATTGTCCAAACCTTAAAGATTTTGCAGTGAGAGTCTTAAGCCAAACCTGTAGTGCAATAGGTTGTGAAAGAAATTGGAGTGTTTTTGAACACATCCATACAAAGAAGCGCAATAGGTTGGAACACAAAAGACTAAATGATTTAGTTTATATTCGTTGTAACATGCGCCTTCGTGAAAGGTAATGTTGTATTACTTTCATATTTTCAATTCAATATAGTTTAACTTCAGTCTTCAATTGTTAATATTATTTACTAATTGTTTATCTTTGTTTGTCGTAGGCAATTAAAAAAAGTAAATAGAGAAGAAAGTCACTTCGATCCAATAAGTTTGGATAATTTTGATATATTAGAAGATTGGGTTATAGAAGACACTGAAGAAAATGCCCTCCTAACTGAAGAAGACGTTGCTTGGATTAATTTGGAAGGAGCGCAACAACAATATCAAGGAGACGAAGAATTTGATTTTCAAGAAGAAGGTGTCGCTGATGATGATGAGGAGGATCTGCAACAAGGAGAAGATGAAGATTATTTAGTTGATGATCCTGATTATAATTTGTAAAATGTAACTGTGTCTGTAATGTGTATTTTATTTTTTGAATTCAAAATATATAAATTGAGATGCAATTGTTCAATGTTGAATGCTCAATCTGTACTAAACTTACAGAATATGAATTTAAAGCAATTACCAGATTTTTCCTGAATTTTTCTTGATTTTTTTCGATTTTTTTCGGATTTTTACTAATTTTTATTGATTTTTAATTAATTTTTGTATTATTTTAATATTAAAGTACGATACGATACGATACGATACGCCCGTATTGTGGAGCCCAGTGATACACGATACGATATGCGTCAGACAACACTGGAAAGAAATATTTTTAGGACAGCTAGGGCTAGAGATAAGAAACTAAAGATCTTAATTTTGTTAGACATACAACGATATGGTGACTGAATCATGACGTTGAAATTAGTGTTAGGAGTAGAGGTTTTGAATATAGTTTGTGCTTACGTACCCCATGTAGGACTAGAATATAGTATAAAGACAACTTTTTGAGAAGAGTTAGATAAGGTGATTCAACAGATTCCACAAAGGAAGATGATTTGTTTAGGAGGAGACTTAAATGGACATGTCGGTAAATAGGCATTAGGATATTAAGGGATTCATAGAAACTTTTATTTTGGGGATATAAATGAGAAAGGTAAGGAGATTTTACATTTTGCTATGGCATTTCATCTCTTTATAGTCAGTACAATCTTCAAAAAAGATTAACATTTAATTACTTATAAGGGTGGCTTATCACAAACACAAATTGATTACTTTATTTGTAGAAAAAAAATAGAGCGTGTTGTAAAGATTGCAAGGTAATTTCAGGAGAAAGCTTAATCACCCAACATTGACTTTTAGTTATGGATTTATAAATAAAAAAATAGACAAAGAAGAAAAGAGTGCATCGAGCTATTCAGACTAAATGGTGGAACCTCAAAAGCGAGAAAAAAGATATATTTAAACAGAAAGTCCTTCAAGCACATGTTTGGAATTATGTTAGTACATACTGTGATATGTTGAACAATATGGCTATACATATTAGGAAAGTGGCAAAAGACGTGTTAGGTGTATCTTAGGGAGGTGTACCGGCACAAAAAGAAGCTTGGTGGTGGAGTGAAGTAGTGCAAAATAAAATCAAGGCAAAGAGGGCATGTTACAAATTATATTATGCTAAGAAAACTAGTGAAACTTTAGAGGCTTATAAGAAAGTAAAGAAGGAAGCGAAAAAGGCCGTGAGTAAAGCAAAAGCTAAAATTTGAGAGGATTTATATAAAAAACTCAACTCAAAAGAGAGTGAAAGAGATATTTTTAACATAGCTAGGGCTAGAGATAAGAAAACTAAAGATCTTAATTATGTTAGATGCATCAAGGACGAGGATGAAAAAATTCTAGTGACAAACGATGATATAAGAAATAGATAGAAAACTATTTTTATAAGCTTTTTAATGAAAATAAAGATGTTAGTATTAGCTTAGGAGAGTTAGCCAAATCAGAAAAGTATATAAACCATAATTTCTACTGACGTATTCAAAAGAATAAAGTCAAAGAGGCTCTTAAACATATGAAGGGTGGTAAATCGGTAGGATAAGATAATATTCCTATAGAAGTTTGGAAAATATTAGGAGAAAAAGGAATCGCTTGGCTCATAAGACTATTTAATGAAATATGGAAAAACTAAAAGATGCCCGAGGAATGGAGAGCAAGTACACTTATACCCATATATAAGAACAAGGTAGACATTCAAAATTGTGCGAATTATCGAGGTATCAAGTTAATGAGTCATACTATGAAATTATGGGAAAGAATTATCGAACGTAGGTTAAGACAAGTATAAGTACAACAGAGAACCAATTTGGATTTATGCCAGGTAGATCTATTATTGAAGCGATTCACCTTTTGAGACGTCTTATGGAACATTTTAGAGTAAAAAAGAAAGACCTTCACATGATATTTATTGATCTAGAAAAAGCTTATGATAGGGTACCGAGGGAGGTTCTTTGGAGAACTTTGGAAAAAAGAGTTATCCCATTGACATACATTAACCTTATAAGAGACATGTATGAGGGTGCAAAAACATGTGTGAGGACTCACGAAGGAATGACATACTTCTTTGAAGTTAATATTGGGTTACATCAAGGATCAACTTTAAGTCCATACTTATTTATAATGGTGATTGATGAGTTAACAAAACTTATTCAAGATGAAGTACCTTGGTGTATGTTATTTGCAAATGACATTGTATTAGTGGAGGAGTCTAAGGAAAAAATTAATAGAAAATTAGAACTATGGAGAGAAACATTAGAAAGTAAAGGCCTCCGACTTAGTAGAACAAAGACAGAATATATGGAATGTAAGTTTGATCATTTGGTTACCTCAGAGAACATAGAAATCCTAGTTTGGTCTGATCTTGGTTCTGCATCTACACGAACAAGAGGTCGGAGTTAAAATCGTTTGAAAATAGTTTTATTTTACCTCAAACCTAGGTCTAAAGTATATTTAGTCATACATATCTGTGTAGCACCCCTACTCGTGTTTTGGGATGGGAAATTTGTGCCATCTATATCAGTACATGTATCTCCATCTTCAATCCTCGATCCATGTGACCTAGATCTATGGAACTCTTCTGGAACATGGTGTAATAACAAGAGGTTAGGTGGATAATATTATAGTAGTGCTAGTTTTATTTTAAGTAAAATTATTTCATATGCTCATAGGCACACACCCTCTGGTTAGAAGCAGGCATTTTCTTCAACTTTACTAGTTTTCTTGCAAAGCAAGCTCTGGAGACAGGAGCTATATGGTTCAGCCATTTAATATGTATTGGAATATCTTATTTCAATCTACGAACAATTTTTAAAGAGTTCATAATTCAGCAGCCCTCAATGCATGTATTTGGATAATCTAAAAAGCATACATTGTGGTAAAAAACACTTGTCAAAGTTTCAGACAGGAGGTGGTGTGTCCTAGATAGAAGCCAATATTTTCCCTGGGTGTAAATTGTAGAGCAAAATAAACCTTTTCTCTGGGAGATAGCTAGAAAACCTGAATGTCTCATTTCATTTTCCTAAAGGTCATTTTAGTCTCTAAAGGCGGCCATGTCCATCTCCTCTCTTGCTAAAATAATTAAGAAAGTATACCAATTTGCTTGTGGCTACATGCTGACTCCGTGACTACCCCATAATGGTATGGCTGCCATTCGAAGGTGAAGAAATCAGGGAGGTGCTGAAAAAAATAGAATTACTGAAAGAAGCCTCTTCTTGATAAACTGCAGCATCTTTCTTGGCCTTGCATCTCTATCTGATTTGTGTGGTCGCATCATCTTTCGAAATAAACATGGAGCCAAAAGGTTTCTACTGAAATTCTAATGCACATGATCGCTGTCAATTTTGGAGGATAATTCGGCTGAGAAGAAAGAGCTTTTTCTGTTAATGGGAACAGTTTGAGAAAGAAGACTGCAATCAGGGGTAGATTTTCATTTTTAAATCCAATTTGTGATATTGAAAAAGTAAAATATTCAGATATTAATGTATGTCTCTTCTCTACAGTAAAGTGATACTGTGACTTTTGATTTGTTTGATGGTTCATTTTCCAATGGATACCAAAATACAGAATATTGTATACTTATTGAGAAGATCCTTCTTTTATGCAGGTGGCTGAACGGGCCTTATTCCTATGGAACAATGATCATATTGTGAACTTGATTAAACGAAACAGAACAGTCATACTGCCCCTTATCCTGCCATCTCTAGAGAAAAATTCTAGGAGTCACTGGAATCAGGCTGTTCAGAGTCTCACAGTGAATGTCCGCAAGATCTTCGTGGATCTGGATCCTGAGCTTTTCGAGGAGTGCTTACTGAAGTTCCAGGAAGGTGAAGAAAACGAGAAAGAGGTTCAAGATAAGCGTGATGCAACATGGACGCGTTTGGAGGAGGTTGCTGCATCCAAGACATCCAGTAATGGAGCGGTTCTTATTCCTCGATTTTTGTCATTCCACACAGCTTCATTCAATCAGCGGCCTGCTGCTCCAAGTTGAAGCATTTTTCAAAATGGCTTAAAATGTTATGACAAGTTGTATGTTATGAACAACTGTGCTTCTATGGAGTTATCCGGCCTAGAGGAAGAACCGATGGTTTAAAGGGATAGACGTATCTGAAGATGCTTGATATTGTTTGTTGATGTGCTTGCATCTTGGGGTTTTTTCCCTGTAATCTGAATGAGAGCCACTGTATATATCTTATTTGCACATGAATAGTGCCACTCGATACTCTGTTATCATGTTTCATGCTAGCTGCATGCAATGTAGGAAGTTCGTGGAAGTCTCGAGCTGTTGACAGTGCTGTTGTTTAGCCTGGTCTGTTGGTTCATTGGGTGCGGTTCCTTTTTGTTCTTATAAAGAGGATGTCTTGGTAGGCTGAGGCCAGTGGTTTTGCCTCTCTACCTTTTTCTTTTGAGGTAATTCATGTGATAACTCATAACAACTAATTCTTTTCTGGATTCTTTGTTTTCATAGAGGTCGAGTGCCATGTTAACAATTAACTCGACATAAGCTAGACTTTTGTTGTTTCTTTCTAACACTTTTTTAGTTCAAATGACATAATGAGGTTATTAGAAACAAATTAGGAGTGGCATCAATAGAGGGTAAAATGAGAGAATATCGTTTAAGATGTTTTGGACATATGGAAAGAAGATCAAAAGAACTTATAAGAAGGTATGAAAAGCTAAATTTGGAAGGTATTAAAAGAGGTAGAGAAAGACCACAAAAGTGTTGGAAAGAAATAATAAAGAATGATTAGCTTATTATAAGTTAATTGCTAACATGGTACATGATAGGGCTCTATGGAAACGAAGAATTCATGTAGCCGACAGGGCAAAGGCTTAGTTGTTGTAGTTGTACTTTTTGGTCCGAACGAACCTTAAACATGTAATTTTGTTTTTTCTAGGATACCTACCATTCTCCAACAATTGAGTGTTCATGTGTCGTGTTTCTAATTTCATTTCTTATATGGATTGTGAATGCATAACCACTGCAGACAATTGCATGGACGGTCATGTTATCGGTTGATGGTTCAGGCACCTGATTTTAGGAGTGAATTTTGTATGTAAAGCCTTCATGTGAGAGCAGGTCAACCCAAACATGACCTGATCTTTTTAATGTTATATTGGGTGGAGGACACTGATTTTATGGGTTGTTTTGATGTGTTCTCGTGTTGTATATATAAACATTGCAAGCAGTTTCATGTTTCAGGTCTTTTTCAAATTGTGTCACCTCCTGTTCGTGTCCAAAAGAGATCAACTGAAAGGTGGCATGTTCTTTATGGTACTTTGGGTGGACACAAAAGTAGGCTTCTCAGTCGTGTTGATTTCAGGTTTTCGTGTCATATCTTACATTGCCAGCCGTAGCTGATTCAGTGACAGAACTAGTGCCTTACAATTGTACCATGGTATGGCGATACCAAACCCTATAAGGAGCGGACTAAATAACTAGGCTTGACTCCATGGACCTGGTGTGGGGCAATCAAACTTGGAGATTTTCAAAAGGGCCGGGGAAAATGTGGGCCAGGCTGAACCAGCCCACACTTTACATGAGCCTCTATAATACTAGCCTGGCCTGGCCCTTGAAGGGTCATGGCCAGGTCAGTCCCTCGGGCCAGGCTCATTTTGATCCTGCTCCTAAAATGGGTCAGAAATGTCTGGCTCGGCCCTTTGAGTCAAGCTCATTTTGATCCTGCTTTGAAAATGGATAAGAAATGTCTGACACGCCGTTCCAAGCCTATTTTGACATCTCTAATCAAACTGGTTTGATTGTATGCCGGATGTGTTCTGAGCTTCACCATTGGCTATTGAACAAAACGCTTCACGATCACCACAGCCACCGTTTTTTTTACTTTTTTTCTTCTCCAACATCAGATCCAAGTTTTATGATCATTCTCAAGTCATTTTCTTTTGAATTTATTGGCGAAAATATATTAGGACCTAACCCATTTGGAAATAAGATATTGGGATAGAATTCTTCTTAAATTCTTGACATAATAAGAAAAAAATGGTTACGTATTCAAAAGAATGAAGTCAAAGAGGCTCTTAAACATATAAAGAGTGGTAAATCGGTAGGACCAGATAATATTCCTATAGAAGTTTGGAAAATATTAGGAGAAATAGGAATCACTTGGCTCACAAGACTATTTAATGAAATATGGAAAAACCAAAAGATGCCCGAGGAATGGAGAGCAAGTACACTTATACCCATATGTAAGAACAAGAGAGACATTCAAAATTGTGTGAATTATCGAGGTATCAAGTTAATGTGTCATACTATGAAATTATGAGAAAGAATTATCGAACGTAGGTTAAGACAAGTATCAAGTACAACAGAGAACCAATTTGGATTTATGCCAGGCAGATCTACTATTGAAGCGATTCACCTTTTGAGACGTCTTATGGAATATTTTAGAGCAAAAAAGAAAGACCTTCACATGATATTTATTGATCTAGAAAAAACTTATGATAGGGTACTGAGGGAGGTTCTTTGGAGAACTTTGGAAAAAGAGGTATCCCATTGACATATATTAACCTTATAAGAGACATGTATGATGGTGCAAAAACATGTGTGAGGACTCATGAAGAAATGACAGACTTCTTTGAAGTTAATATTGGGTTACATCAAGGATCAACTTTAAGTCCATACTTATTTATAACGGTGATGGATGAGTTAACAAAACATATTCAAGATGAAGTACCTTGGTGTTTGTTATTTGCAGATGACATTGTATTAGTGGAGGAGTCTAAGGAAAAAGTTAATAGAAAATTGGAACTATGGAGAGAAACATTAGAAAGCAAAGGCCTCCGACTTAGTAGAACAAAGACAGAATATATGGAATGTAAGTTTGATCATTTGGCTACTTCGGAGGACATAGAAATTAAAATTAGCACACATTACATTCCCCAAAAGGAAAGTTTTAAATACCTAGGGTCAATTTTTCAAAGTGATGGAAGAATTGATAGAGATGTTACACATAGAATTAATGCTGGTTGGTTAAAATGGAGAGGAGCATAAGGTATTCTTTGTGATAAGAAGATACCATTAAAATTAAAAGGTAAATATTATAGAGCAGCAATTAGGCCTGCCATGTTTTATGGTTTTGAGTGTTGGGCAATTAATCATCAACATGTACAAAAGATGTCTGTGACAGAAATGAAGATGTTGAGATGGATGAGTGGTCATACAAGAAAAGACCGTATACATAGTGAGGTTATTAGAAACAAATTAGGAGTGACACCAATAGAGGATAAAATGAGAGAACATCGTTTAAGATGGTTTGGACATATAGAAAGAAAATCAAAAGAAGAACCTGTAAGAAGGTTAGAAAAACTAAATTTGGAAAGTATTAAAAGAGGTAGAGGACGACCACAAAAGTGTTGAAAAGAAACAATAAAGAATGATCTAGCTTATTGGGAGTTAACTGCTAACATGGCACACGATAGGGATCTGTGGAAACAAAGAATCCATGTAGCCGACCCCGTCTAGTATGGGAAAAGGCTTAGTTGTTGTTGTTGGTGACTACTTGACGTCATATACCAAAATCTTTGACTCGTTCAGACACGTAAATTTAAGCATAGGTAGAGCTAAATGGGGGAAACAGAGTAAAAGAGGCCAGGTTAATGTGCCAATTTTCCTTATAGATTCTCAAAGAAGGTCTATACTTGGTCACCTCGCAAGAACTCAAGACCAAGTAACGTGGTCTTGGAGCCGTTCTCTATTTTCTTCTTCTTTTCTTTGATTTGATAAACAACCTTGGCAGACCCTTAAGAGATGTGTACACCCCTAGATATTGACCTGAGGACCTTCCAATTGAAGGTCTTTTGAATTGAGCCCCCAGCCAGGAGAACTCTGGTTCCTTGTTCCTTCTAAAGGGTTGAAACAACCAGGACTAAAGTGCAACACTACATATGTGGGGTGTGTGTGTTATTAGCTCAATGGCAGGGCGCTCTATTTGTTTCTTCTGGTGGAGAGTTCAACTCCTAGAGTGCTCATGTGTGGTGTGTGTTAGGCTTCAGCCTCCTCTTGCACCAAAAAAAAAGTGACCAAGCAAACGCTTCTTTTTCCTTTTTTGATACAATGGGAGCCGGAATCGAACTTGCCACCTCAATGTCAGAGTCGAACAGCCCTACCAATTGAGCTAACCCTCTGGGTGCTAAGTTACTCTCTTTGTTGGTCTCCCATTCAAGTCCCTTTCAGCTATCAAGGCCTGGTGGATCCCATCTAAATGAAGATGGTTTATTTCTAGGGACCTGTCGACATCCGTTGCTGGTTCACCGTCCGAAATTGTCTGAAGGAAACTTATTTCGTGTAAGCCTTCTTGGCTTTTCTCTTTTTCCGGGGGTCCTTTTCGGCGCAACCAGCCTGAGACTCTCCACCAAGATACTTAGTAGTGATTAGGACTGGTAAACCAGTTGAAACGATCAAATTTTTTTTTTCTTTTTGGTACAGTGGTGAGGTTGAAGCGAGACGCATGCTCGGACAATCGAACTCATGACTTCAACCCCTAACCAAGCGAGCCGTATTGCGCGAATCAAAAGCTGTTTTAACCAACTTAAATTCCTATTCATGTTCACCTTGTTACCTTGTCTGAACCAAACTGAGCAGCAAGAAACTATAAGCTATTGCTAGTTAAAGTTACTCATCAACGTTCAAAATCTAATTTTCTGTATATAATTTCACATTTAAAAATCAATTTACTCAAATTTAAGTCGAGATCATGAGGATCCGTGATCAAGATCGTGATCCCACTATGATTATATGAAACCGGATCCTTCACCTGACATCCATTTGTTTCAACCTTCAAGATCGCATGATCGATTTTAAGTCGAGATCTTGACAACCAAGGTCTTGACCGATTCAGTTCTGAGCTCATATGCCTTTCTCCTCCTTTTTCTCATGCTTCATGCTTCATGCTTTCCATGCCACACCTCAACTTATTGTCTTCTTCTAAGCACCTTCCTATTATAAAGTAGCCATCTCTCTCTCTCTCTCTCTCTCTCTCTCTCTCTCTCTCTCTCTCTCTCTCTCTCTCTCTCTCTCTCTCTCTCTCTCTCTCTCTCACTGTTGCATGATGTCCTCATTCATTATCATCTTCTTCTCTTTCCGTATTTTGATTGAAATTCTTCCTTCACATTCAACTAAACTATGCTTTCCCCTCCCTTTTTTCTGCTCTGTTTGCGTTTGGAGACTCATTTCTTGACAATGGGAACAACGTACACTTGAACAACCCGGATGTGAATTTCGAGTTTCTGCCTTATGGGTTGGATTCTCCAAAAGGCCCTACTGGGAGGCTCACCAATGGAAGGAACCCAGCTGATATCTTGGGGCAGCTCTTGGGCATCACCGGCTTCCTTCCTGCTGCACTCGACCCTGAAGCTAAAGGAGAAAGAATTCTTGCCGGAGTCAATTATGCCTCCGGTGGCTCTGGAATTCTTGACGACACTGATACTGTAAGTATTACTATCTTCTCTTTTCTTTTTTACAGAAGATCAATGTGTGGATAGTCTTAATATGTTCGTTCTCTGGCGCCCCTTCAAGCCATATACGTTCATCTTCATGAAAGTCCAATCTTGCTATCTCAGCGAGTTGCCATCTTCCCATTTCTTTTCACGTGAGAATGAACACACACCAAGTGACCGACTTAATAAGATCTTCATGCAACGTACATGTTGGCAAAATCGGTAGAAATACATCCATACTAAATCAATATGCACCATATATAAACAATCCCCAATCACCAAGAGTCACATATTCATCCAAAGTAAGTCTTAAAGAAACTGTATGAAAATAAAAGTATAAGCAATAATCATAAAAGTTATTTATGTATGGGAGTCGCCCTTACATACTTGCCTAAAAGAAATCAGCATCCCGCTATACATAGTACGTATGGATACCTATGCCTTTCTCAAGGGATAAAACACACACAACTCAAAGACACTTACCGGACTTCGAGTCAACTTCAACCATACATCAATCACCTATGTTTAAAAGAAAAGAACACAGCCAACAACCACACAACCGCAAGAAATACCACTAGCAGAGAGAGAGTAGAGAGTAGAGAGTAGAGGTGGGAGAAGAGAGTGTTTCAAGCAAAAGTGTACTGATTAGATAGTCTTAATCTCTTATTTATAGACGAGGTGTTGAATCGCCCTTAACCATTAGATCAAAAGTTTTTCATTCAAAAAAATAGACCAAAGATAATTTTCAAGCTCAAGCCCAATGCACGTGTCGTCTAGCATGCCCTCACCAAGCTCTTTGATATAAGGTTCATAAGCTACCAACAATATAAAGGACATGTGGGTTTATCTCATTGTTGAATATGAGACTAAACTTTGTTCCCTCTTGATCATCACATGCACAAGTTAATGTGACTTTTTACACTGCACATATATCAATGGCGCATCAATTGAATATTTGAGATATCAACATTAATTAAATGTTATTAATGCACATATGTTTAATTAATTCAACTTAATTAACATTAAATCCAACAATCTCTACAAAGTCCTAAAGTGTAAAAGTCATCTCTCAAGACAACCATCATATTATGCTTTTAGTAATAGTACATTCTGGTTTGAACCATTACTTGAGTTATTCAATATTACTCTTAGAAGAACTAAGTGAATATACGTTTTGAACCTTAACCTTGAGTGTAAAGGTATTTATTAGTAATAACATAATAAAATACTATGGCGTGATCTATAGGTGTGATACATTAAGGGTCATACATCCATATCCTATATCATGATTGACTTCATGTACCAACCCAATTCTCCTATTGCGGTCATATAATATCAATCGCTTAGTCGGGCATCTCCAAAGATGTACTCCTATCGTTTTGTCCTAGGAATCAATCTTATTTAAAGAATAATCTCTTATTAAACTTGCAATCATGGCACTTTAAGTTTACAAGGGAAAGGCATACAGATACTAAAAGTATCACATAATACAAAATGTCATCATATTTATCTATCAACTTATTACTACCACATTTAACCTAATTCGTAGGATCTCCACTCAGTAAGGTTGGGTTGTCACTACTTTTTAATAAATCATGAGTTTCAATCCCATCCTCAACCTAGATTTTTCAACTAAGGTTACTAATAAACCTTTAGTTAATAAATCTTAAATCCAACAAAATCTACAATCATGACCCTATCAGACACAAGAGCCCTTACAAACTTTAATCTGGCTTGGATGCATGTACGTTGATTTTGGTTGTACTTGGAACTACTCATCTTAGCAATTATACTCATACTATCAAAGTTTATTGAAATTGCATGAAGCAACTTCTTAACCATAGGTAAACTGAACATAAGTCCCTTAATCCATTCAGTTTGCAATCTATTCTCATCTAAAACACATAATTATGCCTCAAAAGTAAAATGAGCTAAAATAGTTTATTTCTTCGATTTTGAAGTGACAACGCCACTACATACAATAAACACATATCTAATGATCTCATTACTCCTAGAGTTCTTTGTTATCCAATTAGCATTACTAAATCCTTAAAGAAAAGAAATATGTTTATCGTAATATAGTCTAAGGAAAATTGTTCTCTTCACATAATGAAATACTCTATCTAGAGCTTTTCAATGAGTTCTATTTGAACAACTATTGTATATACTCAACTTACACACAACAAATATAATATCTAGTCATATAGAGTTGGTTAAAAGCATTAAGCAATCGATAATCTGAAAATATCATAGTTGAGACACAGGAATACCATTTTCATTCTTATACAAAGGATTAGATGAATCATATGAGGTATTAACAGATCTACAGTTTGTATATCAAAATTTATCTAAAACTTTCTCAACCTAGTGAGACTAAGATATTATTATACCATCAATATGCCTTGTAATTTTAAGTTCTAAAATCACATCAATCACATCCATATCCTTAATCTCAAGCTTACCACATAAGATTCACTGTCTCATTTACTATTCTCACATCTCAACCAAACAATAATATATCATTTATGTATAGGCAAAGAATGATGAAAGTATTATTGATCGACTGACAATGGACACACTTATCATAATCATTAGAAACAAAGCCAAAAGATGATATAATACTATCAAAATTTTTATATCATTGTTTAGAGACTTGTTTCAAACCATATAATAATTTAACAAGCCTACACACCTTAGATTCATTCTCGCAAATCATAAATCCCTCTTGTTGGTCCATATAAATTCCCTCATTGAGGTCACCATAGAGGAAAATAGTCTTCACATTCATCTGATAGATTACGACGTCATATATAGAGTTTAGTGTTATAAGCACTCAGATGGTGGTCATTCAAGAAACTAGAGAATAAGTATCAAAATAATCTATTCATTTATTTTGTATGTATCCCTTTGCAAGTAACATGACTTTGTACTTATTGATTGTTTCTTTTGCATCAGTTTCTTCTTGAAGATCTACTTGCAACCCACAATAAAATAATTAGAAGAAAAATTCATCAATTTTTAAGTACCATTAGATAGAATTAATTGGATTTTATCATTAACAGTTTCCTTCTAAAACTTAACCTTATATGAGGTCATAACTTTCTCGAAGGTGATATGATCATTTTCGACATTGAAATAACAAAGTCACTTTCAAAATCTTTTGATATCATAGGTCGTTTACTTCTTGGTTCAGTTATTTTCTTAGAGTAATCTGATCTAGAAATTACACAATCAGTGTCACCCCTCACATTTGTCATTCTTTGCACATGATCAGGAATGGAACCGTCAAAATCTTTAGAAGATACACTTTGAAAACTCTACTATTCATAGAAACATATTGTTAAAGAATGTAACATCATAAGGCTCAACTATTGTGTTGACATCTATGCAAGAAACATCAGATCTAATGATGAACCTATGTTGACATCTATATCATATCGCATAGACACCCCACACTTTGAGATATTTGAGACTGATCTTTCAATCATTTCAAAGCTCAAAAGGATTACTTTCCTTATGCTTATGGGGAACTATATTCAGAATACGACAAGCCACTTTAAAAGCTTCCCCTATTTATAAGTAAGTAATCCAAAACTTTTAAGTAAAATATTAATCATATCACATAGAGTTCTATTCTTCCATTCAGCTATCCCATTTGATTAGGGAGAATACAGAACAGTAATCTCATGAACAATATCGTTGTTTTGATAGTATTTTAAGAAAATGTTTAAAGTATACTCTCCTACTCTATCAGACCTTAATCTTTTAAGTACCTTAACTGTTTGAGTTTGTGATTTATTTCTAAATATTTAAAAAATTTCTAAAGTTTTATATTTACTTTTAAACAAGTAAATATAACAATATCTACTACAATCATCAATAAACATGATAAAATATTTTTTGTTACCCTGATAGTCATTTTATTGAATTCAAAAATATTAGTTTCCACTAAATCAAAAATTTTGGATTTTCTTTCAAGCATATGAAAAGGTTTCCTAAGTTGTTTTGCGTGCACATATATATTATATCTATATTTTCTATCTATGTCTTATGAATAAAGTTTAAGTTTATCATTATTTTCATAGAGTCAAAGTTTACATAACCCAACCTAACATACCATACATCAGATGATTCAACATTGTACACAAAATAAAAAAAGAAGTAGAGTACAACTTTATTATCATTAAAATTCACACAAGAATCAACTATTAGTTCTATGTGATATTTAAATAGAAAAAAACACCCTTTACTAAGTCATGTAGTGATTACTTTATTACATTTGTAATCTAACATTAATCTCTCTCTAACTAAAGCAAGACCATTGAGGATATTCTTATGAATTGTTGGAATGTTTTTAACTCCCTCAAGAGTTAGAACATTTTCCGAAGAAAACTTTAAGTTCATATGTCCTTCGCCCTTGACTTTAATAATTGAATGATACCCCAAAATCACAGTTCTCCCACAGATGGCTTGAGAACACATAAACATAGACTCGTTCGAATAAACATGTACATTAGCCTCATTGTCTACAATCCAGTATTGTTCCTTATAAATATAAAGGAAATAACATTTAAGGGATAGATATCTGTCACTAGCAAACACAGTTATCACCACTATATTGATCATAGCTTCTTCAGTTGTCCCAAGTTTCTTGTTTTTCCCTTACCACAAAGTCATGACAGTTTATTCTTGGATTTCTTTTGGATCTTAACTTTTGATTTATGCTTTTTTTGTTTTACTTTAGTATCACTAGGTTGTTTCTTTTCGACTGTTAGGTTAACCCTATGGGTGTTATTTATATGTATAATGGGTTTCTAACTTCAATGCTGTTACTCTATTATTATGTCTATCATTAGATCATCAAGGGTTATCTTATACTTCTTATACTTCAAATCTAGGTTAAAGCCCTCCCAAGACTTTGGAAATTTTTCAATAATATACATAACAATAAATTTGTCAAGAAGCTCAATATCGGCTTCATTCAGACTATTGCATAAAAACTTAAACTCATGGGCTTATTCGATCACAAATTTTTTCTCTACCATTTGATACTTAAAAAACTTTGTCATGAAATACTTTTCAAGGCTGAGGTCATCAATATTATATTTTTAATCCATGACATCCAACAAATCTTTTGTTATCATGGAAGAAAAAGAACTATAAACATTAAATAAAACATTCAAAAGTACCGATAAAATATAACAATAGCATAGAATGTCCTTCTAATCAATGATTTTATCCAAGCTTCTATGACTAGTATCATCGGTTTGGAGACAATAAGACTCGATATACAAATGAAGTCTTAGTATGGTTAACCAAATTTTCATATACTGCTGCCAGCATTTAAAATGGAGATCAACAATATTTTCAACATAAAGGTAAGTCTATCTTAGGTCGGAGGGTAACAATCATAAACATATTTACTACATAAAAGAATTATTTTTCTAAGATTGTTGGCAAAATCTATAGAAATACATACATAATAAACCAATATGCACTAAATATAAACATGTCCCAATCAACAACAACCACAAATCCAAAGTAAGTCATAAACAAATCATACAAAAAACAAAAATAGAAGCAATAATAAGAAAAGTTACTTATATGTGTGAGTTGCCCTTGTGGACTTGCCATGGAGAAATCAATGCCCCACTATGCAGTAAGTACGGTACATATAAATAACACCCATAGAGAGCAAAGGCATGAAGAAAAGAGAGTGTTTCATACAAAAGTGTACTGATTAGAGAGTCCTAATCTCTTATTCATAGATGAAGTGTTAGATCACGGATCATAAACAAAATACTTCTTCGTCCATTAACCGTTCTCGCATAAAAAGTTTTTTTGTGTAAAAAGATAAGACCATAACACAATTCTCAAATCCACACCCATGTCCGATATTATGGGTGTGGTCCTCCCCAAGCTCTTTGAATATTCTTCAATATCACACTAAGCTTTGTTTCCTCTTAGCCATCACATGCACAAGTCTTTCATACATGACTTTTTATAATTTACTTTGACAAGGATGCATCAATTGAATATTTGGGATACCAATATGAATTAAATGTTATTGATGCACATGAGTTTAATTAACCCAACTTAATTAACATTAAATCTAACAATAGAATGAACCCAACTAATATCTTGGTGCAGCTCTTGGGCATCACCGGCTTCCTTCCTGCTGCACTCGACCCTGCAGCTAAAGGAGAAAGGATTCATGCGGAGTCAATTATGCCTCAGTGGCTCTGGAATTCTTGACGACACTGATCCTGTAAGTATTACTATCTTTTCTTTCTTTCCTTTTTTACAGAAGATCAGTGTGTGGGGTAGTCTTAATATGTTCGTTCTCTGACGCCTCTTCAAGCCATATACGTTCATCTTCATGAAAGTCCAATCTTGTTATCTCAGTGAGCTGCCATCTTCCCACTTCTTTTCACGTGAGAGTGAACACACACTGACTGACTTATCTCAATACGACCTTCCAGCAACAGACCGAGGTAATTTGGCTGGATTTTTCGTCCGTTGAGTGGCTTTATAACCTCCATGCTATTACTCTGCGTCGATATCCCATAACCCAGAGTCCCTCGCCAAGATCAACAGCCCGAAACGTTGTGCTTCCGCTTCAGCTAACGAGGATCCATGGCAGTATGAAGAGACCAATAACCAGCCGCCATGGCAGCCCCTCTCAGTTTCTGTTTACAACACCTGTTTTTCCTGATCGAAGCGTGTATTTTGAGCCTATACCTTCTTCCGGCAGCTTCCAATAAGTTTCATTCTCTGGCCCGCTAACTGGTTGCAGGGTTTCATGCATATTTCTTTTCAATCTCTTCTGTGCTTCTTTAAGTTCCTGC